>CM051258.1:75701646-76016646 GCA_027921565.1 Artemia sinica
GCCATTTGCCTCATGTTTAATTTATGTATTTAATATCATAATTGTATTTACTAATGAATATATTCATTTAATGTCATAGACAGATTGTTCCTTACTATCTTTAGTGTTATTAATCAATGCCGTGACGATGGGGAGGCAGTGGCTTGTTAGAAATCTTCCTTTTTAAGACTAGTATCAAATACTTTAAATAAATACAACGTGGTTTAAAAAAACATACAACTCACTGACGATGGAAGTGGTCGTGACTGGGAATTTGAGAAGCTAAATTAACCAAGTTCTCTTTAGAATTTTTTTTTCTAATCAAAGCACTAGCTTTTGTACACTGATATTTTCTCAAAATAAGGATTAATTCCCAAAAAGTCTATCATAGACGTAAAGTACTTAATGTCTCCCATGAGGGTTTCGGTTCTATATCCGGTTTAGTTACAGAAAAACGACAATGTTCATAGCTATAGTCTATAGTTAAAAACCTATTCTTATTATTAAGTTCTTCTCCAGCTCAAAAGTAACGTTTTTTATTTATTTATTTGTGAATGTTAAAAGAATGTGGACTTGACGTTTGAACGTGGTTGAACCAGTTGAATAACTAGGTTACGGTTAATAATTCAATATTTTATTTTTGAGTTTAATGTCAATAGTTGTATAAGTTTAATGAGAATTCAGTTATTATGATAGTTAGATACAGAGAACACTAGAAACGGAAGAATTTCCGGTTTGTTGTGTTTTAACCTGACACGACAATTAAAAAGCATTGAGTCACTGGATGGATTTTTTTTTTTCGATGGGCGACAGAAAAGTAATGACATTAAAAATCAACATTCGTGCATGTTTTTTCACTAACAACTGGAAATACGAAAAAAAACAAGTCAAACCAAAGTTGAAGAACAGAAAAAAAAACTGGTAATGGTGCATTATACGGACACTTCTAAAAAGTCAAGTTTGGTTGATGTTAATGAAATAAAATAAAATAGGATGAATATACGGACATTATATGGACACTTCTAAAAAGTCAAGTTTGGTTGATGTTAATGAAATAAAATAAAATAGGATGAATATATAATAGTTTATAAACAAATTTGGGCCATATATTTGTACATTAAGGGGTGGGGGGGGGGGGGGGGGGGGGTAAATCACGGCATATACCAAATAAGTAACCTACCCTAGTCTAAGTGCCTTTTCCCCCTTAAACCCCCAAAAAACAATCGTTTAAATATTGTAAATCATTGAGAAACCATGGCTTTGCAGTCATTTATGTATAGCGGTCTCTTGAGAATAACCTGTTTGACGGGTTTTTCGTGACGGGTTTCCTTGTACAATATACAAAAGTGTCCGTATAACGCACTAGTACCAAAAAATTTAGTCCTTATAACTTTTGTCCTATTTCTGACGGTTATTGAGAAAAATTCCAATTAGTAATAAAACAACTTGAACTATCTTTTTTGTTGCCGTTGGTTGGAAATACTAAATATAAATCTTAACTACCCTCAATCTTTTTTTAATTGATGTCAAAAATTTAAATGCCAGTCCTTCCCCCTAAGTAATAGTGCCACCAACCTCGCTTCCATAGTAGGAAACCCTTGAATTTAGAGCTTAAAAAAGAAAATTTGACATTTCATCAAATTTGACCCTGGTAGCCTGCGTGTGAATGCAAATTGAGAATTTGTTCAGTACCAATGATCACTTCTCTGGAGGGCACATTTTTTGTTCAACCGTGACAATTTCAACAGAAATTCCTGACACAAAACCCGATACAATTCTCCTCCGCCTATGCCTGAATTTCAACCTTGCCTACAGGTGAGTAGAATAGCGCAGGGTGTATCCAATAAGAGAAACTATTGCTCTTCTCCTATGTTTGATTTTTTATTATTAAGCTAATCGGGCACACCGGGTAGGTTAACTTGAGCTTGGGCATCCTTAATAAGCCTGGGTATATATACCAACAAGAAATCAGGATTGCAATGCTGATTATACAGTAAAGAGGTGAATCAACAATAGCCAGAAGCCGTTATTAATTTACAGCTTAAAGTCCACTGATAACATCATCAAATACGCTTTACAACCTCCAATATTATTTGAATATGAGCTTTACAGAAAAGAAATATATAAAAGAATCATCATCGATAATACCTATAATTTACAGCATTCAAAACTGGAAAAAAAAAAATTCGGAAGTTGATAAAAGCAACAAAAAGGTCGGCAGCGCTTCAAGATACAATAATCTGAACAACTAGTTTTTAACAGACAAAAAATCAAGGCGGATATGTCGTGCAAAATTGACAGAAATTGGCAAGCATATCGACCCAAGTTGCAAATAATAAACCAGTCACAACTCTTGACGCTTGGTAACTAAAACCTGACCTCTGGCTATAGTTCCACATTAAATGTATTTTTTTTTTTTCAAGGAGAGGTCTGTTCATTATTGGTTTCTGCTACTGCAAGTTGGGTTTCACGTACGAAAAATTTGCAAGCCGGTTCCTGGAATCATCTTAAACATACCTGGACATAAGAGGGTTAATTTCCGGAAAGATTTCTAAGGAAAGTACAACCCCAGTCCTAAGGAAAGACCTGTGTACACCGGTGACTTTTGCGTTTTATAGCTTCCGGCTAAAAGGCTTAAATTTATTTAGAGGACCAGGCAAGTAGGCAAGAGGGTTCTTTGGACCAACCCCCCCCCCTCAATACGTCTATATTTACCATTTTTAAATACAACTTCCTGTACTTTTCATGGAATTGGCTTTTTTTGCTTTTAAAGCCCCCCTCCATATAAATTACTGGATGTAAGCCAAGGGCAGACTAGAATTAAATATGCAAAAGAGCCAAATAATTACCGAAATATTAAGGCAAAATGTAAATAATTTGTTTCAGGGGAAATGGACTGAGCACTTACGTGAAAGGTGCTCAAATCCCCCTTGTGTACGATTATATCAAGCCTGGAAAGCATCAGATTTTTGCAAACTTTAAAACATCTTTTATTCTGCAATCCTAATCGAGCACATCGAGTCCGCAACGAGCACATTCCGTAAATGATAATCCCTCTTTTCCTACTTTGTTTACAGAAATCGTAGCACATTAGTGACCCGGGACCCCTAACAAAATGACATGAGGTTCTAAAGGACCACCTATGACATGGGGGTCTAAAGACTTTTCATGGGTTTGTAGATCCAAATGTAAGAAGTTGGTTTCTCTTAATAGTCTCTTTTCTTCGGGAGTGGGGGGGGGGGGGTCATCACAAGAACGTTAAAGCAGATGGGATATGAGGTACAAATCAGAATACTTATTTCCTATTTATTCATAACGATTTTTATGCTGAAGCTAAATCATAAAATATCCATTCATCTAGCTCTACAACTTTCATTAAAATATCAAAGGAAGTTTGTCCGGAAAGCAAATATGTACCCTGGTTAACTCGGTGCCCTGATATTACATCCATGCTTTATACGCATTAAATAAAAAAAAACAAGCTTTTTTTAACTGAAAGTAAGGAGCGATATCAAAACTTAAAACGAACAGAATTTATTCCGTAATATGAAAAGGACTGCCACCTCCTCAACGCCTTGCTCTTTACGCTAGCGAGCGAGGAGGGGCAGCCCCTTTCATATACGGGATGTTTCTGTTCGTTTTTAAGTTTTAATGTCGCTCCTTACTTTCAGTAAAAAAACTAGTTATTTTTATTTAATTTCTGAACGTTTTTGAATTAATGCAAGTTTTGATGTTGGCAACCCCTTACATAAATAATTAAAACGAAATTTGCATATTAATTTTACTTTTTTTGGAAATGGCTTTCTCAAAATTTTGATCGGACGATTTTCAGAAAAACCGAGTCTGGGAGGGGTCCTAGTTACCCTCCAATTTTTTTGGTTACTTAAAAAGTACACTAGAACACTAGAGTTTTATTTACGAATGCTTTTATTAGTAATAAATATACGTAACTTACGATTAACTTGTGTAACGAACTTCTATATTTATATATTATTATTAAGTATGTGAGGGGTTCGCCCCCTCTTCAATACCTCGCTCTTTACGCTAAAGTTCGAATTTTGTTCCAATTCTTTAAGAATGACCCCTGAATCACAAAGGGTTTAATTAGAATAAATAGCTCTTATGAAAGTATTAAAAAAAAGTTTAGTGCAAACAGCGAGTTATTGACGAAGGGGCAAACCCCCTCATACACGTAATAATTTCTGTTCGTTTTTAGTTTGAATGTTGCTCCTTACTTCCTGTTGAAAAAATTTGTTTTTTTATTTAATTTCTTATCGTTTTTTAAATTCTGCTGGGAAATTAGGCACTCCTTTATTGAAAACTCCCTTCCCCCATGGAAAGATCCTCCCACGTAACCTTCTCCCCCGACCCCCTCCAACCAGAAAAAGTCCCCCCTGAAAATGTCTGTATACTTCCCAATGCCAATGCTATATGTAAACAACGGCCAGAGTTCACAAATTGCAGCCCTTCCCCCAGGGACTGTGGGGATTAAATCATCCTCAAAACATAGTTTTTAGATTTTTCGACTATGCTAAACAAAATGGTTATCTCAAAATTCTGATCCGGTGACTTTGGGAAAAAAGAGCGTGGGAGGGGGTCTAGTTGCCCTCCAAATTTTTGGTCACTTAAAAAGGGCAATAAACTTTTAATTTCCGTTTGAATGAGCCCTCTCACGATATTCTAGGACTACTGGGTCGATACGATCACCCCTGGCAAAAGAAAACAAATGAACACGCATCCGTGATCATTCTTCTGGCAAAAAAATACAAAATTCCACATTTTTGCAGATAGAAGCTTGAAACCTCTACAGTAGGATTCTCTAATACGATGAATCTGATGGTGTGATTTTCATTAATATTCTATGATTTCTAGGGGGTGTTTCCCCCTTTTTTCTAAAATAAGGCAGATATTCTCAGGCTCAAAACTTGTGACGGGGAAGACTAAACTTGATGAAACTTATACATCTTAAATCAGCATAAAAATTCGATTCTTTTAATGTATCTATTGGTATCAAAATTTCGTTTTTTAGAGTTTCGGTTACTATTGAGCCGGGTCGCTCTTTACTTTTGAAAACGCGGAATTAACGTGGACGAAGTCCATTTAGAAATCTTAAGAATACACTAACTTCACATAAACACGGCCACTTTAAGAATAAACAGAGGCCCAAGGTTGTGTCAATTATTCCTGCAATCTTACGAACGCCTATAAAAGTTTAAACGTTTTCGGCCATTACTTTAAAAGGGCCTT
This sequence comes from Artemia sinica, assembly GCA_027921565.1. Lineage (NCBI taxonomy): Eukaryota > Metazoa > Arthropoda > Branchiopoda > Anostraca > Artemiidae > Artemia > Artemia sinica. Next base: position 75,706,873 of record CM051258.1, read on the forward strand.
CATATTTCAAGGGCATCGCATTGCGTTTAATGTGAAGTTCTGTCACGTTTCATGTTAAGGCTCTTACACCATCTCCCTCCATATCGAGCAGTCCCCAGGAAATCACAACGCTATTTAAAAAAAAAAAAAAAAAAAAAAAAAAAAAAAAAAAAAATTACTTTCTAGCTAGCACAAACTCAAGTAGTTTTCTATATCCCTTTTGATACGTCAAAGTAAGCTCTTACGTGCCGTTTCGTATTAAGGTTAGGTTAACGTGAGGTCTTACGAATGAGTTATTAAGAATTGCATTAAGTAAGAAGGAACGGAACGCCAAAATCCCGTGTGAAGCATCCCCAATGCTCTTCCAAAAATTCCTCTGAAATTTTTGTTAAATAAAAATTCACCTAATTGATCTTACCTGGAGATACTGGCCATTCTGACTCATAGTCATTTGTTGAGTTTGCTGCAAAGAGACTTCGCCGTTAAAGGGACTCATCTTCTGAGAGTAATGCATAGACTGAGATTGAGGGAACTGAGCAGTCGATGAGTTCATATTCGTGTTGTAACCTAAGAAGGAAAAAAAGACATGCAATGAAAATATAAAAAAGAAAAAGTAATAAAAAATCGAGTAGCTAATGAATTCATATTTGTGTTGTAACTTAAAAAAGAAAAAAAACGTTATAGTAGTATATAAGATAATAATAATTAACCGAGTAGTCGATTTACTCACATTCATGTAGTGATCTAAAACTAGAAATAAAAACCTAATAATAATAAAATCATTTATTTTGTCAACCACTGCCAAATCGAGGATGCGAAACTTTAAAGGAGGTGAATTTTGTTTTTGAAATCTACCTTTTTATCCATTTTTAGGTATTTTCCCAAAATATTCCTAAAGAAGAGCACCCTCCGTTGCCACCCTTAGGGAGCCCCCTAATCAAATATAAAATCAAAATAAAGTGTAATTCAATGTCAGAGACAAGGGCGTATCCAGGTTTATTTTTTCGCAGAAAGGAAAAAAACTGAAAAACCCATAAAAAATTTGCTAATATGCATTTTTGTTACTTTTTCACGAGTCACAAAACTTGGGGGGGGGGGGTGAAAGCAATCCTGAAACCCTTGATATGGCCTATTAGAGGTGATACCAAAAGATTCCTTTTTGAATCCCTACTACTTAAAAAAAGACGTTGCATTATTTAGGAAAGATGCCAAATTTCTTTAATTGATGGAAATTTCTTCTCCTTCTTTCCGCCCATGCACACCTAAGCGTGCAGTATCAAACTATCATTATGATAGCAATAATTTTTAGAAAATATCTCGATATATTATACAGACCTTATATTTATTTATTTAATTTATTAACTACAAAAAAAAACAATAGAATTCAATCCCTGGTAACAACAGATCCAACTAATGGGAGGATTAGGGTCAGATAATCTTTCAAGGACAGTGAATACCAATACTGAAACATTTGTGTAAGCCACAAATTTCAATTTTCCTAGATGTGGAAAGCGGCCCATGTACTAATCTTGAAGAAGGAATTTACCGTCCCATCTTCATTCTGTGTGTACTTATTTAGCCTTTATATTACGCATTGTGAGGAGAAAGAGCAATTCCCTTTCCCTGATACCCGCCATGAGACCCACTAAAGAAATCTTTCCGTAAAGGTTGGATTAATGCAAACCAATAATAGAGGCAGTTTAGGCTTGTGTGCCAAATTTGGTATAAACATCTTAAACAATATTCTGAGGCAAAATTTTAAAATTTAGGTAAAATCAAAAGACTCGAGAAACTAATTTTGAAAATAATGGGTCTATAACCAGGAAGAAGAAAAAACGAACCGTCAAACGAATATTTAGTCTCTTTACAAAATGGTGTACTCAGCGTTGACAAGGTGGGGAAATTAATATATTACAAAAATAAAAATAAAAACTAAAATGAAAAGAGTGAAACACAAAAACTGGATATTTCGCTCACATACGAAGTGGCCGTCTTCTGTAGATAAACTGCTGTAGATAAACAGCAGATAGAGTTTATCTGCTGAAAAACTGCCACGTATGTGACCGAAATATTCAGATTTTTGTGTGTGTGTTACACTGTCAAATAAAAGAATTTTCTTTATTGAAGTGTTATTTATACGTCATGGAAAGACAATATGGTCTTCGAAAATACCTAACTAATAATATATATATAAATTCAGTTATATCGCCACTGTCAAGTCTAAAGGGTCGTATCTGACATTCACATATATATTATAAAGCGTAAAAGAAATGGATTTAATTTTTATGCATTTTGGAAAAAAATTGTAGACCCCCCCCCCCCGAAAAAATCCTAGATACGGTCCCGATCTGGTGCTAAAAAAGGGCTAAGGTTCTGTTCGATGGATGAACACGTCCCCGAAGTCACGAAAAGTTTTTTAGTGGCCTTACCATTGACAAGGCCTCTTTGAAACCCCTTATGCACATGGGACTGAACAATATATTTTTTCTTATTCTACAGACAGGAGAGGTGAGGAAAATGGTGCAATGAAATAATATGCCTCTTTCCATAAAAATATATAGCATATCAACGCAAATAATTTCCTAGGCCACACTGTCTTTCCTTTTACAAAGTTTAAGAAATGAAAATATAGATAAAACGGGTATAATATTTTAAAATCCGAATATTTCGGTTTCTTGTCCGGAAGCCTTTATCACCGGAAAAAAACTAATTAAGCTAAATTAAACAAAACATGTAAATAAAAGGAAAACAAAAACAATAAATGAAACCTACATCTTAATAACTACCAATATAACCATAATAATAGCAAGAACACGTAAAAAGAATGATAAATTAGGTCGTCTCTTGTACAGTTTGAGTGTTTTGTTTTGGTTCCCTTTTCTTCCTGTTTTGTTTAATATAGCTTATTTCATTTTTTTTTTTGTTTCCGTGATAAAGGCTTGAGGACGTGAAGTCGAAATATTCGGATTTCTTTATTATATAAAGTTTGATGCTTCTAGTTGGTCCTCTGCTTTGTTTTAAAATATTACCCGTTTATTAAATTATACTCGTTTAATCTATATTTTATTGGTTACATTCTGCGTATTAATGCGTAAATCCAGAAATTTAAAGTAAGCTAACAATTAACAGAAAATAAATGCAGTGCATATCACAGACAAAACAATGCTTGTAATTGCTAATTCCTCAAGATAAACGAACAAATTAAGGTAAAATTCTAGTTTAGCTACTTTTCACTATCTTGGAAAGAGGATAGGAAAATGAAACTTTCAGGGATGGGTCTACAGACTAAAGTATGTCCTGGGAAGGTATTTTGAAGTACCTACCTCCACTCCTTTCCCTCTAGAGGGCAGTGACTTTTAATGGTCTTTAAAAATATTTGTGTTATGAAAGTGAAACCTTGCAAAACAGATCTTTTGCTGAGATGAGGTACAACAAAACCGTTTTCAGCTTCACAACTTTACTCAATCCCAATTTATGAGGATTCAAAGATTTTGTAAATACATTTCCTAAATTTAGAAAAAAAACTCATTGATATGGCTTAAATTTCTACCCAAATGACAGGAACTGCATTGTCAGAACTAAAACCAGAGCAAAAAAACTGATAACTGAAAATTAAGGTAAAACGTTGTTTTTTTTCAAAATTTCAATATGTAATAGACCTGTCAAGTAGGCAAATTTCTATAAAGGGCGGATCCAGGATGTTTAAGGGGGGGGGGGCAAAATAGGTTGATCCTATAAACTTGCGCTAGGAGCAAGTTTAATTAACACAAACTTGCGTTAATTAAGTAAATTACACTACTTCAGACTACGTTAGGCGGGGGGGGGCACCTCCCCCTGGATCCACCACTTATTTCTATGACTTAGAAATTAGAAGAAGATTAACATGGAAGCTTGCAAATACCTTCCCAGAATATGTTTTCGGCCCTGGTTTCATTACCGAAAGTTTAATTTCCTAACATAACCCCTTTCCAAGAAAAATAGCTAAACTAGAATTTACCCAAATTAATAATTATTACAGAAAAAACATTTCACTTCAATACTATTCAACACCAAAAGGAACTTCTGGGTGTTTAAAACTAACTTCTTAATAGAACAACCTCTTACGAACTGGTTTATACTTCCTAGTGATAAGGCAAATTAACTTTACCATTGAGGGGGTTAAGGCTTTTAATTATGACAGTTTCACATGATTAGACATATGATTTCCGACTTCCTGCTCAACTATTTATTGATAGTATAATACAATACTAATTTAGATCATTTTTTGTGAAGACAAGTCGGGGAATAATTTCTCATCTGTATAATAAGTTGAACTTACTTATATGCTAATTTACACTAAAACGTAATCTTTGGTCAACGGGTGCCATTTTAGAACCATTAATGCTGAAATGCAATGGGATAAATAGACAGGTGTCACGAGGGTTATAGGATAATTGCACCAACCCCCTCCAAGTTCTGAATTTTCCTTTTTTGGTGTTTACTTTGAAAAAAGTGTCTTGCTATATTTCCAAAAATAAATTTTACCCCACGAAGGTTTTCGTGAATTAGTACCTTTGATATTCGCTTTTAAGGTGCTAATTCACGAGCATTTTAGCCATTGTGTCAAAATAACAAATTGCCCTCCCAAACTAAAAAAAATCTCTTCCTTCCTACATTTCATGAACTGACACCACTGCCCAGGAATGTATACTTAAATGTTTATATATAGGCTACCGGTAGGCTATATAAATATATTTACATATTACATAAAAAATTTCTCTCATTCTCTCTCTCTCTTTCTCTGTATGTTTTACTCAATATTGAACAAATAATTTTAATATATCTACTCCATCCATATCTATACATCTTGATCTACTTTTCCTATTTCCTAAGGTAATTGAGAGTTGAGGGCAAATTAACTTACGATGCTACTTCTAAGTTCTTAATGTGGTGCAACAAATATTGTCTGTTATCAAAAGATATTATTTTGCAAGATCGCTCATCAATTTGACACCATTGCGCCTGGTAGTTAGGTTTTTGCAGGGATGTGGAGTCGGCTGTGAAGTCTTTGAAACAACTTATTTCAAAATTACAGTGGATTCAACAGATAGTATTAAACCTGTTAAGAACGAACCCAGGAGGGGGGCCTGCGTTCACCTCAAAACACTCAATTGCCCCGAATTTCTGCATACTTGGTATTCAATTTATTATTATTACTACTATTTACTATATATTATTACTTTAATATCATTTACAATATTTATTTATATATATATATATATATATATATATATATATATATATATATATATAATATATATATATATATATATATATATATATATATATATATATATATATATATATAATATATATATATATATATATATATATATATATATATGTATATATATATATATATATATATATATATATATATATATATATATATATATATATATATATATTATATATATATATATATATATATATATATATATATATATATATATATTATTATTGTGCACCCCAAAAGAACATAATCTGCGCACAGTACCTGAGGCTCGTCACAGCTTTATTTTATTGAGGTGTGACTAATTTGATCAAAAAAATGGAAAAGGATGAATGAGACATAACTTATCTGAACTCACCTTTATTGAAATTATTTTGATTATCCTGATTCTGGGAATAGTTTTGGGGGCTGGGACCTGGCACGCTAGGAGTCTCCGTGTAAATTTGTTTGAATTGACCACCAGGGCTTAATTTTGACACAGGCGATAAAGTTAACGTCCGTTTTTCGTTACAATTTGGATCACTAGGTAAGGGGCTATTGAGTTCCTTCTTCACGTAAGGACTTTCACTTTCATTTAATGGAGATGGGTTTTCACTTCCAACAATATCACTAGTCCTAAAATTAGGTGGAACATTTCTATTATTATACTGTCCATGGTTTTTCTGTTGGTGTTGCTCAGCAAGCTGTTTCAGCGTCATAGCAGCTTGATCATATGCGGGGCGACTACCTGAGGAAGGCTGCATCTTATCTCGGGATTCCATATCTGCAAATATTGATCAGAATTACGTATCTATTTTTATATAACACAGTGTCTTTCAAATAGTGATCCACGGACGGGTTTCAGTCTCCAGAAACTCCATGGACAGGTAATTCAAGGGGCGATCGAGGTCCCAGAAGCTCGACTATCTCTTTGATGTGAAAATTATTTTATTTATTTACGCCAAAAGATTTACTAAAAGCATTGAACTATGTTTCTCTATTCGGGAGACGAGCGGCTAAAGGCTGTTTAATTATAAACTATCTTGATTTTTTCCAGAAAACGATACATACAAGTTTAAAAAAAAAATTGACATGACCGTATAATATAAAGAATTTTAAGCAGACAAAATTAGCTACAGAATCTTTGGTGAGTTTGTTCCACGAAAGACATTTTATTGATTATTTTAACGTAACGTTTTTTTAGAGTAACTGTAAAAATGTTTTTTTTTTTTAATGAGAATAAAGAGCAACGTTAGCGTTCAGAGTTTGAGTGGTATTGGCCCCTCCTTAAACTCCCTCTCTTTACGCCATTCTTTTTCTAATACTTAATAAATGACTGGTTCAAGGACATGGATAGTTGGAATTGAATAAAAAGTACATTTCACAATATCTGAAGAATGGAAGATTGTATTGATGTGTTTTTGTTTTAAAAAATTTCGCTTTACAGTTCATATTTTTAGGTTCAAGCGTTACAAAAGTGTATTGATGTGTTTTCATCTTAAATATTTTCGCTCTACATTTTACATTTTTATGGTTTTGCTTTACATTTTTAGGTTCAAACGTTTCAAAAGGCAATTGGTTGCACATTTGTAGTGCCCACGAATGATTTCGGCACAGCCTTACAAAACTTGAGCGCAAAGAGGAGGAGTCAAGGGACAGGCCCCTCCCCTCTCTACATGAGCAAGTATGCTAACACATAAACATACGCGGAATATTATTCAAAATATTAGCAAATTATCTTCGTTTGTATTAAAATTACTTCACTGCATGTATTCATAGCCTATCCAGGCTGCAAGTTGACGCGACCGATTCACAATTCTACTTCTGTTTCAGCTGCTGGCCGATCCATGGCCGTAAAAAGGTACAACAAAAACTCGTAGCCTATAATTTACATGAAAAAAAAACAAAACAAGTGGATAAATTAACAAATAGAAAAGGGCTGCTCTGTTTTCAGCATAGCCAATAAGAAATAACCAATTATATATCAGATTATAATAATTTTCCCGTGGTCATGATATTTACTTCTGGAATATTTCTCACAGATAATTTCGGAGACCACACTGCCTTTCCATGACGATAAAATAAAAGTCCAAAATAGGGATAAAATCCTTTTTAATAGTCAATTTTATCGGAATATTTCTCGTAGAAAACATTAAAAAATACATCTTAGACCATACTCTCCTGAAAAGAAGGACTCTACCCCTTCTCTCCATGTATTCCATCGATAAATGGCTACAAGCTTTTTTATTGCTGGAGTTATTGCTCAAAATTCCTCCGTGCATGAAGGCACAGGTCTAAACTGGGAGGGGAGAGGGGGGTTGGGTAAAAAGACGAAAGAGTTTCTAATTTTTGCCAAGAAGGGGAGGGGATATTTTGGATTTATTTTGAGGTTCCCCTGCCCTAAAGTAGAATGCAGGCATACCCAGATATAAGATAAATTCACAAAGGAATCCTCCTAGATCAGGGTTATTCATTTTCCAATTCAAATCTCGGGTAAGTACCCCATTTTTCCGTCATCCTTCCTTTTTTTTCTATGTCGAATTCTTCACCTCTCTGCATGAGTTTTTGGTTTTTTTTTTTCTTTTTTTTTTACTCCTTCCAATTCAGTCAAAAATCGATATAAGATTGAATAAATAAATAAAAACTTGTGTTAAAGAAGAACAGTATTGAAAACAAATAAATTTGACTTGCCTTGGATTGCAGCTCGTATTGCTCGATCTGCGGTTTCCCTATCATCTGGTTTCAGACCACTGGTAGCGTCTTTTCCTTCAAAGTCAATATCCCCCAAAAAATCCGGTGGGAGCTCTTTAATCTCCGAGATTAGGTCTTTAAACGTATCATCATTGATAAGATCTCCATTTGAATCTTCACACAAGAACTCAGGTGGGTTGAAACGAGAGAAATCTTCACAATTTTCATTTTTTATAGCTGTTTTCACTGATACAGCTTGTTGATTATTGCTAACACTATCAGAAGAGTAATCTATCTGTTGTACTACATCAACAGAATATTTAACACTAGAGGAGGTAGAAATCGATGTGGATCCCTCGGCAGGTAACGACTGAGGATCACCCTCTGCTGCTGAGTCGGCTGGACGTTTCCCGTATCTTGGAGGCTAAAATAATGTGTACTTTTAGTCAATGGATCACAAGCAATCTTTAAAAATATGTTTTTAAACGTATAACACACATACTTGGACACAAGTCCAACCTTTTAGTTTTGATAACTTATCTTGATATTACAACGTGCCGATACGGATGAAAATAAAATACTACCCTAAAAACAACATAGTTTTGAAACAACCAAAAGATTTTTTTTAAATCCTGGTTCACGACCTAAAAAAAAGTTCGCCCACCCCCCTTCCCAGCTGAAATTTATTTTCTTCAAAGAGCTTGTCAAAACTAAGATAAGTTTGCGTAATTCACGCAAATTTAAACAATTCCAAGTTTGTATCAAAGTCCCAGTTTTCAGTTTTTAATCTTTTATACCAGGCGTGGCAAGTGCGGAGAAGGGGAGAGCGAAGGGCGACTACCCCTCCCCCAAATTTTGAAAAGTACTTTATTGGAATTTCTAGATAAAAAATAAAAACATAAAATTACCCCCATTGGATTTCAAAAAATACATTTTTTTTTCTTCCCCTAGATTTCTGGGAATTACACCCCGGTATTTATGTTTATAGCCCCCACACTCAAGTTCTTGGTCTGAGTAGAACCGGTTCTTTCTATATTTCAGTATGTACTCGGTGATAATCAGCTTAGCGTGGGAGTAATAAACTAAAATGTACGTATATTTTATTTAAATATTTTATACATAGATAGATGGATAGATAAGATTTATTCATTGTGAAATACACATAAAATACAATGATAGTACGGAAAAAATGAGTCGATTGCTCGGAAATAAAAAATGTATTATAACATAGAGCAGCAGGAAGCTGGCCATTTAACCTCAAAAATAAAAAGAGGCACAAGACAGAAAATAGAGAGATCTCAAGTCAAGCAAGGTTTTGAGTAGGGAACAGTTAGTATCCTGTGTATGAGTCCTTGCTTTATCATATAATTTTGAAACTGGCTTCAGTGATGAGGGAAAAGTTGTCATCCAAATAATAGAACAGTATGAAACAAAGGCTGAACTAGGCTGCAGAATAGGAGTCTAAGAATTCACCCTGGAAAAATGTATTTCAATATTTTAAGGATCCCAAGGGTTCTGGAGACTTTCATTTTAATGAGGTCAATATGAGGCCTTGAAGGAGTAAATGTATGAGTTGCTATTTCGGTTAGGCTAGGTTACAAACCATTTAATATAATGCGTTCTGAGAGGCTTGATTTCCATAATTCTCTGTTGTAGTTTCCATAATTTTGTTACTGAAGTATTATATTTTCATCCTCTTTAGGTATATCTTATTAGGATTAACCTAACTTCACCTCTTGAGTGTGGTGGCTATAAGACATAAGTACCGATACCCCTTTTTGTGGCTGAAATTGCAGTTTTATCATCTCAAACAAAACAGTCTATAGCCTAGATGATTCATGACTTCCAATTTCTGCCACATTTTAAGGCAATTTCTTCTGAGCTGGTTAACTACTCGGTGAATATTACACAATAGAAATCCAAAAATCAAAACACGGTAACTATACACTTTATTAATGTTGCTTGATGTTCAAGAGTTGGTTTGCGTAAGGCCAGTGGACTATTTACAAATTTGGAATAGCAAAGGGGTGAAATCCCAGTTGCCTCAATTTAAAGTAATATCTCGGAACAAAGCACTGTTTGGGTTATCAAAATCTAAGTTATCATCATACTTAACCATGGTTAGAGCAAAATTATGAAGCGAAATGAATAGCTAACACTGTCACTTTCACACATTGCTATGGCAGAATCTTGTAAATTGGTAACAACAGCAATGTAGCTTTAACGGAGACCAGGCGTAATTACCAGAATGAAAGCTGGGCTTGGAACAGTCATGTAGGCATGAACTTTGTTCGAGGGAGGGGGAGCAATAATAAAAAAAAGATAATTCGAATAAGTGGGAAACTGCCTCCTGGCTCCAGTTTGATCTCCCCCAGCTGAAATTTAGTATCTACAAAATCCTTTCAGAACTAAGATAGGTCTACATAATTCAAGCATTCACAGAAACAGATGAGTTTTCATTAGCATACATTTGCCTTTATGGTACTGTATGGCTCATTTTCCCCTTGGTTATTTTAACTTGACTTGAACAATCAGCTCCTACTTTGTCCTCCCCTAGGATTTTGACAAAATTACGCATCTGCCCCCCCCCACTCCTTCCTACGTACTCGCCTACCCTAGGCAACGCAAATGTAGCCTTGCCACAATCTGCTCGTTACGGCCGGCTGGTTCGGGCCTTTGGCCAACAAACACTTATTACTATACATCATTACGACGTCACATTTTCAGTTTTTAGCATTTTAACTTAATTTTTTTTTAATTTTCATAGGATATATTAATTCTAGTGATCTTTCCAATTATCTTGCATAAATTTGTACATTTCAAAACGAAAACTCTTGCTTTTCATGGTTGCAGCGGTAGCTGCTTACAGCCTGGTAAAGGACGATACATATATTCAGGTATTACATAAATGTAATACCTCCATGTGCCATTCACTCCATAAAGAACATACAAGAAGCTTAGAAATAACAATGACGAAATATATAATTGAAAGTGAATTACACCCGTGTCATGGAGCCGTTCACATTTCACCAAGCCACCAATTGGTTGTTGTAATAGAATAGAATGTAAGTGGGCAACAATGTGTTAAACTGCCTAAGAGGCCGTTAGTCGAGATATATTGGAACCAGTTTAGCATCTCTCTTGATTAGTGGGTGTGATGGGTGGACAAAAACTCATGGCTCCTGCTCTGAATAATTCAGACGCAGATACAAAACATTTTTCTTAGCAATTCTCATATGCAAAACAACACTGTAAGGGCATTGGAGGTGCAAAGAGAGTAATTCGGGAAAGTGGATTGTACATGCGGTGTATGGCAGGGGGGGGGGGGGTCAAATGATTAACCAAAATTTTGGGAGGACACGGACAAGAAGCCACGGAGGACACGGACAAATTTTGGGAGGACACGGACAAGATGTATATATGTATATATATATATATATATATATATATATATATATATATATATATATATATATATATATATATATATATATATATATATATATAATATATATATATATATATATATATATATATATATATATATATATGTATATATATACATGGGGGAACCATCAGCAGTAAATTTACATACGACTTCTACGCCACTGCACCAAAACTATCAGTCAGGAAACTACTTACAGGGATCCTAAGATAGGTCCGTGCCCAGGTGAAGGGCATAACAATTACAACAGCCCACCAAACTTCAATATTTTCACAAAAAATTACATGGTGTCATATTTTTCATGAGATTCACTAATTGTTTTTTTCACCCCCCCCCCATCCTTGAAAAAATTTGCTGTGCGTGGTAGTTTCTGCAAAAAAGTAAGAGGAGGCAAAAAACGAGGAATTCTTCCTTCGGAAAGGTTGAGATATCAACTAAAAAGGCAAAAACCTGAGTTTGCTTCATAGAATGCATGACAACAATTTGAATCGATTATACTGTTCTAACCCCAAAATACACTCCTATGCTGTGAAATTAACTGCTATACCCAGAGCCGTTCCTAGGGTTGGTGGTGTCCGGGGCAAAATTAATTAAAGCGCCTCTCCCGACTCAAATATAACAAAAAAAAAAAATCAAAGCGACCTATTTGATCAAGTGGGCAACCCCCGGCCGTGGCACCCGCCTCAGCTACTTCACCCAGGGCAACCGCCCTGATGGCCTCGTTCCTTGAATGGCCCTGGTTATACCAGCAAACAATCAGATATACAATGAATGAGAATTTATATCCTTGACCACATTTTTTTAGTCACCGTTAAGTAAAGTAATAGTACAAAAATCAGGCACGTACTCGGGATTATTTTTCGAGGGAAAAGACATTATTAAAGTTTTTCTGAGGAGGGAGGCAATAGTAAAAAATCCAGAATTTGTCAGAAGGAAACTAGTCAAAAAAACAATTCTCATTTAATAAAATGCAGAACAAGGATGCATCCATGATTTTTTCGGTGGAGGGGAGGGTACAAAAAACTTAGAAAACGCGTCAAAAATTGGTTTATATTCATTTTTTTACGTTTTTACGAATAGGGCAAACATTACGGGGAAAATCAATCCCCCCCCTGATGCAGAATGATTATAGCTATCACACTTTGACTACAGCTCCACTATAACTTACCCCCCCCTCTCAATGCTTTAGTAACAAAATTATGAGAACTACCACAAAGAGTTATGGAAGGGGAGCCGCCCAGAGCGCGTAAGCTATAATAGCCTAACCTAAGTACCGTATTTAATGATGGAGCCATTTTGCACTAGTCCAGAATTGCCCAGAAGACCCAACTGGTATAACACATCCTAACCTTTCACTCTTCTATTGAGAACTGATTTGTTTAGCATATTAAAATAGTTTTAAACTGGACTGACTCGTTAAAATGCTAATACTCTTATGAATACTTTATGAATAAATGATAACTACCAAACTATCTTTACAACAGAATTTATGCAATTTTAAGGGTCATGTTAATTTTGAGGAAGTCGTTTCATTTAATTGAAGACGATAATTAAACCTACATGTAGAACAATCAGGAAGAACCCGGCCTATGTAAACCTCAAACTGGGAAAAAATAGAGATACATAATTTTTATGTAGCTTGTATTTCAGTTACACACTGAAATATAAAATTTAAATAAGACCAGAATGGCCGGTTTAGGGGAGGAGGAGCACGAGTTCTAAATAACACCGGAATAGCCGAACAGTTTAGAAAATAATAGACAAAATAGTCAAAGTCAAGTGCCAAGACTTCAACAGGAAAGGAGTCAATACAAGGACTCGAGTTTAAGGCAAAGTTGAAACCAATTTTCAAAAATCATGTGAAAATGACAGTAAAAACTTTATGAACAAAAAACTGATCGGTTTCTGTTGATACTTAAATTACGTACGTTTATCTTAGTTTTGACAAGATTTTGGAAGAAACTGAATTTCAGCTGGGGGGGAATAAGGTCTGGGGGCAAAATGAGGTCTGGGAGGGGCAGTTACCTCCATGCCCCATAGCAAATTACGCCCCTGATTTCAAAGGCTTAGGCCTCAAGGCCTCCCTTGTGTACGTCCTTGGGACTACGTCCGTACCCGTATGTCGACTATAAAACAATGTAAAAAGAGGGCTATTAACGGTAGAAAATCCCAGGACAGGCACGTAAATTTAGGGGGATGGGGATAAGTAGTGGAACCCTATAAAATATCAGAAAAATAGTCAAAATATGATAATCTTGATAATCTTGGAAATTTTGATAATCTTGGAAATTTTGCATCAAATTTGGAACAAGCAACTAATTGGGCAATTCATGATCGACGGCATCTTTTAAAACTGCTCCAAACCAGTGTTGCCAGTTGCTTGGTCTAAAATTGTGCCACCTGAAAGTGAAAATGTGCCAAAACTCTATTTTTCTAGTGAAAATGCGCCGAATGAACGATCTCCCCCCCCCCCCTCAAAAATGCACTGATTCGAAAAATTCAATGCGCAACCGCCTCAAAAAAGCGCAGAAGTGCGCAAATGAGCCCCATCTGGCCACTCTGCTCCAAACTGCAATTTCAGTTGGCATCAAGACCAGGTTCAGGGAAAGGCTGGACGATCTGTAATCCCGTCAAAAAAAAACACAAGCAAAACAAACTGATAACCCCATAAAATAAAATAAAAAACACACCCTCGTTGGCTATGCAGCAATGGCAAAAGATAACTTTCCTGAGCCCCCTTCCACGGAGCCAAAATCCAAGGTTATCTCATGTGATACATACTACAACTGCTAGCCAACAACCCTCGTTAGCCTTCTGGCCCTTGTTTTTTTTTTTTTTTTTTTTTTTTTTTTTTTTTTTTTTTTTTTTTTTTTTTTTTTTTTTTTTTTGTCAATTCTTCATCTAGATCCTTGAACAGTTAGTTGAGTAGATAAAATCCCCATATCCTACCTGTATCTAGTAGCAGGGTCATAAAAAAAAATAAGGGCCACTCAAACAAAAAAGGGGCACCTATTGAACTATAGCAAAAACGATTCTAAAATTAATGTGTAAACCTTCGTTGTTATGTGGTGTTTATGAACTGAGAGGAAAACAAATCAACCGATGAAGGTGAAAGAGATAGATCTTCAAAAACTATTTCGTAGTTTGATTTGATTTCCACTCTGTCCATAAACTGCCAAATGAAAACAAGACTGAAACATGATGAAAACAAGATTCAATGCATAAAGGAAATATGGGCAATGTAAATATAAACAGCCAAATTGAACGCGAACATCGGAAATAAAAATGTTGCAGGCATTTTCATTGGATTCAGATTGATTCAGATGGATTCAGACAATCAAATTGAGCGTCATTTGCTCCCCTTTCTGTCCCGGTGTACTTTTGTACATATTAAGAAGTTCATTTTAACTACTTGGGTAGTAGTTGCACCACTTTTTCTTAAATGAATAGCTAACATTCAGATTGATTCAGACGGATTCAGACAATCAAATTGAGCGTCATTTGCTCCCCTTTCTGTCCCGGTTGTACTTTTGTACATATTAAGAAGTTCATTTTAACTACTTGGGTAGTAGTTGCACCACTTTTTCTTAAATGAATAGCTAACATTCAGATTGATTCAGACGGATTCAGACAATCAAATTGAGCGTCATTTGCTCCCCTTTCTGTCCCGGTGTACTTTTGTACATATTAAGAAGTTCATTTTAACTACTTGGGTAGTAGTTGCACCACTTTTTCTTAAATGAATAGCTAACATTCAGATTGATTCAGACGGATTCAGACAATCAAATTGAGCGTCATTTGCTCCCCTTTCTGTCCCGGTGTACTTTTGTACATATTAAGAAGTTCATTTTAACTACTTGGGTAGTAGTTCCACCACTTTTTCTTAAATGAATAGCTAACATTCAGATTGATTCAGACGGATTCAGACAATCAAATTGAGCGTCATTTGCTCCCCTTTCTGTCCCGGTGTACTTTTGTACATATTAAGAAGTTCATTTTAACTACTTGGGTAGTAGTTGCACCACTTTTTCTTAAATGAATAGCTAACATTCAGATTGATTCAGACGGATTCAGACAATCAAATTGAGCGTCATTTGCTCCCCTTTCTGTCCCGGTGTACTTTTGTACATATTAAGAAGTTCATTTTAACTACTTGGGTAGTAGTTCCACCACTTTTTCTTAAATGAATAGCTAACATTCAGATTGATTCAGACGGATTCAGACAATCAAATTGAGCGTCATTTGCTCCCCTTTCTGTCCCGGTGTACTTTTGTACATATTAAGAAGTTCATTTTAACTACTTGGGTAGTAGTTCCACCACTTTTTCTTAAATGAATAGCTAACATTCAGATTGATTCAGACGGATTCAGACAATCAAATTGAGCGTCATTTGCTCCCCTTTCTGTCCCGGTGTACTTTTGTACATATTAAGAAGTTCATTTTAACTACTTGGGTAGTAGTTCCACCACTTTTTCTTAAATGAATAGCTAACATTCAGATGGATTCAGACAATCAAATTGAGCGTCATTTGCTCCCCTTTCTGTCCTGGTGTACTTTTGTACATATTAAGAAGTTCATTTTAACTACTTGGGTAGTAGTTCCACCACTTTTTCTTAAATGAATAGCTAACATTCAGATTGATTCAGACGGATTCAGACAATCAAATTGAGCGTCATTTGCTCCCCTTTCTGTCCCGGTGTACTTTTGTACATATTAAGAAGTTCATTTTAACTACTTGGGTAGTAGTTCCACCACTTTTTCTTAAATGAATAGCTAACATTCAGATTGATTCAGACGGATTCAGACAATCAAATTGAGCGTCATTTGCTCCCCTTTCTGTCCCGGTGTACTTTTGTACATATTAAGAAGTTCATTTTAACTACTTGGGTAGTAGTTCCACCACTTTTTCTTAAATGAATAGCTAACATTCAGATTGATTCAGACGGATTCAGACAATCAAATTGAGCGTCATTTGCTCCCCTTTCTGTCCCGGTGTACTTTTGTACATATTAAGAAGTTCATTTTAACTACTTGGGTAGTAGTTCCACCACTTTTTCTTAAATGAATAGCTAACATTCAGATTGATTCAGACGGATTCAGACAATCAAATTGAGCGTCATTTGCTCCCCTTTCTGTCCCGGTGTACTTTTGTACATATTAAGAAGTTCATTTTAACTACTTGGGTAGTAGTTCCACCACTTTTTCTTAAATGAATAGCTAACATTCAGATGGATTCAGACAATCAAATTGAGCGTCATTTGCTCCCCTTTCTGTCCCGGTGTACTTTTGTACATATTAAGAAGTTCATTTTAACTACTTGGGTAGTAGTTCCACCACTTTTTCTTAAACCAATACTAGATTTTCTTGTATATCGAGTACGGTAAGTTAAAGCAGGAAATGCAGATTACTGACAAGCTATTCAATCCAACTCATTAGAAATAATGATTTTATTTTACTTAGGGTTTTCTAAGCCCTTTCAGATATGAATAAAGCTTATTTTGCACCGAACCTTCTCACGAGAAAAGGGTGCATTTTACTTTATGGCTTCTTTACTTTAGGGTCTCTTCATTGTAGCCCAAGGCTACAATGAAACCCTGGCAATTATACTTTTCCAGGATAAAGGGTTGTTGCCCAAAAGAAAAGAGTGCGTCAATGGACACGCCATGACTTTGGTACTCTTACGAGAAGCAACATCTTTGCAAGTGTAAAACTAGGCCATGTTAGAAATTCGGCACAACTTCTTTCAACGCGATTCTTAAGGATATTTCTGCGTTCTCGGTACATACTTCTAAGTTGTAGTTTTCACAATTTTGCTAATAAAGTATTATATTTTCGCCATATTTTGTTTTATTTCATTAGCATCAACCAAACTTGACTTCTCGAGTGTTTCTCGCATAATACATAAGTACAAAAAAAAACACCAAATAAAAATGATGTATTTAAGCATGCATCACAACTTAACGGCTACTATTATGGAAAAATAACTCCATAGCTCCCATATGCAAGCATGTGAGCAGGAATTCATTTTGGGGAAAGGAAGTAAATTTGTCAAAACAGCAGTCTAGACTGAAATTGCTCTAAAAACTAGCAGTTTTGATGTGATACCAATAATCCTAGTTAGGGCATATGCGGGAAAGGGCCCTCGTTATCCCCAGTTCGAGCGACGGTTTCACACTGAACTTAGATTGCTATATTTAGTCATTAATATAAGCTAGGTTGGTTTAGGACCAGGGGCGGATCCAGGATTTTTTCAGGGGAGGGGGCAAAATAGGTTGATCCGATAAACTTGCGTTTGGAGTAAGTTTAATTAACGCAAAATTGCGTTAATGAAGTAAATTACACTACTTTAGACTATGTTAGGGGGCACTTGTCCCCCTCACCCCCTCCCTGGGTCCGCCACTGTTTAGGACTTTATATAAGCCAAAACTGGAAGAAATAATCACATTTTCAAGACATATTTAATGTTCCAATTCCCCATCCCTACCCAATGACTCTAATTTTTTAGGAACGTAAAAATAGTTCATGTTCGGTAAATAAAACCTCGAGAAATGGGTTTCCAGTTCATATTTGGGTCGGAAAGTGCTTTTGACCTCATTCCACCACTCCTTCTCTGGCTTTAAGATTTCAAAGATTCTATCGAAACAGGTGCAACATTTAACGAAATTTTTGATGCGGTTTTTAAAGTTTTTGTAACCCCCCCCCCCGACCCGAACAAAAAACCTGGATACGGCCTTGCGTTTGAGTAGGGGAGGTGTAGTGAGCTTGGAAATATCTTCCTAAGGCCCTATCGGGGTGTTTAGATACAACACTCAAAATTTCGTTCAAATGACAAATTTAAAAATCGCAAAGAGAAGATTGAGAGAAAAATTGCAAAAATCAGGAATATTTTGAATGATTTTGGCGAGAAGATTGTACATGGTATTATCAGCAAAAGAGTAGTAACGCTGTATTTCCAAATATAGTGATTGCTACTGTGACAATTGCGTCTCAGTCTAGCCTTAGGCTAAATACAAGACTTTGTAATATTTGCTACTTCTTTTTTTCAAATTGGGACTACATTGCATTTTGCGCAACCAACAGGTTTTTTGAAACCAACAAGGTTTTGTATGGAACCTAATATTAATTAGGGGGTGGGGATACCTGAGACGCAATTGCCACGGTGGCGACCATTATGCTTGATGCCTGTTAAATGGGGAGTCGAATTGTGCTTTACAATTTTTTATTATGTTGCTTAGTTCAGAAGATACATCGGACACGATTGTTACAGTAGCTATTTTTGCATTTTTTACGGGGGGAGAAGGTTAGAGTTCTAACCTGAGCCCATTTGAGGGTAAATTTCTAGGTGGCACTATAATTTAGCTAGGATGAAAGTGAAAACATTTGATGCCTTTTTTTATGCTCTTTCATAATTCCAATAATCGCTTCTGTCAAAAATTGCAGCTTGAGCCCTTAAAGGGGCCCAGAAGGCATTTTATATGAATTATAAAAGAGCATAAAAATACATCAAATGATGTTTTCCCTTTCATCCTAGCTAAATTATGTGGCCCACTGCAAATTTACCATGAACTTTACCCCATCCCCCCCCTCCTAATGTGGAAATATATACCACTGAATTGTCGACGGCAAAGTTTCGAATCGCACAAGTCAACGCTATTTTTGTCGACGGAATTTGAAAAACTTGAAACGGTAGGAAAACGGTTTATATTTGAGTTGCCTAATAAATGCAATTTGAATTGTTATAAATAAGTATTTTTTGAATATATTAATCTTGAACAACTTATTTATAAATAGTGATTAGTTTATAAACTAGTGATATATTTTTAACCACTTTTCAATAACTTAACTAGTGTTGATAACTTCTTTGTGTGGTTACAAAAATGAACTACCTTTGGGGCCCCTTTAAGGGCTCAAGATGCAATTTGCGACAGAAGCTATTATTGAATTATGAAAGAGCATAAAAAAGGTATCAATATGATGTTTTCACTTTCATCCTAGCTAAATTATAGTGCCACCTAGAAATTTACCCATTTGAGTAAATTACGGCTTTGGAACAAAAATATAGTACTTATCTGTTAGCCAGTACACACTCGAGAATTTTGATGTATAAAATCGGACAATGTCCGGTTTATTGTTGTTTGTAACCGGAGAAAAAGGCATCGATTGGTATATTCACTTTATTCGTAAGTCTATAATATGATTTGGTAAAAATTTTACCAAATCATATTATTGACTTACGAATAACGTGAATATACCAACCACTCAATGCCTTTTTTCATGCTCTTTCCAAATATAATAATCATTTTTGTCGGAAAGGAATTTCACCCCCACCCCTATATATACCAATTCAGGGTATATATTTGCACATTAGGGGGGGGGGGCAAATTTTATTTCTGATGTAAATGGGAGGTAAGTTTAAACTTACCTCCCATTTACATCAGAAATAAAATTTGCCCCCCCCCCCTAATGTGCAAATATATACCCTGAATTGGTATATATAGGGGTGGGGGTAAAATTCATTTCCGACAAAAATGATTATTATGTTTGGAAAGAGCATAAAAAGACATCGAGTGGTAAATTCACTTTATTCGTAAGTCAATAATATGATTTGGTAAAAATGTATCCCTATCCATCTCTCAAGCGTCTCGGTTGTTTTTTTCAACCCCGTACCTGTAGATCCAAATTCTCGAGTGTGTACTGGCTAACAGATAGATACCAAAATATATATGGGTAAATCTGGATTATTTTCAGCATGATTACAATTTAGTCAAAAGCAGAGTTAAATATAAGCATTAATCCTACCTCTCTCTGACACATCATCTACAACCCGCATATCTTTAACACCCAGCCCTAAAACAGCGTCTCAATCTATTCCTTTCTAGTCCATCCAGACCACTTCAGCTAGACTAAAAAGTTAAAAGCCCATCCAAGAAACTGGACACTCAAATCCCACCCTATTCGTAACGACTTAATTTATCCCCTAAAAACCCGCATTTATCGGTTTCAGGCTGAAACAATTTGAAAAACTATACAGATTCCGCTTCTTGACTAGTGTCTCCGTGACACAGCGTAGCTACGCATGGAGTCAAGACAACAAGAACAAAAAATGCCAATATTGACCGAAATCAATAGGAAGCATTACGTCAATTGGATAGAACAAGGAAGACACCTGGGCCATATGGGTGACACGGAGGGGTGGCAAAAGCAGGTTTTGAATATGGTAAAGATCTATCAGACGATTGGAGGTTTCAGTCCCTCTTGAAAGAAATGCAGTGATGAAAGCTCGTCTTTAACGGTTAAATAAAAGAATAAAGTTTCGTAGCAACACAGAGGTAACAGGTACTCTACGAATGATAGGTGTCTAGGTGTGATCCGTTTAGCCTAAATAAATCGCTTGTGATTCAAATATTGTTCGTTTTTCCTAATGAACAAAATCAACTGTGCAAACAAGAAGTCACACAAAATAAAGAGAGAATTTGAATACTTGGGCTTACGCCTACACACAGGGAATGGGGGAGAAAGAACGTAGGTCTATATATTCATAGAGGACAGAAAGGACTTTACTCAGATTGGCCTGAAAGAGCCCACCCTTGGAATTAAAAAGCTAAGAAACAAAAAGCACTCGGTACTTACGTATTATCCAGAACACACTCAAGAAGTTTGCTTTGTTTTATCTGAGTAAACCGGGGTTTTTCTCGCATTCGGTTATAATTAGTTTATTGTTTTGTGAAATAAACTACGATGCAAGCATAAAAAATTTAATATATAGAGGTGGTTAGGTTAGTTGTTTAATATAATGCGTTCTGGGCGACCTGCTCTACATAATTCTTTGTTGTAGGATAATTTCCATAAATTTGTTTCTAAAGTATTATATTTTTATCATATTTTGTTTTTTTTCATTATGATTAACCTAACTTCACTTCTCGCGTGTGTTCTGGATAATACATAAGTACCGAGCACTTTTTTAGTCGGAACCCCTCCAAAATATAATACGATTCTATCGTCTCCACTCCAAGGGAATAAACCTGTGTCCAGGCTATTTTCCAAACAAGCTGGGATATTTCTGAAATATTTGCTTTTTAATGTAAATCTTTGTTGTTTACGCAAACATAATACTGCGTCAAAGTCACCCATAAGCTCAGTGGCGGATCCAGAGGGGGACTAGGGGCGCGCACCGCCCCTAACGTAGTCTAAAGTAGTGTAATTTACTTAATTAACGCAAGTATGCGTTAATTAAACCTGCTCCTAACGCAAGTTTGCGTTAATTAAACCTACTCCTAACGCAAGTTTATCGGATCAACCTATTTTGCCCCCCCCCCCTAAAAAAATCCTGGATCTGCCCCTGCATAAGCTAGTGGGCTTTAGATCCCCCTCTACCATTATTTTAGTTGAACTTATTCATGCATTAAATCAAAAATCGGATCTCACGATAACAATCTTAGAAGAAAAATCAGAACCATGTGACTCCCAAAAATTTTAACTTTTGAACATCCATGAATTTAGCTGAATTTATTCAGTCTGACTTACACGCATTTTTGTACTGGACTTGATGTGACGTGGCTTAAATTAGAAAGAGGATGTGCTTTAACATACAGCATATTAAACTTGAACGACCAGCACTAACTCTGAATGTCTGCTGGTCCAGGGCCACAAGCACCGCTGAGCCACTGGGGAGTTTTGGGTTCATCCCCACGCCAGCAGTCATTTCGTGTCCATAGTATTTGTTCTTATCGTTTCAAGTGTAGTTTAAGGTAATGAGTCAAATGAATTTTTAATTTCGATTGTGGTTAAATAATATGGTAAATAAAGGTGAATAATACGACATTGGACTTTATAGTCCATACCAACCTGTCAAAATGATATGGGCAGGGGGGGGGGAATACAAATATAAGGCATATTTTACGGAACATTTCAAGCAGTAAAGCTTATGTTAGAGAACACATAAATACTAGACTATTAAAGGAATAAGCCAAAATTTATTCTCGAAATGTTAACATTTTTATGATAAAAATAAAATAGGGGCTCCAACGTAAAACAAATATGATTATTGTCATGAAGCACTTACAATCTAACATCTAAACGTTTTATCAATTTCAATTTAGAAACAAGCCCCCAGAGTCAAAGCTAGCAAATCTTAAGCATGTATAGGAGGAGGGTGTTTTCAACGCATTTTGGAGGAGTTGCTTGGCTTGAGAAATTTTGAAAAAGGAGAAGGTTTGGTGATTTAAAAAGGTTCAATAAATTTATCTGAGTGAAGCATGGAATAAATTTCGGGAGTGGGGAGGGTCAAACTGGGTAGTCCCCCTGAACATGACCATGACCCTTATGACGGTGCAATCTTACCCTGAGGAGCAATTTTATTTAGATCCAACCTGCAATTCTCAGGAATGTTATTTTAATTAAAAAATTAATTCTTAATGATTAAAAATCAATTGGGTTCGGTTAATATGCAGAGCATGACCATATTTAAAATACATAGGCTACACCATTATACCTTTCTAGGAAAAGTGAAAGTAAAAAAAAATAATAGCTAAAAAATAAACACAAATAATATTTTTATTTAGGTTTGTATAACCAAGTTTATGATTTTGCTAGGTCGTGAGAGATGGCGTCGATTCTATAGACATATATGTGCATTTTAAAAAATGAAGTGATTATGTTGCAAAATAGTTTTCAACAACCACGCTTAAAATAAGCCCTTTTTACAATATTTGCGATGACATTATATTGATAAGCACGCGTTCAAATAGTGAAATGAGTTGAACCAGAAAATTTTACTAATGTCAATTAAAAGATTAACGCATGTTAGCAAAACAAAACGTTCATAAAAAGTCTAACAACGCTCATGTGCCAAAAGTGTAATCAAATGCAAAAGGGGTAGGGGGTGTTGTGAGACACCCAGAATATTAAGATTTTCAGGATGTTTCTTATATAATGCCGATTAACCTATTTTTGTGATCGTACTACCCCCACCCAAATAAATATATGCGAACGTGCCTGTATACAACCTTCTAATCTGTGGTAACCCAATAAGCCATTGGTTCATTAATCCCAAATTGGGGATGGGCATGCACAAGCATGGTTCTGATATAAGAAATAGCCCATTTTCAGATGAATGTTTTCTCGTTTGTTTCTTTTTTTTCTTCTTTTTTTACAGAAAAAGATTAAAATTTGAATATATCTCATGGAAAATTCCCTCCACTCTTCTCGTCTTCACAAATGCAACAAATATCGCCAAAAAGAATCATTACTAGGCATAAAACACTCGATAGCGGGTATAAATGTATATACCTAGAAACTCAAAGAGATGGTATCTCTGTATAGAAAGGAAAAACAGATCTTGGCCTTCAATAATATTTTTAAAACCAAACCCGTTATTTGTTTCCTGTCAATGTTGACACAATTGCAAAAACAAAAAATCACGAAAAAAAGTATTTAGAGTAAATCACAAGATTGACAAAAGATCGAAACAGATTAAACAAAGCCAAGTTTTATTCTTTTCTTCGATGCAGGAATAAATCCAAGAAAGATACCCGGCAGACAAATTTCCATTATGATGAGATTCTATAACAAAAAAATTGTCAAATCCTTCTAAGCCGTACAAGGGCGCAACCAGTAGGTTTGTTGGGGGGGGGGGGCTAAACAAAGCTAAAAAAACTCATCAGAAATGTGTTTATATGCATTTTGTAATGTTTTAAGAGCTATAAAAAATTGGGCGGGGAGAAGGATCTAACCACGTACACTCCCCCCCCCCCCCAGGATACGGCCATGAAGCAGCGAATAGCCAATAATGGTAGATTTATAAAACCCAAATTGACGGACGGAATGTAAATCATAATTTTGATATGCTTTTCGTAATATTTTCTTAATTTAGTTTTTCGTTCGTCATTTCATTTCATTTTTTTATTGGCGGAATATTCTTTTTTTTGAAATCTAAAGGAAAGTTCCCTCCAACTCCGTCAGAGTGGTGTCAATTCACGAAAAATAAGAGGGTACAATATTTATTTTTCGATACCTAAGGGGACAATTTCTCGCTGCATTAAATAATAATACCAGAGAAAGGCATTTTTTTTCTAAATTTCGTTTTTTATCTAAATTGCCCCAACCACGCATTACACTTTCGGCCGAGGATTTAACTTGATTAACACTTTTTTTACATTATAATTCCATGTTTGAAACTACTCATCACTTACATTTTACCAAGTCAGATCTGAACTAGATTTTATTTCAACTTGTTTTTGTCTTCACTAATTTGAACAAAGCTTGTTTCTTATTCCATATGAGAGCCTTGATAGATTGAATCTCAAGCAAGCCCGTATACAAACGGGGAGGGAGTTTTAACAACCCTATCCAACTATCAATTCCAATTTGAACTACTTACAAATTATATTATAGTTAATTAACGTTCTCTTGTCACTATTTCAATCTATATATTCTCACTTGAGACAATTTATTTAACTTGATTAACACTTGTTTACATTATATTTTGATGTTTGAAACTATTCATCGCCTACATTTTACCAAGTCATATCTGAACTAGATTTTATTTCAACTTGTTTTTCTTCACTAGTTTGACTAAAACTTGTTTTTTATTCCATATTTTGAAGCCTTGATAGCTTGGTTCTCAAGGAGGCCCGTATACAAACGGGGTAGAAGTATCAACAATCCCATCAAAAATTTTGAAACAGTCCCAGGTGAATTACATTTCCCATATAATCGGTGTATTTTGCTTTTATTCTACAAGTTTGAAGTTCCTCCCGAAACAGATCCCAAGCTCTTTCTTTATCTTGACACTACTGACCCCCCTGTCTGCAGATATGCAGTACTTCCTACTAAAACGAACCATTATTAGCAAGGCCATATCCAGGATTTTTTTAGGGGGGGAGGTACAAAAACTTTACAAAACACTTCAAAATTTGTTTACATACATTTTTTTACTTTTTTATGAGTTGGAAAAAAATTCACGGGGGTTTCAAAACCGGTAGCCCCCCCCCCCCTCCGGATTCAGCCTTGATTATTGGCATTGAAACACTAGACAGTGGGTATATATCTAGTGGTCTTTTTGGTTGCTTAGATGGTTATACTGTTTTGTCGTTGGTGATTGAATAGGTGAGTAAAGCTTAGTTCTGACAGAGCGCGAATTTTGTATCGCCTAGCGAATTTCGCCTCACCCCGCAGAAAAAATACACTTCGTTCATCGAAATCTTCGCTTCGCAACGCTTCAAGTTCAAGTTGAAAAAATTCGCATCGCTATCGTCATTCGCTCCAGAAATAAACAAACATGGATATTGAAAAACTTAATATGATTTCTACTTACCCTTGTATATACAACGTAAGAGAGAAGTGCTACAAAGATGTGCTTATGAAAGAAAATGCATGGGTTGAAATATCCCAAGCATTGAACCAGAATGGTAAGCAACTTTTTTGTCAAAGGAAGAGCTTATTTCATATTTGCAGTTTGCTAAAGTCTTGGTTTCCATATTTTTCCTTTTGCATATTTTTACATATTTTGCCTATTTTTACTTCAGAATAAAGTAGGTCTGTTCTGTTGATAAGCCTGTTTGAGAGCAGTTTTCAGTGATAACAGAAGTTTTGTGATGTGTCTAGGCTATAGCCTACTGGTGGTAAATTTCAAGTTTCTCACTTCAGATTCAACTTATTCCTGAAATTAGAGAAAAGAAACCTTGTCGGGTATGGGTGTCTATACCAAATTTAGGTAAACATGTAGCAGAGCTCCCCTTCACCATGAGACCAGAAAATTTCTCAGTTATGTGTTGATTTTTGGTGAGTTCATTTAAACCACACTGTTCAACATACTATATTTCGTCTCTCTGGTAAACATGTAGACGAGCTACCCTTCAGCATAAGGGCATAAACTTTTTCAGTTATGTGCTGATTTTTAGTGACTTCAGCTACAAAATGAGCTCCCTTTGGACTCTTTCTTTTACCTTGATTCTTCCAATGGTAAAGAACAATATTAAAGTTTAGCAAAAAGATTCAGACATGGAGTTGCCTTTACAACAGGAACGCTTCTCACAACATGTTGCCAGATGCAACAAAAACCTAAAAATATTTTTGTTCTTTTTATTAGGAAAAAATTTTTATTAGAAAAAAGCTTTACTCAGTTTATAGCGAAATGATGTTTGCATCACTTTCAGCACTATTAGGTTGCTAACATTAGAATCCTATGTATATGAGATATATAATTTGCATTATTCTCTCCAGCTTTTAATTTATTTCAAGCATTTTATATGCTAGCAGTTTAGTATCCACTTTCCTCACAATGGGGATCATTGATGCTGACATTATCACATAGCTATGGATTGGAGATACAGTTGGGATGACATAGATCTGATTGTACAAAACGGTCACAAATCGCAAAATTATTTTAGTGCAGTTCTAGAGATTGTTGAGTCTTTGTGATGACTTTAGATGCCTAGAAACTTTAGTTATTACTAGATAAGATATGATGATTACTAAGTGTACTAATGCTGCTTCTTTTATAGTTGCTGACTGCAAGTCCAAGTGGAAGAATTTAAAGGACACTTTCAACAGGGATTCAAAAATGAAAATTTGGTAAAAAGTTGATCTACTGCCAAGAAAAAGAAAGCTTGGGCATGGTATGAAAACACGTCCTTTCTGGTTCCATTTTCAGCTCACAAAGATACTGAGAGTAACGTTTTCTACCCAGCTTCAGGATCTACCAGTTCAGAACCAGAACAGCAGACTGAGCATGTAGTGGTGAGCTGAGAGAACTATGATGCTCTTTTTTATACATCAGTCAATCAAACTGATATTACTGATATTGCAAGTGATGTAACGATTGTGAGTACAAGAAGTGATGATGGGGAAAAACCATCAAAGAAAAGGAAAAGGGGCACCAGTGCAACAAGTGAAATAGAAGGTGGTATCATAGAGAGGATTGATAAGCTTGTGGATATAGCTCAAGAGGATGATGATGATGAATATATGCTTTTCCCTAGAAGCCTTCACAAGTCCATGCTACACATGGACAAGAGAAATAAAGGACTTTTAAATATTAAAATGCAGGAAATTGTGTTTGAAGCTGAGTTTGAACAGTTTGATTAGTTCTTGTTCAGTGGTTTAGTTCTTGTCTAGTTTGATAAAACTCTTTTTTTTTATCTAGACTAAATCAGGTTTTATTTGAAAATACACCAGTTTTCTTAAAACTGAGCTGAACGAAAAAAAATCAGTTTTGAGTAGCCAAATTTTGTCCTGAGTTGGGAACGTGTGCCATCTGCCAAGTCACTTCTCCTACTTTGCTGGAGAAATAGCTCGTAAATATCTTTCTTATTTCAAGTGCAGTGTCAGAGCCACGATTGCAATGCTGGTTGTGTAAGTTGATAAAGCCCTGTGCCTCAATCATACTTCGCCACTGCCCGGGGACAACTGACCCATCTTCAGTCTCTGTATCTGTAAAACCTGGAGAACAATATCGGTTCAGTCTTCTTCTTGATTCTGTATCTTTCATCAAGTAGTTGTGAAGGCAAACAGCTGCCTTTACAATGTCGTTCACTGAGTCTGTTTTGCAATCGACTTCAGTGCGGAAAATCCGACACCTTGCGACAAGTATTCCGAAGGCGTTTTCTATGACCCTTCTAGCCCTGCTTAACCTGTAATTAAAATACGTGTTCGCAGACTCAGAGACTGATCTGGGTAAGGTCTCATAATATTGGTTCTTAACGGGAATGCCTCCTCTGCTACTATTACACAGGGAAGCTTCACTTTCGACTTGGGTAGAACAGAGTCTGGTGGGAAAGGGAAGCTTAAATTATGAATTGCTTTGCCAAAGTTCGAATTATTGAACAAACCACCATCACTGTTTCTAACGGAAAAACCCCTTCTACAACTGTGAATCTGTAGTCTGCATTGCACATAGCCAAAGGGACCACACTGAAGTGTTTTTTTGTAGCAAAAGCATTCCAAACCACTGTTTGGTGGGCACTGTACTTTGATGTGCCTGCCGTCTAAAGCACCAATGCAGTTCGGGAACTGTCATTTTGAACCAGTATTTAGATATCTGTTCCAAAGCTTCAGCAGAAGGATTAGGAAGATAGGAAGGTTGTAGGGCCTTATAGATGGCCTTGCACAGTTCTGGAATTACAGAAGTCAAAGTGGACCGTCCAATTTTATACTGAAAAGAGAGGGATCTTTTGCTCTCTCCGGTTGCAAGATACCCTAATAGTGACAGCCAGCTGTTCTTTTGAAGAAATTGGAACCCTCTAATTGGATTTCTTTTTCTGTAAATACGGTTTCACCAGCTCATGCAGAGCATTGAACTGCTGTGGATACATACGGAAGTAATTAAAGAAAAAGTCATGGTCCTCTCGTTCTAGCTCCATTGCAAGCAGCTTGTAAGCACCATGTATATCTCTTTTTCTGTAAATAGGCCTCACCCACACTTTTTTTGGCTTTTTTCTCAAATTCAAAACTGACTGGGCGAGCAAGCAAGCTGCAGAAGCACTGAAGAGTCTCTTTTTTCTTTTACTTTTGAACTGCATTTTCTCAATGGTAACGAAATTTGTGGACTGCGAGAACTACATGGCGAATTCTGCAAAGTGGCGCGATGCGAGGTATCGCAGAGCAAATTTTGTTCACGCTCTGTCAGAACTAAGCTTAAGGAGGCCATGTTCAAGTGCTTATTTGTCTTGACTGCTAAAGCAGGAAAACAGTTTTTTATTGTTTTTTTTTTTTTTCGGAAAATCGATATCTCTGTAGGATATAAGAAAAAATGCAGTCTGACCTAGAATGATATATAATAGACAGCTAAGCCGTTGGTATCCTGCCAATGTTGAATCATGAAAAATTCACTAAAAAAAATTTAATCTTTAAAAGATTTGAAGAACTTAACTGCGACCAGAGATCCAAATAATTGAATACGACCAAGTTGCGTTCTTTTCTTGAATGAAGGAATAATTCCGAGAAATACGTAAAGATATCTAACAAATATTATAATAAGCTTCTATAATAAACGAAAAGAAAACATCTTGGAGAAATTGTCACTCATGAATACATACACAGACACATATAGAGGAGGGCACATGGTAAAGCCTCAAACCCCAAATAACCATGCTATTCATAAATATTCCTGTATATTTATATAATTCCCTATAATTATTCGTAAAATAACCAACAAATCTCGTGCAATTCGTCTATTTTGTACTATTTTTACGACCCTCCCCAAACGCATTCTCTCCCAGTGAAATTACGGATTACGGGGCTGAAGGAGCTCTGTAAGTATTTTTAATTGGTTCTGTATATTCTATTTCCACCTTCAAATGCATTTTTAAGAACAATGTCAGCAAAAAGAGACTATTCAGCAGTGGCTGCTCTAGCCTCTCTTATGCCAAGACAAAATCTTGATTAGTTCCCCTCCCCCGTCTCGAAAAAAAATTCAATACAAATTTTAACATAATTTTCACTTATTAATTAAATCGGCCTTTCTTATTTAAACCTCTGCAAATTTATCAATTATCTCGACATCCTGTAAAATATGAAGAGGTATGAATACAAAATATTACAAAAAAAAAACATTAAAATTTAATTAAATTCGGTCTACTTACTCTTTTTTAAGGAATAGTGATGAAGATATAGGAAAAAAGAAAATTTCGGATTCAATTTGCTAATATATACTGCCAACTGCGCCCTCCGCCTATTTTAAAAATATAGAACTTCAAAAGTCACGAAATAATTATAATCATTATATTATTTATTTGAAATTTTGCGCCCCTACAATTTCTGCACCCGGGGCAAGTCCCCCTTTTGCCTTCCCTAAAACCGCCTCTGCTATTCAGCAGTTTTGATAGATACACATGTAAAGGGAGCTTTTCGAACTCAGCCCCTCCCAAAATCTTGTCATTTTAGCCACTTTCACAATCACTTCGACATATTATAAACAATTTACCCAATAATTAATTTTCAATTTGCCCCTCCCCTCCAGCTCCCAAAATGAATTTCTGCATAGGCTATGTACATTGTGAACCTGGATTTGTGGCGATGCCTTAAATTGTCCATGCCCAAGGCCGTATCCACGGGGTTAGAGATTTGAGCCCACACCCCCGAAATGTTTATCCAATTCGTAAAGACATAACAAAAATGCATATAAACAAAGCTTTTTTCGCCCCCCCCCCCCGGAAAAAATCCTGGATATGGCCCTGTCCACGCCTAAGTTACTTTTCTGGGTACTGCAAATTTGTTCTACGAGTATTTGCCTATCTGCTGTGCATATACATACATAAAGCACATTCCCCCCTCCCTCATGCACACACAATATCAGTTCAAATTGTACCATCTCTTAGTATCATTGTAATGCAGGGGTCAACTTCATTTCAAAAAGAAATAACACTTTATAGAACAGAGGAAACAAGCGGACTGTGCAAAATATATAGAAATTGTGGAATCCTAGAAGAAATCATCACCATGTTAACACTGGGGGGGGGGTCGAATGTCCCGAAAGAAGATATCTGCGTGTTCGCACGATTTACATATACAGTAGCCAAATAATACAATTAATGATTGAAACGAAATAACTTGCCCTTTCTCAGTGCTCTCTTTTGGGCGTGTCCCACGCAAGCTTTAAATGTATAAATTGTGTCAAGATTCGTGCTAATTTTTAGACTGTTCCTAACTTTATTATTTGAGTCACACTGGAAAACAATATTGCTTATTATCCGCAGTTTATCTGTGCAAATATCCTGATTTCAATAGGCTTGACGTGTCGTTTTCTCTCCGTAGAAGTTTTCAGAAACTCGTGTCTTCTTCTTCTTCTTTCATCAGTAAGCATCATCTTCTCCGTCCCCTGAGAGGATATCATGTATGTTTGTCTCACCCAATAATACGAGTTCAGAAACTATTGTACCCTTAGGGACGAACCCATAGTAAAAAACAGAAAACTCAGCCCATAGTAACCAAAAATTAAAAACACATTAAAAAAATTGGCAAGTGAAAAAAAAATCGCCATTTCTAGCTGATTCAGGAATGGTAACCGGAAAAAGGGCCCGTGAAGGCATAAATAGGAAATTACAAGCAACATTAAAGAAGTGGAATCACGGATCTTTATGGGGGCGGGAGGTCTGAAACCATTAAAGGTGCGCTTTCTAGCCTATATGGTAAATTGCGCGATCAATCTTAGAATGAATCTCTTCCCCTTTGTGTAGAGGTTAGCATTAGCAGATATTAGAGAAACACTGAACAAACATTATTTAATTATTTTTAGTGCCAATTCTGGAAAACTCCAAATTATAGTGCCGTGGGCCATCTCTGTCTGAAATTAAATATAAAAACAAGTTTTTTTTCAACTGAAAGTAAGTAGCAGGATCAAGAATCAAAACGAACAGAAATTATTACGTATATAAGGAGGATTGACCCCTCCTCAATACCTCGATCTTTACGCTAAAGTTTTTTTTTAGAACTTTTATAAAAGCTTATTATTACAACTAAACGACCATTGTGTTTCAGGGGTCGTTCTTAAAGAATTAGGACAATAAATCAAACTTTAGCGTAAAGAGAGAGGTCTTGATGATGGGGCAATCCCCGCAATTTACGTAATAATTTCTGTTCGTTTTAAGTTTTGATGTTGCTCCATACTTTCAGTTGAAAAAAAACTTTTTTTTATCTAATTTCTTACTGCTTTTAAATAATGCCAGGAAACCCGGCCCCCTTTCCATAGAAAATTCCTTCCCTGCGGAAAGTTCTTTCCAAGTAAAATACCCCCCACCAGGGAAATTCCCCCCAGACAATTCCATTCTAGCTGAAAATACCCCGGAAAATTTCCGGGTGAAAAATGTTTCTAAGCACACTTTCATTTAAAAAAGACCTTAAATTTCTGATTGTTTTTAAAATCATGTCAGAAATCCCCTCTTCCGTGGAAAAGTTTTCCTGCAAATACCCCCCCCCCCTCACCCCATAGCAGAAAGTTGTTCCCGCAGAAAATTCCCTCTGGAAAATTTCTCCCGAGGAATTCCAACTCATTTGTAAAATTCAGTTGGCAAAAAGAAAGTAAAACGATACATTTTCATTAAGATTCCTTGACTT
Source organism: Artemia sinica (assembly GCA_027921565.1). Taxonomy (NCBI): domain Eukaryota; kingdom Metazoa; phylum Arthropoda; class Branchiopoda; order Anostraca; family Artemiidae; genus Artemia; species Artemia sinica. The sequence continues at coordinate 75,739,290 of CM051258.1, forward strand.
TTAGGGGTTTTCCTCCTTTTTTTGAAAGTCAGGCAAATTTTCTCAGGCCCGTAGCTTTTGATGGGTAAAACTAAGCTTAACGAGTCTTATATATTTGCAATCATCATAATAAGCCAAATCTTTTGATATATCTATTGATATCAAAATTCCGATTTTTTAGAGTTTCGGTTACTATTGAGTTGTTCCTTACTTACGGTTCGTTACCAAGAAATGTTTAAAACCGGCAGGTAAGCCCAAATCTCAACAATTCAATAGCTAAAATAAACTAAGAAAATGTACATCATTCCACAAAAACATTTACGAGTAAATTTGAACTATTAGTTTCTTACCTAAAACCTCTTGGCAATAAGAATTCATTAATCATGGGAAGTGAAGTTGCCCCAACTATTCAGGGCAGTCAGTATGCCCGGGCCATACTCTTAGGCATGGTCTTTCAATCTTTAATTTCGACATTTGCAGAACTTTGACACCCTGACAGTTCCGTCTACTTTACTTCGGTCACTTCCATAGTTATTTTAGCGTTGACCACGTTCATGGCCTGAAGTTGCTGGTTATTTTGTTTGGAAGGGATCAGTGGCGTGACTCTATAAGTTCAGTTAGAGTCGACCCAGCTCTAAATGGGTACCTGGAGAAATCTGAGGAAGGTAAACAGGGAGGGTTTGGGAAAGCACAAGAGGGCTGGCCCCCAGCCCTCCATTGCATTTCCTGGCTGAAGGGCCATGAAACGGAGATCAGCACTGTCGGTAGGGACTGTAAAGGACTGCTCTAATCCTTACCTTTTATCTTACATGACGAAAATCCCTACCCTCCAAGACTATAGTTATTCACCGTATTTCTATTGAACCATATAGACGATATTCTAAACAGTTCAAATGCTCCGAGTCTTCATAAAAGGCATCAGACGAATAGGGGCTCTTAAATACCAATTTTAGGCTTCTGTTTTTTTAATTTTCCATTTAGAGGTCTCTATTGGCTAATGTCCTTAATATTTTGCACGGAAGACGGAGATCGGGAGATCTAGCCGAGATATGGCACTTATAATAAACAGGGGATTCATCAAAGGAGAGTTTTCAATAAATACAACTAGGAAAGTATATTATTCCACATGCCAGTGTATATAGTCGTATGTCAGTATACAAGTATTTGTAAGATGCCCACAAATATTATAATTAAGCTCTTTTTACCCTAGGTGTAGAAAAGCTTTCCCAACCCGTTGTTGCATGTTGAATTGAGTTCCCCTGTATATTTATTTCGTTCATTCGTATCGATTAGATGGATATTAGGTTGTTCAATGTGTCATTTTGCAGATACAACGTCAAATTGTAAGAAAAAAAACATAAATGTTTTATAAATTGTTCCAGATTAGAATTTAGTTACAATAGAACGACTGACAGGTCCAACGTTCACAAAACAGTAATAATAAGCCATTAAATGTTACCACTTGAACTAGTATTGTTTCATTTTCATAACTACAGATAGATCGCGTTTGCGCGCCATGGTGTTGCTGGCATCGTCGATAGAGGATTAAATCCACTGGATGTCTATGACACCAGACCAAAAAAGTAATGACACCACTTAAATCTACATCAACAACGCTTTTGTTGGCCGAGTTTTAACCTCTTTCCTGAAATATAACCCCTTCTGTCTCCCCAATTTTTGATGAGGGCTATCTGCACTAAATATAGTTCGATTCGTTTCAGAGTAAATATTGCATGGTTGCTGTATACCTACAGTAATACGGTAGTATAGTCTGGAAGTTCCCCTTTCGACAGCATTGATATAGTATAACATCAGAGACGGTGTAAATTAGATTCAGCACACAGTCCTGCTGTTAAATTGCGCAATTAGAATAACAACGCAAAAAAGTAACATCTTGTGAAATTAAAATATTAGAACGTTTGATAAATTAGCATTAGAAACGACGCAGATGAAGATTCAGTAAACAGTTCTGCTACATCCAATTACACAATTGGGATGATAACGCAAAAAAGCTGTAAATTTGTAGAACTAAAAAATATATATCTTCGATTCTCCAAGGCAAAAATAGAAACAGCCACATTTGGGTGGAACAATTAATTTCTGGGAAAAAAAATAGTAGTGTCAATTCGCAAAAATTTAGGAGGGGGGAGAAAATATATTTTTCTAAATTTAGGAAAAAATTTTCAGTTTTTCAGAAAAAAATTCAATAATAATAACAAAAAGGCATTTTTCTATTAAAATTCCTAAAATAACGCCGAAAATAATATAAAGGGAAATACCTTCTCCCCCCAAATCGAGGCCATTGTGGAAAAATTTGTGCTGGTATTTTAAAGAAAGTAATAGGGCTGGGTATTTAATTCAACGAAATTTCCTTTTGTCTCCCCTTAGACTACACAGTCCTAGTTGGTATACAAAAAAAAACATCATCAACAAGTACTTGTGGTTGATACTGCTTTAAAACAAACCCAGTCAGTTTGAACATTTTGCTGTAAGGAATAAATGATTTGTTTTGTTTAGCACGTCAGCGCCTCATTAAGCAGCCCATTATTTCTAAATTTCCGACATACCCACATAAAGGGCGGTGTGCCACAAGCATATAGCGTCTAAAAAGATATTTTTCATAGGCCAATTCAACCAAGTCCATAAGCAACGGTGGAAAAGAGTCAAACAAAATATTCATTACAGCACCAATGAAAAAAAAAAAAAAAATTTAATTCTGAAAAATTTGCCAAAGCATTCAAAAAAAAAAAAACAATGTAAATTGTCGTCTATGGGCTCTTCTAAAGGAACCTCTATATGAACAAAATAGAACAAAAGTTCAAAATAGGGATAAAATCCTTTTTAATAGACAATGTATAATAAATTTCACAAAAATACCAGATATTTCGGTCACATATACAGTGACCGTCATCAGTAGTCAGTTTTACTACTGATGACGGTCACTGTATATGTGACCGAAACATCTGGTATTTTTTGTGAAATTTATTATACACTGTCTATTAAAAAGGATTTTATCCCTATTTTGAACTTTTTTTTATCGTCATGGAAAGGCAGTGTGGTCTCCGAAATTATCTAAGACAAAATAGCAGTACTGTCCAACTCCCTAGTCAACACTTTGTAAATATAATCGTCACTATTGCGACAATATACCTCAACCCATTTGATGGGTCAGATCATAGACGTAGCCTACTCAGCGTGTGGCCTCGGGACCTGGACCCACAGAAATCTAAATTTCTTTTTTACTTGGGAATATTTCTTATTCAGATTAAAAGAAAAAAGTATGTTTCTATCTTGGCTCTGGTCTGGTTCTTAAGCATAGGTGTATCCCTTAGAGTAAGTAGAGGGTAGGTCATAGTATTTTTGTAGGAGAAGGGGTTAAAAATAGAGAAAAGTACATTTTGGTCAAGGGCGTAATTTGCTATAGGCAGGGGGAAAATGCCCTCTCCAGACCCGAGTTTGCCTCCCATAGCTCAGTTTTCCCCTCAGCTGAAATTTACTTTGTGCAAAAAAAAAAATCTTGTCAAAATTAAGACAAGCCTGCATAATTCAATTATACAGAGAAACAGATTATTTTTTTAGTATGATTTTTTTTACTGTTTTTTTTTCACTTGATTTTGGAAAATTTGCTCCAACTTGCCCCCCCCCGGATTTTGACGAAATTATGCCACTGATTTTGGGCCACTACTTCTCAATTTTTCTGAGGGTGTCCTTTGGACCAGTCACAGGGCGAGGGGGTAACCTCCCGCCACCTGGAGAACATCGGAACACCACGTGTGCCGCACAGTTCTACCATGCTTGGCTCAGTTGTGCCATGCTTGGCACGAGCCAACTGGTGTACATGATTTTTTAGAGAGAGCGCCCCCTCGTCACAGGGAATCCTTTCATTTTCCTTGGGTCATATTTTTTTTTTGTCTGAAGCAAATTTTAAAATTGGCCTTAGTCCGAATGGCTTCTTAAAAATTATTTGGTATTCGACCAGAAATTTGTTTTTCTAATTCAAGCACTAATTCTCATTTACGGGATATCACTCGGAAAAAAAAAGTTAAAGAATAACTCAAGTGCTCTAACGCTAAAACTTCAAAAATGTACAAAGGTGGACTAGGTCAGATTGACTCCTGAAAGGCTTAAACGGTAGTAAGGAAATAGATATACTTACAGTTGGCATCCCGTTCGTCGATGACTGTCCTTCACTATTCTTTTTTTCTGCGTTTTTCTTAGTCGACTTTTTCGCTTTTGTATCCAAAAATCGCTGTTTAAGTAGGAGGGTTTCCTGCATTTCCCTCTCATAAAGTCCATGAAGCGTACTTCCATACTTATGAAGTCTGCTTTTGCTATGTTTTCGGTATCCTTCAACTCGTTTTTTTAAACGTTCAACACTCTGCCTTTTTGGGGCTAAAACCTCAGACATTATGGGGGATGTCTGACTGGATCACTTCCTCTCCGCAACATTGGCTTGAATTGGCTTCCACTTCCAAAAAATAAAATTGATTTCAAACTGTAAAAGGGGAGAATAATGCCATTAGCAAGGTTATATCCAAGATTTCTATTGGGGGGGGGGGGAGAGGCTGCAAGAAAACTGAAACGCACCAAAAATTTGTTTATATGGATCTTTGTTACGCTTTTACTAGTCAGACAAAAATTTCGTGGGGGGGGGGGGCAAACTCCCTGGATATGGCCTTAGCCATTAGCTTTCTAAATTGGCTTTCAAAAGTAGTTTTCACGGCTTAGATGTAAATTTCAGCATTTGAATTTAAATAAATTATATACTGCAGTTTTGTAAGATCTATACATTTAGATCAGTATCGGAAAGTTCATTGTCCGAATTTCACTGTTCTATAGTAAGAGTGTATTATATACTGTATTAACTATAGTAAATGTTTCATTCTGGAAACTTTTTTTTATATCACTTTTGGGGCAACTTATGGAATGCTCTAATGGGTTGGAGCCCAAAAGTTCAGCAACTACTGCACAATATTTAAAGCAACTATTTGAAAACAGTGCGGATTGCAGGGCCGTATGCAGGATTTTTTCAGGGGTGCTGGGGGGGGGGGGGTAAAAACCTTAGAAACGCATCAAAAATTTGTTTATATTTATTTTTCCTACGTTTTCACGAGTCGGACAAAACATTTCGAGGGGAGGGAGAGGGCAAACCCTCTAACACCCCGTACTAGACGGATTGATTTGGTTCATAGCTGTTATGAAAGACCAGATAATTCCAAAACCCTTCAGCAACTGCTGAAATACCTCTACCAATGTAACATATCGTCAGTCAAGTATCAAAAGGTCGTTTCCCCATAATTAAAGAGCAAACAAAATACCTCACAATTTTTTTATTTCCCCTCTGATAACTGTAAAATAAAACAGATTGATATGCATTGATTTTACACATCAATCCGTTTTTGTTTTATGGTTATCAGAGGGGAAATATAAAAGAGGTGAGGTTTTTTATTTGCTCTGCTGAAAATTTACAATTATGAAGATACGACCTTTTGATACCCGACAGACGATATATTGAATTTCGTATACGATCGGAAATCAGTACTTTGTGGACTTCATCAAATAGTTTGTGGTAACGAACTGTAAGTAAGGAGTGGCTCGGCTCAATAGTAAGTTTCATAAGTTTCAGATCTATCCACTGACCAAGCCAGAACTATGCTATAACATAAAATCTTTCCTAGAGAATGAACTAAACTTACTTAGAAATTTCCCTTTTTACAACGAATTCTGACAAATTTTCGATATATTTAGCAATCGCAAAAAATGCAAAGCAAATTTTAAAAATTTAATTCAGCAGATGGATAAAGTGGAATCTCATTTGTCAAATTGTAGCAAAACTGTCATCTTTCAATACTACTACAACTATTGCTAACAACTCACTGCAGCACCAAACCGCCTGAGGCTAACACAGATGCGCACGCTCTTTCCCCATCACAATCGATTCCAAGCTACCCTCTTGACACCCTCTCAGAAAGTCCTTTAAATCCTTGTTTACGACCTCTTCCACTCGTAATTGGGGACAACCTCCTTTGCGTTTTGATCTAGATGGTTGGCCGAAAAAGACCATCTTTGCCAATCTCTCATCCTTCACCTGCAAAACATCTCCTAGCCATCTCAACCCTTTTCTCATTATAGCCCTAGAAAGCAGGATAGAATCACATTCTTCGTACAGTCTAGTGTTTGAAATACGGGCAGTCGAACGGGTACCCGAAAGAACCTGTAGACAATTCCTCTGGAAAATATCCAACAAATTGTCTTCTGTCATTCGAAGCACCATGTTTCAGGGCCATAGTTGCATAGAGAGCATAAACCTTACGTAGTTCTTCGCTCACGGAAGTTAAAAAGTCATGTCTAAAGAACAACCGGTTATACCAAATTTTTATTTAGTTTGTTTGTCTTAGACCAAGGCACTTCGCACCGAAGGAGTTGTCGCAGGAACTTCGAAAAGGGCTCATTTGATCGGAAATTGAAAGCGCTAGTACCCTTTTTAATAGTCGAAAGTTATTGGAAAGCAACTAACCCCCCTCACAAACCCACTGTTTCTCCAAACACATCCAATCAAAACTTTGGGATAGCCATTTTGTCAAACGTAGTTGAAAGGTCCGGAAATTATGTCTTTGAAGATGACACCCCTCCCCCCCCCCCACACACGGCCCTCAGGACAAGGCTTGTAAGTTATGCCCTTGGGGTATATAACGGTTTTCATAGGACGAGTTGTCACAGAAACTTGGAAAGGGCTCATGCGATTAGAAATTGAGAGGACTATTGCCCTTTTTGTTAGTCGAAAGTGGTCGGAGGGCAAAGGCCCCCCCATCTTTCCCCAAATACTTCCAATCAAAATTTTGAGACATCCATCTTGTTCAACGTAGTTGAAAGGTCAGGAAATTATGTCTTTGAGGATGACAAATCTCCCTCCCCCACCCCTCAGGGCAAGGGTTGTAAGTTATGCCTTGGGGGCATATAAGGTTTTTTATGAGTGTGGTCATATAAAATTCAGAGGGGACTCTTTGGATTGGTAATCCGAAGCTCTAGTGCCCTTTTTAAGAGTCAAAGTGATTGGAGGGCAGCTACACCCCTCCCCTTACAAACAAACTTGTCGCATTGTCCCCAAATGCATCTAACAGAAATTTTGAGATAGCCATTTTACTCAAATTAGTTCAAATATGATTTAACAAGGCTTTTGGGGTTGAAAAAAAGCCCCCAGAGCCTGGGGGCAAGAGTTGTAGGTTATGCCCCGGGAGGGATTTAAGTTTTTTATGGAAGGCGTGGTTCTATAAACTTCAGAGGAGGATCATTTGATTGAAAATTGGAAGTTGTAGTTCCCTTTTAAGATTCAAAAGTGATGGAGTTCAGCGAGCCCCCTCCCCCACCGACTACCCCTCTCCACCAAGCGAATCTCATCAAATTTTAGATGACAACGCAAAGTTTATAAAAATCAGAAAACGAAAGATATTCCCATTCGAACCTTATTAAAAAAATATATATATATTCCGGCAGCACTTGCCCCCTCCCGGGAAATTTCCTTGTTTCACTTATGGATCAAATCAGGAATTATTTCACCAAATTCCCTGGACTGAAAAAGTAGCATATGGGAGGTGATCAAGAGATTGTTTCATTACTTGCAAGTAGAAAAGAGAAGGAGTTGGCAGCTTGAAGACCTTCCTAGGTCTAGATTTGGGTACTATTGTAGTTCAAGGCAAGCTGCCGCTTTGGTCTGCAGCTAAAAGTAGTGTTACTTTACTGGCAAAAAGAAATGACCTCATTCTAGATAATAGTAACATACAATTAATGGCATTGCAGCCTAAGTGAATATATTGTTTATCAGGTATTATCAAATCAAGCAGTTGGGAACCGTTGGAGCTGACAATTATTCTATTTTAATGGACACTTAGAGCCTCTACTACTCAAGTCCTTTTCTTTGGCTTGTTATACGAGTTAGATAAAATACTAAGGAAAGCAGGGCTGGGGAGTCAGAGTCATGGAGTCGGAGTTTTAGTAAATTTTGGCTGAATTGGTGTCTTTATATTGAAAATGTCTGAAGTCAGAGTTAAAGTTGGTTATACAACTGACTCCACAACCCTGAACAAAAGCAGTGTCAAAGATCAGCAATTTACATCATTGGCCTTTTGCCAACTTGGGAAGTTGTTCAGCAAGGGGAAAACTGGATATCCAGGTCAAATTACCCTGCAAACGTGTTTTCGACTCCCGCCTCTGCACATCTGCCTCCCACCCTAAGCTTCCGCCTTCAACTTTGAATATCAATTTTTGATACTAAGTCAACATGCCCATTACACTAAACTTGTAAACAATTTTATGGTTTTTATACAATCAAGATACAATAAATATTTACAATAACAGCATATAAGTTCATATAAGTTTATTAATCCACATTCATAAACAAATAAATAAATTAAACAACACTTTCACGCTGGAGAAAACCTACGAAGGTTTGTGATCGCGCAAAACTCCACATAACTACTTACCTATTAACTCAACTATTTACATAAACCTCAACTATTTGATTAAAACTATTATAAATAAACCAAAAATAGATAAACTATATCCTAATTGTATATATATATATATATATATATATATATATATATATATATATATATATATATATATATATATATATATATATATATATATATATATATATATATATATATATATATATATATATATATATATATATATATATATATATATATATATATATATATATACATATATATATATAATAATAATAATAATAATAGTAAAAAAAAAAAAAAAAAAAAGAAAAATAACCTTAGCTCTAACATATATATCTCACATATTATAGCTCTCGCCATATATCTCACATATTAATAGTATTTAAAATGGGTGCAAACCTGACAAAAAAAGGAAGTTGATTTGAACTGATATCTGAAAATTTCATTCCTCTGGGTCTACTACTTCCTTCAAAATATCAAAAGAGTTATAAAGAAGGCAGACATGGTAAATATCATTTATTTGGTTCAAGCACTTGCAACAAAATGTCTAGTGTAAGGCATAAGCGAGCAAAGCATAACAGCCAAGATTACAAGCAATAGTTATAGATGATAACAAGCAAGAGAGAGATGGAGTTTGGGAAAGAGAGTATTATTATAAGCAGTACATCCTTCCCCTTTCAGATATGAGATACCCATACTCTGAGACAACAAGAAAAACACTATCACTTATGATGGGTATAGAAAACAAACGTTCACTTTATTAATTGCTCTTCTATCATTTCTATTCACTGCTATGACTATAATTCTGATATCTGCTTAATTCACAGGTCTAAACACATTCCTAGCTTGTCTCCCACTGAGAAGTTGACCAGGGTTTTGGGCATTGTGAGATCCTCTACTTGAGAGGTGAATTCTACTATATGTATAGACTGGTCCATTTTCTGAGCCCAACTGTGTATAAAAACTGGACTGATGTGATTTATTGTCGAAGTGCCAGGTGCACTCCACTGCCGCGCAGCCTAATCATAGAAAAGTGATCTTAAAACAACAAAGGAATTCCGTGGCCACTTATAAACTGTCAGATGTCTTCCAAGAATGGAAGCTTAGAGTTCGATATCACCTCTCTCTTTCATTATTTTTGGCTCATCAATTGCAGAAAAGGAGCAGCAAAAACGCTCGGGTTTAAAATCGCTTAAGCTTTAAATCCGGACCTGCGTTTGAACAGTTTGCTACACATGAATTTGATTTTGGATAATATGGTTCAGAGATGATGTGTAGGGTTCCCCAGTACTTACAAAGCTCTTGAAATCATGGGACCAAAATTATAGGCATTATCAGTCATTAGCTGTTTGGCAATACCATGTCTACTATCAGCTGCCTTCAGCTTTGGATATCACTAGGAATCAAGTTCTTTACCTTAAAGAAGCCTGTATAGTAGTTGAAAATAACTAGGGTATGAGTATCCCTAGATTCAACTAGATCAGAAACTAAACTAGTAGGTATAAAATGCTAATGCTAAGGGTGGCTCTTCCTGATTTGTAGGCATTTTGAGGACAAGCACGGATTTCTGCCAGGAAAATCAGTTGAGACCAATCTCCTTGAGACATACAGCACCATAACAGATCACCTGGAGAAAGGAATCCCTGTGGACCTGATTTTACTGGACCTAGCCAAGGCTTTTGACAAGGTACCACACAACCGTCTCAGATTGAAACTTTCAGCAGCAGGTACCCACTCGGACGTGGTCGATTGGGTCATGGATTTTCTGACTGGTCGGAGTCAGAAGGTTCGACTCTTCACAACTAATGGCGACAAGGTCTTCTCCGAACCATGTGATGTTGTAAGCGAAGTCCCCCAAGGTACTGTTTTGGGCCCTATCCTATTCCTTATATACATCAACAATATGATGAACGGAACAGAAAACAACATCACTCTCTATGCCGACGACTCCAAGCTGTTTGGGCCTGCAAACCAACAAAGTCTGCAGCATGACCTTCATAAAATCCAAACATGGGCACAAGACTGGCTACTTGAATTCAACGCATTGAAGTGCAGTGTCCTTCACTTTGGAAGCAACAACCCCAATCACCAGTACAACATGTCCAATCCCAATTCACTGGCTAGCTTAGTACTAAAGACAAGTCCCGAAGAAAGAGATCTAGGAGTGCTGATAGATGAACAACTGAAGTTCCACGGCCACTGGCAACAAGCAGTTTCAAAAGCAAATTCAAGCCTTGGTCTCCTCAAACGCACTATAACCAGCTGCTCCCGTACAGTCTTTCTAAGGCTCTATAAGGCTATAGTTAGACCCGTTTTGGATTTTGGTATGTGTCTCACCTCCCCTTCTTATAAGAATGATACCAGTCTAATTGAAGGAGTTCAGAAACGTGCCATGAAGCGCATAGCTGGCCTATGAGATCTCCCGTACAACAAGAGACTGGAACGCATGCAGCTGCCAACACTCATCTTCAGACGCCGCCGTGGTGATATGATGCTGACCTACAAGTATAACGCACAACCAAATAACCCCCTCTTTACCAAACATTCAAGTCAGCACCATACAAGAGGACACTCACATAAGCTGTCAAAACGTTTTGTCAAAACACGAACGCGGCGACACTTCTTCTCCGAGCGTGTTGTCAACAATTGGAGTAGCCTTCAAGCTGAAACGGCGACTGCACCTACGGCTGCGTCCTTCAAGTCCAGACTTGACAAGGAATGGAATAACAAGCCATGGAAACATGAGTGGGACTGTCCGTCCCACTCAACTACTGACTGATGCCAACTTTATCATAATGAGTGTCTTGCTAGGAGGCTGATGCCGCTTGTCATACCCAACCATCTCGCATTCTCGATCCGAAGTTGCTGTTGTGCCATGGTGTCAGCTCTATACCACTGAGAATGGTCTTTACGGGCCATACCTAACTCGTGGCCACTGCTACCGAGTGGGCTTAAATTGCGTCTCTCCAGCAGACCTCCCCTATGGCGTGTCACTGGGCCCTAACACAGTGACGAATTTTTTGCCATCATTGACCCGGAGCACAACAGATCCAGTATGGACCTTAATTTGCTCTGAAGTGTGAATTAAGGTAAGTTTTGCAGTTATTGACTAACTTGCTGATATCTCTGCTGATTCCTGGCCAGAATACAATAGTATGTGCCCTTTCCTATGTTTTTCCAGCATCTAAATAGACCAAGTGAAGTTGAGCTACCGTTTGTTGTTGTTGAAGTTTTGCTGGTATGAACACGTGCTGGCTTTTAAATGTAATGTTGCCAAGTACAGAAAATTTGTCTAGAAAACTCTAGTAGGTCAGAGTTGATGCTTGGCAGTTAGGCCTTCCTTCCAAAATGGGCAATCTGATTATTTTCAGAAGTATCATCACCAAATTTTGGTAAAGGGCAATGAGGTCTCCTAATGCATTTGCTGAGGACCAATTGAAAAAAAAAAAACTTTTTTCTCTCTAATATGACCTTAGAATTTGCCCAATTAGTGTACTTCCTCTATGATTTTGGGTTTCAGGCTCTTCACTTAAGGAAGTCTTTCAGGCTCTTCCCTTAATTTGTCCATGTAGCAAAGGGAGTTCTTCTGAGGCATCAATTCATCTTTAAAATATTTTTCATAAGCTAGGAATGTTACCAATTCCAGAGAACAAGTCTTTTATAATTATCAATAGTGCTTCTAGTAGTTGAGCATACCCTCAGAAAAGGATATTGATCCTACTTCTGACACCATGTTAAGAAAGCAGATATAATATATCTCATTCACTTGACCTGAGTACCTGCAACAAAATGTCAAGTGTAAGGCATGAGCAAAGCATAACAGGCAAGATTGCAAGCAATAGTCATATGCAAGAACAAGCAAGCAAGAGAGAGAGGAAAAGTAAAGAGAGAGCAATATTATAAGCAGCAATTAGAATTAATTGATAAGATTAAAGTGGTGAATTAACTACATCTTCCTTTTCAAATATTTTTGCTTTTTTTAAATTTTGCTTTATGGGCTGTAAAAAATGCACCTTTGGGTAAAACTTATTCATTTGACCAAAGAGCCTGCAACAAAATTTTAGTGTAAGGCACAACCAAAACAAAGCACAAATTACAAGCAATAGTCACAGATGAGAACAGGCAAAAACCAGAGAGAAGAGTATTACTGTAAGCAGCATTTAGAATTGTTTACCTACACAGAAAGCAGATAAAATGCAACTTCACCCAAATTTTTAGGAGCAAAACAATTGCTTTTTGGACAAATTGTCTTCAATATCATAAAGTTAACGTTTGAGCTACTGAGTTACACCAGTTACCAGCTCCTAATGAACATTATTTTTACTTTAAACTCAGATATTTTAAATTGTAGTCTACAAAATTTCAAGACAAATATACTATTAAAAAGTACATGCACTGAAAATTTACAAATTTTATAGAAACAGCCTAAGGTAGCAGTGGAGTTTATGTCTTATTCTGAACTAAACATTACAATAACAAATTCTTACTTCATTACATTCAGGAAATTTTACTTATTGGATTTCCAGAGCTGCTTCCAGTTCAACTGCATCCCAGTCACCCCCTCCCCAAGGCCTGAATGCAGTCCCAGGCTACATACAAAAGTTCCCTGATTTTTTTTACATTTAAACTGGTATTATGAACCAACTGTTCATGAGAAACAAATCAACATAAGTAGTGAAATTTTGTACTTAGCCTAGGATTGTATCCATGCTTTGGAAGGGGTATGGGACATAGGTAATCAAGAAACCACTGCAAAAAACTAATACCTTAATTTGCACTCTGGAGCAAAACTAAGGTAATACTGGATAATTTTACATAGTAAATTTCTGAACATTGTTGTTATTATGTTATTATTGTTATTATTGAAGTATTGTTGTTATAGTAGTGTTTAATTCAGACTGGGACATAAAATCCACTACTATATAGCCTAAAATTACCATCTAATATTTAAGTGGCCAAAGTAGATGTTTGTTTTGAAACACCTATCTGTCACCACTAAAAACTGGTAACATATGATTATAATTCATAAATAACTATCTGGCTAACTAATGATGGCTATCTGGACCCAAGATAATTTTTCTAAACTATAAGAACAACAAAAGTGATATGATTTGATTCCTTATAGCCTAGATTAGACCAATGGATATGTGGCAGTTTTTATATATTTTGACTATCACTGTCACTTGTCTTCTATCCAAGCCTGTTGCCCCCAGTGAAGGAACAGGTTGATTTAAATCCTCCTCCACTTCTTATATTTTCATGTAACCTTTAGCATAGTTGTTTGGATCTTGCAATATTTCTTCCAAGAGATCCATTTGGTTTTATAAGATCCCATAACTTAAAAAATGTGCAAGGTGTTCTTTAACAACTTTATCAGAGTCTACAAGTTCATTTGGTAATACAAATGAGGTTCAAAATCACATTCATGGGTCTGTGACAGATGTGCTGCTAAATTGATTTTGTGATAAACTTGTCCAGCTACTTTGAAGCTGAAAACATTACAACCATTGATCATTGCTTACATTAAATGAAGCTATACCAAAACACAAGTTCAAGTTCTGTGTTTGTTTGTGGAACTCTTTAGAGAGCAAATGACATCCTATAAAAGGCCAAACCAATTCATTTGGAAATTGTGGAGGTGGCAATAGAATTTGACCAAGCAGGTAGCAACATATCATACAATGTTGAAATGTCCCAATGACTTGTAATTAACACTTGTACAGTTGACAGTGTCTTTGTAGGTTTTCACTGGAATTTCCACCACAGTTTGTCAGCATTGCAGATTACAGTGGCTCTGTTCTTCTAACATCATATTTCATTCTTCTTCACATTCATTTTTGACTTGTTCTGATTCTCACTATTGCTTGTCTTCTAACAGCACAATTCTTTGTTCTTCACTGTCACTTTTGACACTTCCTTTTGCATTTCTGCTAACCCTACAATTCTTTGTTCTTCATTTTTATTTTAACATGCTCTGGTTCCAGCTGTTGCTTGTAATTCTCACTGCCACTTATCTTCTAAATGCATATTCCTTTGTTCTTGCTGTTGTATCTTCTAACCATATATGTTTTTGTTCTTCATTTTTTAATTGTACTGATATTGTTTGTGCGTCTTGTAACTGCAATTTTTTTTTTGTTGTTCACTTTAGTTTTTGAGTTGTTGTAATTCTTCCTGCCACTTATCTTCTAACCACATATTTCTTCTTTGATTTGTTTAATTGCAGTTTTTCAAGTAATCTATCAACATATTTCTTTGTTCTTCATTTTTATTTATAATTGTTTGCAACCTTTTTTCAATGCCCTTTGCTTTAGCTGCTTGGATTGGTCTTGTCACGTTTGATGGTCTAGTTTGTTTATCTTCACCTGTGCATTTACATATCTCAGGTTATTCTCTTGATCTTATCTCATTTGGTGGTCCAGCTTATTCATTTTGAGCATACATTTTTGTCCTCTTTGGTTCTTTTTTGTCCTCATTTTGAGCATATATTAATCATGTTTTTTTTCCTCTAGATATTATGAAACTGCTGAAAATGCCTTTTCAAATTTACATCATCAAATATGAATACAAAAATTCCACATATTTCTAAGTTTTTATTTGTAAATTCTTCTACAACTGTTTAATTTCCTTGTGTCTTCACATGGAAATTAAACAGTTAATTTCCAGTTTAGTCAGGAAAATTCAATTTCTGTACATCTTCACTTTCAATCAACATAATTGCTAAACTAATTAATCTATCCTGATTCATTGTTGACATCATTTTTTTTCATTTGTTTTAGCCTGGAAGTTCTGAAAATGCATTTCTTATTATTTGAGTAAAATTTTAAACCATATCAATGTTTTTTTTTTAATTTAGGAGATGTATTTGCATATCTTTAAAACCTTATAAATTGGGATTCAGAAAAGTTTTGAAGCTGAAAACAATTTTGTTTTACTTCATTTAAGCAGAAGATCTATTTTGCAAGGTTTCACTTTAATAACACACCAATTTTTGAAGGTTATCAAAGGTCAGGACCCTCTAGAGGGAGGAGTGGAGGTAGGTAGGCTACTTCCAAATACCTTCCCAGGACATACTTTAGCCTGTAGACCCATCCATGAAAGTTTCATTTTCCTAGCCTAACCTCTTTCCATGATAGTCAAAAGTAGCTAAAGTAGAATTTTACCCTACTAGATTAGGGCACAGGCTAGGCTATTTTCTTACATAATAAAAAACCTGTCTAAATAGAACTTTACAACAAATTGTGTCTGGAAAACCACTGTTTGCTCAAGAGATGAATTCCTGAAAGTTTTATTTGAATAATAGCCTAGGCTACAAGCCTAAGCTAGGCCTATGGTTCAACAACCTAGCTTTGGTGTATTCTAATAAAATCAAATTTGTTGATGTAGTCTATGCCTATCCAGACAACAGGATATACTCAGCCTAGGCTAGAGCAATCAGACCTTCTTTGCTTTGTGACATTCTTTTTCAAAATTGAACACATTTAATCCTGGCTATGCTATCCTAATCACACCATAAGTAAGGTCATAGGTCTAAGGCCTTAAGCTGTATTAAGATTAGGCTTGAATTAGTAGGCAATAATAAAGTAGAAATTAGGTAGCCTAGCTTAAAGGCTAGTTCACGAAAAAGAGACCATTAGCTTATAACTGGGCCTAGCCTAGCCTACAATGCAAATCAGAGAAAAAAATACAAGTCTATAAATAGCCTATAATAGCATAAAACCAAATCCATTTGAAATGACAACTAGAAACTCACCAATCAAAAAGTTAATTACTCCCCAATAAATTCCTATTAAAAATTCAAATGTTTAGCCAAAACAATTTAAGACACTTGTTGATGATTTGATGATACAGTACTCTTTCTTGTTCATAAGCTAGCCAGAAGCACCGTAGGTGGCGGATTCAAATTTTTTTGTAGATCATCACCATTGGAGAGAAGTTGCCGTGGCTCTCAACATGAACAACTAATTAATACCATATTGCCATCTATTAATTTTTAAACTGGCAAAATTTATTTACATGACGAATCACACATTACAAGGATCAGATGCATCAACTGAAGGGGGAGGCAGGGTCGAATGAACGGTGATTGGGCCGAATCGGGCCTCGCTCCTGAAAGGGTCCCGCATTGTCATCAAAGTGACAGAAAAAGCGATTTTAAATTTAAAGAAGTTTTTTACGATAAGGGATAAATTATGAGTTATTCAAATAATTGAAAATGTATTTATTTTAAGTTTGCATTGCTGTTTATTAATGTGTTTATTATTACTTAATGTATCTTTATATTATGGGAAACCTGATACCCGAAAAGTTCATGTCAAGTTTAGTCTGGATAGTCTAAATTTGATTTTGCACTACGTGCGTGAACTACTTTACACACGTAAACTACGATGCAGGTATATTCTATTTAGATATTTAAAGTATAAAGAGGGCCCCGCAAAAAATAAGTTCAATCCAGCCCCGCCGCTATTCGATCTGGGCCTGGGGGAAGGCTAATGGTTCCCCTTAGTTTTCCAAAAAGTTATTTTTATGGTAATTGCAGTTAGTATTTTAATTGAAAAAAAACGAAACACCAAAATTGCCCCCCTATATTTTAAAAATAAATTATATCTCTCACTCCTATATTTTATGAATTGGTACTACTACTGCTAACGACAACTAAACGCAGCACCAAGCCACCATGAGGCCAATACAGCTACGCATGCACCTCCTCTGTCCCAATGAATTGGAACTACTGAAGAAGATCGTCATGTACTCTTTTAGAAGAACTTTTTAATTTTCATATTGAAATTTTCTCTCCAACAGGGTATAAATTTAAATTATATATTCTTCTTTTTAAATTATATGTTAATTTTGTCATAAGATAGCAATTTGTAATTTGGTCCATTAAATTTATTTGATTAAGATTAGATCATAATAAGAAATCTATTTAATAAGCCAAATAAAAAGGTAATTTCGTGTGACAAATCTGACCTAAAGCTTAAAAGAACGGGAAGGTTTTCGGATGCAAAAAATTTAATGGGAGAATTTTAAAATAATTTTTATGTAATGTACTTGGTGATTCTTATAATTTGACTCATTTAATGACAAGATAACTTTCCTTAAGAAACTACTGGAAGCTATAGCGGGTGTGTTAAGCTTACTAAGAAGGGACTTTGTATTTGCGGTATTTTCAAACAAGGTATTGGAGTTTTTATAAAAGTTGGTTCTGTAGCCCTTGCCCTTAAACTCATTGCGCTGAAATATGGGCTCATTCCTTCAAGAGCTCTCTTAGCCAGTGAAAAATTATGTAAAACATGGCATGCCCTATTTGATATTAGAGGCTAACCAATTCTTTTGCTTGTTTTTAGAATCCTCAACCAGAAGAGCTTCTCCTTCTAAAAAAAATATTCTCCATAAAAGTCACATTACAGCATAGTTATAATCTTGCTGTTAAATAATAGGCATTCAACAAACGAAATTTTTTGCAAAGATAATAATTACAAATTATATGAATCGTAATCAACATTTTTGAAAGTATTTTCAATTCTCTCATTACCTTTATTTTATCCCACCATACTCGAATTAAAATTTTCTTCTCTTGCTTTTAAGTTTTAGATCAGTCTTAGCCTTATACTCGCACAAAAGTAATTTGTAATTTCGCTCATTCGAAAGGTGCTAGGTCACTTAATATGATAATTACAGGACAGAACGAAAAAATGGGAAATAATTTTTATTTTGACTGTTATTGCCGGTGACAAGTATAAGTGAAAGGGGAATTAAAAAAGGAAACAATGTCAAAAACTGAATTTTTTCTGGCACTAACTAAAACTGTTTCATAGTTGGACTTGCCTATGAACATAACATAAAAGCAAGGCCGTACCCAGGGGGGAGTTAGGGAGTTTGAACCCTCCCCGAAATGTATGTCTGACTCGTAAAAACGTAACAAAAATGGATATAAACAAAGTTTGTATGCGTTTCTTGAGGCATTTTCTGTAACCCCCCTCCCCCCCCCGGAATTTTTTTTAGTAAAACCCCCTTCGAAAAAAAATCCTGGATACGGCCTTGCACAAAAGATAATACAAATTTAAAGACCCTCTTGTTTTAATTAATTAATTTTAAAGAAAAAACGGTTAGTGCTACATTTGAACAAAAAGCTTTAAAAGAAAATAGACAATTTAATAATAAAAAGTTATTTGCATAATATAAATTTACGCAGCCCATGAAATGAAGTAATCTGACTCAGCCGAATACTTAATTTATGTAAGATTCAGACCCTTACTGAGTAATCTGTTCAAATGTGACAATGTAGGCTATACCTTCGTAATCTTCAACTTGCACTAATATGTCACTATACACGAAACTGACATTATCTATACACAAAACTGACATATCTAACGATTCCTTAACTTTTCCAGATTTCCCCATATAAGAGAGATACATATTTATTAAACCCAAGAACTACATCGGTATTAACAGCCGCCCCAAGAAGAAGAAAAACTTATCCAAGGGGGTGGCAAAAATACATTAAAAATTAATACAGGGCTAAATAAATTATAAAACAACTAATACAAATCGCACATCCAAATCGGCACCACAAACCTTACAACAAAACACATTCAACTTTACTTTTAAGATCATACCCGGAGAGGTCATTACAAACTGCTCAGTTGTTTATTTGCCCCCCCCCCAAAAAAAAAAAATAAAATAAAATTCCTGCTTACTGAAAAGGATTTCTTTAATTGCACTCTTAAACACAGAAATATCACTATTATTTTTAATGCTAGATCTAGAGGATTCCAACTTCTAATCCCCCTATGAAGCACAAAAAATATCGACCGGGTCGAACCAATCAATGGAATATTAATCTGTCAAGAAGATCGAGTGTCATAATTGTGGATCATGGATCTCAAATTAACTAAACTGTCAAAACACGAAAGATTTGTACCATGTTGTAGCCTAAAAATAAACAAAAGTGTATATAAATCTCGTAGTCCAGAGGCTGGTAGTATCCTAATTTGCTCATAGACGTTTCATACTGAATCCCGTGGTTGTAGGCCAACCAACAAACGAACAGCATTATTTTGAAGAACTCGTACGGGCCGGACAATGGAATCAAATTTACCAAGCCAAACGCTGCTACAACAAAGAATATATGGATGGACAAGGGAAAAATAAAGGAGATGTTGGACATATTTAGGGAAAAAATGCCCAAATTTCTCACTATACCTAGGTTACGAGACAAAATTTTACTCACAAACTGTGCATAACACTTGCATGATAAATTCTCATCAATATAAACCCCCAGGTACTTAATCGATAAAGCACGCTTTAAGATTCCACAATGCTTTACAATTTCATGAATCCAAGAATAAAAAGCAGGAAACCGGGAAATAAAGACAAAATTTGACTTACCAGATTAATCTTAAGCCTATTTACCATCAACCAGGACTGTAACCTAAACACATTATCTTTCATCGATGTCTGGAGTAATTCTTCCGCCTTTGCAGTGCTGATAGCCACAATTTCAACCGCAAATAATGACACAGTTTCATTCCGGGGACTTTTAGTTATATCACTGACACTAATTCAACAATTATGGATAAAATTAGGCATATCATTAATAAACAAAAGGAAGAGAATTGGGCCAATAACATATCCCTATGGGACACCACAAGTGAATCGGTGCAATTCCGATTTTTAGCAATTCATCTCTACAAACCGGTGCCAGTTACTAAGAAAACTCCGTATAAGATCGAGAGCTTTGCCTCGGATCCCATACACCTCACATTTTTCCAAGAGTAGACCATGGTCAACTGTGTCAAAAGCCTTCATTAGGTCTAGAAATATTGCACCAACATTCTGTCCTTTGTCTAAAGCCGCATTAATTGTACTTGTCAAAAATTCAAACTGTCATAATAGAAAAATTGACGGTTTACTTCGACACGCAGCGGCGCTATCTACATTTGTCGCTCTATGGAAATTTTGGACTCCTAAAAAACCACCAGATGGCAATATTGTGAAGTTGCCGGAAACCGCATACAGACGCAGACGCAGAGGCAAGCGCGGAGGCAAAAGCAATAAGTGGCATTTTATCCCAGTGCATATTTCAGATCTGTAGACCATATTAAAGACTAAACAAAAAGTTAGACTATGGATGCTCGTAAAAATAATCTATCAAACGAACTATGAAATCCACCAACTCTTACGCCGCGGTATGCGGATGTGAATGTTTCTGCTGATTCCAGTGAAACTCCTCCTGTTTTATGTCCTGAACTTCTATCTGTCAAATCGCAACTTCCCTCTGTTTTCATGACCAACATCCGTTCCGTGACTAACAAGATGGACGAACTAGAAGTCTTCTTACGAAACTGCAGTGTACCTACAGTAATCGTGACTGAACGTTGGGATATCACATACGATACCAGATATATCAAAGGCTACACTTGTTTTTTTAACATCCACCGTGACAGAGGCCTAAGCCGCAGAGGTGGTGGTGTTGGACTGAATTTTGTTAACGACCTTCCATCCAAACTGCTAAGTGCCCCCAGTGACTCTTGCTATGAAGCAGTTTGGGCTGAATGTACGTTTTCCCAGCTGCCGAAGAAGTTTTTGTGTCTGATCGTGCCATCTGTCTATTATCCTGAAAGTGCCAAAAACAGAAAGAAACTTGTGATTTACTTGCAATTCTGGCTTGATAAGTTTTGACGTGCATATGCGGCTCCTGCCTTTATTGTTGGAAGCGACTTGAACCAGACCAACAAACAATGGCCATCCAATGCACTTGATCTGATACAAGTAGTGAACATTCCCACCCATCAAAGTTGCAGTACCTTAGACCTGGTATTTATCAATGTCACTGAGCTTTACCGTCCTCCCCTCTCAATAGGCCCATTGCAAACCGCCGATCATTTTGTAATCCTGTTACAAGCGAAGAACAGCATGTAGAAGCCGAAAAGAAGCAAAGTGACAGTTCGTCCACTGAACCTGGACTCTATATGTTTCTTTGATCAGTGGATTGGTAATTACTCATTACAAGAAATATGCTCATTCACTGACTTGAACCTTAAAGTTGAATCACTCAACTCCCTGCTGCTCGAAAAGTTCCATGAGTTTTTCCCGACTAAAGTAGTGTCAGTTTTTGAATCTGACAAGCCATGGATCACGAAAGACCTGAAGCGATTAATCAAACTTAGATGCCGACTACATAGTTCAGGGCGTATTTCAGCTGCGAAAAAGCTACGCAACCATAAACAATAAGTAGAACAACAGGGAAATTTTTTATACAAGACAGTGGAAAATTTCCCTGTTGTTGTACTTATTGTTTATGATGGAAAGGCAGTGTGGTCTTCGTCGCTATTTAAGCTACGCAACCGCATTGTCAGTGTCAGTAGACATGCTAAAAAGAAGTATATTATTGAGAAAATTGCCCCCTCCCCCCTGCTTGACAGTGATTCACGTAAGTGGCATTCGGCAGTCAAAAATATGACCGTAAAATCTGTTAATAGTGAGCTACGGATGCTGAAAACAGATGGGACTTTGATATCAGCACAAGAAGTCAATTCTTTCTTTACTGAAATATGTACCATGTATCCATCATTGAGTGAAGTTGAGTTGAATACTCAGATAGGAGACTGTGAATGCGAAGAAATCAAGCAAGTTTCTGAGTACGAAGTTTAGAGGGAGATACGGAAACTGCGAAATAACAGTGCTTCTTATCCTGGCGAATTGCCAGTAAAACTTTTGCGCGAATACGCTATATGTCTTGCGAAACCTCTAAGAGCGGTCATTAATCAGTGCTTCAAAGATCAGTCGCTCCCCCAGCCTTGGAAACAAGCTTATGTACATGTCGTTCCAAAGGAGACGCATCCCAAAAGCTGTGATCAGTTAAGACCCATTTCAATAACGCCAAACCTTGACAAAGTCATTGAGTCCTTTATTTACCGTGAACTTGTGTCACAAGTCGCAAATTAACTTGACCCGTACCAACATGGTTGTTTCAAAGTGTGTAATGCCACAGTGAATTTAGTTAGGCTTTATCACCTGATCATACAATGGCTCGAATCTGGAGACGCTTTCGTTGATTTGCTACTCGTTGATTACAGGAAAGCATTTCATTTGATTAAGCACCTCGTGGCTGCTAAGAATCTTGAAAAGGATGGGCGCACGTAAACATATCTTACTGCTTGTTATTGATTTCCTACGTTCCTGGTACCAGCGAGTCTACGCCCTCTTTCTCGATCTTGATTCTGACTGGGAAGACGTTACATGTGGAAACCCTCAAGGCACCAAATTGGTCGCTCTACTTTTCCTTGTGGTAATTAATTATGTTATTGACAACACGGATGACCGATTAAAATACATAGACAATCTATCTGTGCTTCTTAAGTTCAAAATAGATACAACCCAAGTTATGCCCCAATTCAGCCCCGACCTTATAACAGAATTTCAAAGAAGAATGCAGCCCAAATATTTTACAGATCAATGAAAGAAAAACCAAAATCATACGATTTTGTCCGCTGAACCGAGATCTTGTTTTCCCAACTCCCTGGTTTCCCCTTGTATCTTCAACTACAGCCCTGGGAGTTGATTTTAGTACCAACTGCTCATTTAGTGCTCATGTTCAGGGGATAGTCCAGAAAGGCAACTGTGCACTAAGTTCTTCGATTTTAATGCGCTGCTTGGGTTTCCCAGTATATCAGCTGAAAGCGGCATATCTAACATACATACGTCTCATATTAGAATATGCATGTCCCTTTTAGGGGCCTCAGATTCATAATATTGAATATCTAAGTGATGATGTGGAAGGGGTCCAAAAAAAGAACAAATAGTCATCCTTGGAGAAAAATTTGTAGATTATAAGTCTGCTCTCGAGTCTTTAAAGATTGAAACTCTTAGAGATCGCAGGTTTCAGTTGATAATGCGTATCGGGCAATTTCTCCTTGCTAGCCCTAAGCAACGACATTTTCTACCCCATGCTGCCAACTCAGTAGTTAATACCAGAAAGAAGAACAAATTAGTGCCAGTGCCTTGCAGAGCTAATCGATTTAACAATTCATTCGTGCCCTTTTTTACCAGTGCCTATAACAAAATACCTTAGGACTAGGTTTGTAAATGACAGCGACATTTAGTTTGTGCTTTTTATCTACACTATGAAAACTGTCTTTAAATAAATGATTTCTGATTGTAATTTCTGATATTTTAAACAATTTGGAAACTTATCCTGCCGGAAACAATAATTAATTAATGATGTTAGAATGCTAGATATAGACGGAAAAATGCATTTCAGAACTTTTAAACTCATCAAGTCACTACCAGGTGAACTATTTTTCATGGCACACATGGTATCCCTTAGCTCGTCTATGGTAATCCTTTGTAGATACAACGATACGTCAATAAGGGACAGTAAAATGGATACAAAAGGTGGATATTCCCGAAATGGGGAAATCGTATCGGCTATTTTTGAACCTACTGAAATAAAAGGATTCTGACAGAAATTACGGATCGTAAAACATTCTGCAGCTATGGCCTTATTTACTGTCACTTCAGATGGTAGTATATTAGACTCTGACCTATAATACTACGGATAATTTGCCTGGTCTTCAAAGGGCTACCTTCAGCTTCCTTAAATTTCATGCTAAAATACCTTTTTTTTAGCCACACGGAGAAGATTATTCAAGCTTTTACGAAAGACACGATAATGTTCTTCATTCTCATCCGTAGGTTTTAAAGTTTGTACTTTCGCCCTTTCATATTCTTAACAACTCCCACTTCCTCAGCCTTTTCCAATAGCTTACAATAAAAAAGTGCAAATTTACTGTTTGCATATTTTTCCTCTCCAAACAGGGGAATCCAATCAACTTGAACCGAACTATTATTTAGTTTTAGGAGGGTATTTTGATCCAAAAATACAGGCCTTTTACTCAAGTCAGAAATTAGTCGCTTGTGAGGAAATACCTCAAATTCAGCAAAAACACCAAAGTGGTCAGATTCAAAATTTACAACAACACCTGGAGATCTAAAAGGTATATTTGAAAATATATTGTCAAAAAGCTTTGCGGACGTCTTCAAAACTCTAGTTGGAATGTTAGTCGTAAAGATTAAGCCATAAGGCAGACATAGATTTAAAGTTGAGAAGATCACTCAGCCAAGTCTCGGCTAAGGCAAGCACATAGAAGAAATTAATATTAGCTAAATTAACTAGAAAGTCAAAAGTTGTATCAAGGCCTTGGCAATTCAAATGATAATTCCTAAAATCCTATAAATTGCACAAAAATTGTCTTAAGCAGATTTTTGGGCTAGAAAAACTTAAATAATCTTGTGGCCTAAACAGTTTTCGGTACTTGTATGATATAGCCCCGACCTAATATTCCTCATCTAAGTAGAACCTGTTTCTCTGACGCTCAATCCTAATGAAATATACCTAAGTATGATAAAAATATAATACTTTAGAAACAAATTTTGACTATATATTTGCACATTAGGGGGGGGGGGAGGTAAGGTATAGTGGGTCTGAATGCCTAATGTATTAGGCATAATTTTTCTGCATATTATGTATTAAGAATTGTTTTCCAACTTCACACTGTCCAAATACTTTACCCCCCCCCCCACTAATGTACAAATATATAACCCAAATTATATATTTCCCATTTATTCTGTCACTTCTCTTTGTCTTATCTCACGCTAAGCTGAAAGAAACTAACTAAAAAACGGTTCTATAATGCGCCATGAATGAACAACTTGAGCAGTCTTTTTCTTTCTATTCTCACTAATTAAGAGTCACACAATAGTATGAATTAATTTTTGGTTTTATTGCATTATAATATGGAGCCACAGAACTTTACGAACATCGTCCTATTTTAAATTTATGTGAAGGAAATTTCATGAATTTCAGTATTCAATGTAGTTAGATGCCTGTAGAGTTGTAGACCCGTTTATGTGTGTGACGTATGGTGTTATGCCTTTTTAGTCACTAAAATTACGCTTAAATTTTGTATTAATGCGTAAAAAACTTAAGTTTTTCTTGTCCTTTGACATACCCCGTAATAATACCACAGGATGGAAATTTCGGTCCATAGCAAACTACGACCATTTTAGATGGTTTATCTGGAAGACCTCCAGATTTCTGCAAGATTACGATCCAGATTACTATTCTGCAAGTATATTCCACTGCGAGTATTTTGGACTATATCTTCTATCTCGTCTGAATACCTTCCATCAATTTCAAAGTTTTTTTATTTGGTAATGACCGGGTAGACATTCTCCATCATCAGACAAGAAATAACCCTCTGGACAAGGAGACGCATCAAACTGATTTGAAGTGAACATTGATTGGGAGCCGGTGGTTCCAGAATATTCAATGCGGCACAGACACAAACAATCGACGTAATCCAAGGGAGCGATAATTTCTTCGGTTGTGATTTGTTGGTAATATTGAGCTCCAGACTCACCTTGACTGAGGCATTTACCATTTATGCAAATATTTACCATTTATGCTAAAAACAAAAGCAAATTACTGATGTAGCAACTAAGAAAGACGTACACTAATTAGTGTACGTCTGTTTAATGGACGTCGTTAAAAAAAAAACAAAAACTCAAGGGTTCAAATGTCTCCCCTACCCAATGTTAATGTGTTATTTTTGAGCTGGCTAGTGAGGCTAGCTTTTTTCCATCACAACTCATACAAATATGCTAAGCCAATATTCAAATGAAGACAAGAATTGATAAGACTCGGAAAGTCAATCCAGATGGCTAGTAGAAAGTATTCCTGGTTATTGTTTTAGCGACAAATATAAATATTACGCCCATACCTTTAAAAAAAGTTTACCAATTTCATGTTTTCTTTACTTTGTAAGTCAATTAGGTAATGAAATGGATACTACATCTCGAAACTTTCGAAGTCATAACTAATACCCATTAACTAATTTCATTGTATTGAAATTAGCAGATTAGGATGATTGAAGAAGGATCATTTTTGCTATATTCAGTTTTATTTTTTAGTTTTTTTTTACTTTTTCAGTTTTATTCAGCTTATTCAGACTAATTTTCACTAGCCAGTCTTTTAAAACAGCTTCAACTTCCATCGAATATCAGCAGCTGGTAATTTTTTGTCGTCAAGACACGGTTTGTCTAAAAATTCAACTTTATGTAGCAGATACGCCTTTGCAAACAGGGTCGCGGCTAATTCTCACTACAACAATTAAACATTTTTAATTTTTTGGTCCAAAATACATTTCAAGTGAGTTCAAAAGTGTCTTCGTCATGTGTCAAACATAAGCCTAACATTGGTGGTTTGTGATGCAGCCAAATCGCTTGCGGCTCAAACCCTCCAAGAATATTGTTGACGCTAAAAAGGTAAAATACTTCAAATCTGAAATTGTTCTGCAATTATTTTTTCCAAAGTCGTGTAAGACAAGCCTACCATAAAAAATAAATCCCACACTGTTAGAAAAGTACTGTTTAAAAAATAGCATTTTCCAATACATATCGTTCGTTTAAAGTTAACAGTCCTCTTAATGGTAAAAAAAAGACTCAAGTATGGCTCAATGTTAAAATCTTGATATTAAATTGTTTACAGCACTTCTAATAAAAATTAAAATATCTAGTGATTTCACACATCACACAATACTAATATACTGCATAAAGAAGTAGATGACTTTGTGCTGGGCAGCCAAGTCAAAACCTTCTTTTGTGAAAACTCTAGTCCTACTACTTTACTGCTGGAAAATCACTCGAGTATCAGACCATCTGAGCTTAATAGAGTTGCAAATGCTTCTCCACTCCCATCCAACCAAAGCTTTGAACTTAACCCACTCCTGCGTTGCTCCGAATTCCTTAAATCCTTCTTATGGCCTCTTCCCTTCCCACTCGGGACGACTTGCTTTTCGTTTCGACTCTGATCAGTGACCAAAAATCCCAATCTTTGAATATCTGTCATCCGTAAAACGTGGGTTGGCCATAATTTTCAGTTTTCACAACAGCCCTACAAAGTCGTATCGAACCCCATTTTTCGTAAAGGATAAACAGTCAGTCAAACAAGTGCCTAAAACTATCCTTAGACAGTTCCATGGAAAACGATAAACATATCTTTCTCAGCCTTTTAAAGCACACACGCTTCAGAGCCGTAATTGAACACTGTTATGAACATGGCTTCCAATATTCTAGTCGTAGTTTGCAAACTCATTTTCTTTCCAAACTTTTTTCAGCTGCTAATATAACCTAAGTCTTGGCTGCTCTACTTTTTAATTCTTGACGTCCTCCAAAATCTATTGTTGGGAAGGTGTTTTTGTTTTAGACGACCGGAACATTATCACACATATTGATGCATTAGCTTAACCTTATGCACAACACAAAACGCTATGCAAGCACAGTTTTACCCGTACAGTTTATAATAACTACTACTAGTGCTTAGTTCTATGTTTTGACAGGCGGTTTATATTCATATGTTTTGACAGGCAGTTTATATATCAAAGAGTCTTATATATTTTGGGAATTATACCTTTGTCCAAAGCAGTACTTTCTGCGTGATGTTTGAAAAAAAAAAAAAAAGATTTCCTTATTAATTTTCTTGTTCTTCTGCCTTTATGTCTGTGCTAGGTTATATCTTCTATTTTTCAGTTCAGCTAGTTCGGGCTCTCAGAAAAATACTAGAATTTGTTCTTTAATCCATCTTCTTTGACAGTCCCAATCAGAACTAAATATTAAATGTAAGCTCATAAAATTTTGATTTTTTTTACAATTTTACTGTTTACCCGAGTCAGCTCATAAATAATTACTCAGCTTCTAATTCTGATTATCCTACTTCTGATTTAGATAGTACTTATTTCATGCCTGTTTTCTGTCAGGGTACTATAATAGGTTTTTCAATTCTTCGCCTTGGCCCTGATTTCTAGAATTCAGTTGAATCAGCTTAAATTATTAAGCTGAATTACTAATTACCAAATTATTAAAGCACCAAAGAAAAGGTAATAAAATCTGATTTTTTGAACTGGTAAATGGGATCTTTTACAACCAAATATATATAATTTTTTTTTTAGGGAAATAGGGAGTTTAATTTTCAATGAAACACACTGTAATGCAGCTTTTAGAAGTAGCGAAAACCTAATTTAAAAAAATAAAAGCGGGTTAAGATCAATAAATAACTTAATCTAAAAACAGAAGCTCAAAACAGAGAGAGGGGGTGTAGTTTTCCTTTGAAGGTGTAGCTCCCTTTGGGAATCGGCAGATTGTTAATGTTTGAATTCTTATGGACGTAAACCGTTGCCAAGTTGACTCACGAAAACGGAATACTGCCTTAAGAACTTGATGACTTCGAAGCTGCCGAAAGGAAAAACTTTAAATGCAATTTTGAGTGTATCAATAGATCTAACATGGATCCAGGGGGCAAACTGTTCTTATTTTGATGTCCTTGGTATTACAATGGTTTAAAAAGAAATTTTGACAACACGATATGAACAAGGGAAATACAGAGGTTATCAATTGAGAGCTGTTGTCTGGTAAAGATTAAATATACAGTAGAGCATATAAAGGAAAACTGATTGGAGTTCCCGAAGAGTTGTAGTAGAGGCAGAGGCAGTACCCTCAACTTTAGTTGGGGGTACTGCCCGAACTTTAGTTTAGAGGCAGTACCGAACCTTAGAGGTCCAAACTTCCCAAAATCTGCAGAAATAGTCTTAGTTCCTCCCCGTGTTTGAGAGAAAGAAAAGAAAGTTTGTGTTTAAAGCTTAAATTGACTCCAAGAAATATAGCAAACTGGCAAATTGCATATACCCCAGGTACGAGCAGAAAACAAATATATTCTACCCAGAAACAAAGCATTAGAAGCAAAATATAAGTTTTGTAAACTTACACAAAGTAAAAGCAAGCACGCAGAGAACTATTTGTTTCTCCATCATGATTAAAGTCTAAGCTGTGCTCAATTTCAGCCTTTATATACACCAAAATTTAGCAAATTGCATATCAAGTCACGTTTTATATTTAGGTAAGTCTCAGATCTCAGGAAGTATGCTCGTGCATGTACCTTAAGATTTATTTGTTACTGCAGATTTTCTATTGTTCACTTTTTTCAGCAGTAAATGGACTTTTAAAAAAGAAAACAACGATATATGATCTTAGCATGGAAACAGGCTAATCAATTTTTCCATGTCTCAATTCTTTAAGAAAGTCTCCTGAAATACAAGGGTCGTTTAATCAGAACAATAAGAAGCCTTTTTAAAACTAGGAAAAAACTTTAGCGTGAAGAGTGAGGTGTTGAGGAGGGGACAACTCCCTTCATCTACGTAGTAATTTCTGTTGGTTTTAAGTTGCTCTTTACTTTTGGTTGAAAAAACATGTCTGTTTTTTTAATTTAATACCACTATTAAACCGATCTTCCCTTGAATTTCACTAACTCATTGCACCTAAAAGAAAATATCCAAGTCCATAATCAAAAATACCACAGCCACAACCCATCTAAAAAATCGAGGTTGGTCCAAGTGGGTAGAGATAGACAGTTGGCTTGCACCTGAATCCAAACTCTAATAAACTTAATTAGAAATTAGTTTAGAAAATTAAACTGGTTGAAGCACTTGTGCCAGCACTCCAAGGCTGAATCACTTGACTTCTAGCCTAGTCGTCAAGCATACAACTTGTATTTGTATCTACTTTTCCATATAGATTTTATAATTTCTCATTTTCATTATTCATATGTTATTTTCATTTTGCTGTTATTCGTCTTGTATAATTCTTTTTCTATAAGTGGATTTTTTTACCTCGCCAGAAACAAAAAAATCCGTCTTAACCAAAACAAAAGTGACTTAGAATAAACAAAGCATAAAATTAGTTCTTATAGTGACAAAGTTTGCCAAAATTGAATAATTAGGGTGCCATGATTAAGTGAGAATAATTGCCAAATTTGTGATTTTTGGCCACCCATCTGGGGCCAAACCAAAGCAGGTAATGGGTGGAGAAAGGTCATAAGGAAGGAATTAAAGAAAATTGGGATTTTTTGGGAAAGGATAAGAGTGGAACTTTAAATGGTTTGGGGTGGAGACGAATGGGGAGATCACGCGCAGCTGTACTGACCTCAGGCCTTTTGGTGGTGCAGTGAGGTGCTAATAATAGTAGTTAGAATCTACACCATAATTTCTAAGTAACGCCAAACTATATTCATTGAAAGCTCCTGGTCAGTATTTTTGTTAATTAATTAAAAAAAAAAATTCCACAAAAAACGTTTTTCAAAGAAAAGTAAAGAACTCCATTAAACCAAAATTGAAGAAAAATAAAAGAAAATAATCTTTCAAGCGTGAAACTACCACAAATCAGCATCGATGAATAAATGACACCCAAAACGAACAAAAATTACAATAAATAACCGAACCAAACTCAAAACGAGCAGAAATTAACATGATTAGGACTCAAAACCCCTACACCTTCCTAATGCCAGAACATAATGTTTACTTTACTGAAAAAATATAAATGTTTTTACTTTTATAATTTTAATAAACCAAATAATATTAACATTTTTATTAATAAATATCAGTATGTGTGTATTAAACTGACAATGCACATTCATTTGTATTTTTTTTCAGTAAAGTGCAAATACTGGTCCAAATAGCTAAGTTGGAAGGAACAATACTGCTAATACTACCAGTAAAAACTCATTGTTGAACTATACCGCATGAAGCCAACACAGATACACCCCTCCCTCTAATGTTCAAAACTTTACCATATGCTCCCTGCTATGAACCTACTTTCCGTTTGCCCTAGACGGATGGCTAAAAATTTTGATTTTGAGTAATCTATTGCCCTTCATTCCAAAAAAAAAAAAGAAAAGACAAAGGTAGAATCAAACCACAATTTTTACAAAGCTTATTACTTAACATGCGATTGGTCAAACGAGTATCTTATGCTCCTTCTCAACATAATAGTTATTCATCTGACAATCCCTCCCCCCTCGCTGATGGACTCATATCATACTCTAATATAATATTCGTTTGTTGTTATTTCCATTGCCTGATCCATTGTAAAACTGATTACCCTTTGTAGACTCCAAATGCAATGGTATCGGTATAACGGAAAAGATCGGGACTCGCTAAGACTTAAATGTAGGCAAAAAAACGAATTAAAATCAAGTTGGTGGACTGTGACGAAACAGTTAAAAGTCATGGGCAATTGGAGAAAAACCCAAAACAGATAAACTGAGTGAGAGGCAAAACTGGGATAAGCCTTTTTCAGGATTGTATAAAAATGAAGCCATGTCATTTGTTGATAAACAGTCTATCATCCATCCTATGGCAGAACTAAGGCAGATAGCCCTGGAATAATGGTAATTCAAATAGTCTATGAATTTCTATGAGCAATTTAAAGGCAATTGGATAACCCAAATAAAAGGTTTTCAAAGATTTATGACCGACCATTTCCACAGGACTCTGAAGCCTAGCGATAAAAAAAACAGCAAAAAAACAAAGGCAAGATTGTAGCTAGTATAGTATCTATTCAATTCTACAAATACAGTGTGACTCCGAGAAACTGTAAATCGATTTGACGTCTTGTGTGCCAGCAATGGTTCTGGAGGATTTTTATCCGAGTTGAACTGAGAAAGCTGATCAAAAAAATTGCTGAATCTTGCCTCTATTCTTATTTCTATGTCTTCGCTTTTCGCTGAGGCCAAAAATTTATGAGCTTGCCCGCTTTGCCATCTTCATTAGCTTCGTCTTTCTCTGACAACGGCACGGCCTCTATTTTATGAGAACATTTATAAGCTGGCAAATTTGTTAAAATTAAAGAACGTGGTTTCTCGGGCTAATGGCTTCAAGGAGGGTATTTCTCAGCTTTTACAAAAGTAAAAACTATTGGAAAAATCCCGTAAGAGTTTTGAGACATGGAAATGATCTCAGTAAGTAATTGTTTATTCTGGTTCTTCTATATGGGCACATACTTTCATGTAATGCCCTAGACCAGACCTTGATCTCAGTCTAACTAGGCTAGGGCCTAGGCTAGACTCTTGTTTGGTGACATACATATTTTTAAAAATAGGTCGGTAAAGTTCTACTTTAGTTAGTTTTACCTATATTGGAAAGGGGTGAGGTTAGGAAACTGAAACTTTCAGGGATGGGTCTACAGGTTAAAATATGTCCTGGGAAGGTATTTTGAAGTACTTATCTCCTCTCCTTCTCCCTCTAGAGGATCCTGAAATTTGCCTACATGACAGGTCTATACCTATTGAAATTTTGACAAAACAAAATTTTACCTTAATTTTCTGTTATTAGATTCTTTTTCTCTGGCTTTAGTTCTGAAAATGCAATTCCTGTTATTTGAGCAGTATTTTAAGCCATATCAATGTTAATTTTCAAAATTTAGGAAATGTATTTGCATATCTTTAAAACTCTATAAATCAGGATTGAGCAAAGTTGAGCAAAATTTTGACAAAACAACATTTTACCTTAATTTTCAGTTATCAGTTTCTTTTTCTCTGGCTTTAGCTCTGAAAATGAAATTTCAGTTATTTGAGCAGAATTTTAAGACATGTTTGATATAGACCCTACAGTCAGTCACACAAGTAGACTATCTCAAAATTATGAAACAGCTCCTCTTTAATTATGATACTCTAACAAATATTCCTGTACCTGTTGAAGCACCCTTGTTTCAGAGCTATACAAAACCACTATAATTACCATGGCTTCCAATATGGTTAATCTTAGTTTGCAGACTTTTCTTCCAAACTGTTTTCAACTGCAAAAAAAAAACAACACCATTTACATTTTATTTATGAAATGTTCTACCATTTATGTACCCAGCTTTACAAGCTTTGCTGTCTGTTGAGGGTTAATTCTTTTAACAGTTTTAACTGAATTAAATAAAACAGTGAAATTAGTACAAAACACAACCACATTCTAGACAATGGCATAAACAAGTTTCCAGCAAAGGATAATAGAATTTAAGCAAAAATTAAAAGAAAGCCATTGAATATAGCTTACTGAATTTGAAAGACATAAAATACAAAATGCAATGCAGAGCTTTTTATAATAATTTCCTTGTTTGGTGTGAAAAAATTACTATGACAATGTTCACTTGCCAAAATTCAATGGTAATGTATCTACAGAATTTTTTTTTCTTATATTGGAAGTGAACACTAAATTATGAGTCAAGTGTTGTTAAATTGGACCATGGTATAAATTGTAACAAGTATCAAAATGGAAAATTGTGCCATTTTAATGGATAATAGAGGATATAATACTGAGGGACCATGATAATATGCCAGCTACTGGCTGGTAAAACATGATTTTAACTTAAAATAAACATGGTTGGACTTACAGTCTACAAGAATTTAAGGAGAAAATACCACTGTCAAATGGCCGTGCTTGGTGTTATGATATGAGTTGTTAGACATTCTTGCAAAACAATGTATTTGATTTGTCTTTCTCTCCTGACAAAAATACAAATAAAATGCTTATTGTCTGTCTTTTAGATATTACATTCACAGGACAGTGTCAAGTCAATTAAGACTTAGGAATAGACCTGTTCTTAGCTATTTTTTAACCACTAGAAGATAAGGTGTGGCAGACTTTGAAAAAAAATCTTCCTATGACTAACCTGGTTGGTAGGTCTATTCCTGAGAGTTTCATTAAAATAGCTCACAAAATTACAGAGTTAGAAAAGTGTCTATGTCTTGCATTCTACCATTTTTCTAACTAACCTAAAAAATTGTGATTTATACTTTGTTATGAGAATACAACCATACCAAATATTGGTTTACCTGTTATCCTTGAAATCAACTGTCACAGTAGAGACTATAGCAAATAAGCTCTGGCCTTATTTTTAGATAATCATAGTCAAGCTGCAGCAATAAGATGTTTATCAACTAGTTCAGTTTGTAGGAGTGAATCAAATCCAGACTATCATACTATCATAAAGGATGTTGAAACTGGTGTGGGTTCTGTTCAAAAGAAAGAGTTTCAGGCAGAAACAAGGATGTTATTAGATATAGTTGCTAAATCTTTATATTCAGAAAGGGAAGTTTTCATCAGGGAATTAATATCTAATGCCAGTGATGCCTTGGAAAAGCTTCGTTACCTTACTTTGACTGGAGAGAAGTTAGTGGAAGCAGATAGGCCACTGGAAATTCACATTGCAACTGATCCTGCCACAAATACATTCATTGTGCAAGTATGATGCTTTTATTTTTTGTTCTATTTATTTTTTGTTCCTTTTATTTTAAAATTATCTTTCAATTTAAGCAGCTTTTTTTGTTACCATAACTTATGTTAAGTTGCTATTTATTCAATGTGTAACTTGTTTTTTTTTTACCATAAAAGAATTAAAATATAAGGTAGAGTTTTTAATTAGCATAGATAGAGCTGGGCAACTTGAGTGGCAAACCACAAAGTCCACTGTATCAGGATCACAGATGTAGCCACAACATAGTAAAAAACAGACTGCAGTCTATAGTAAAAAATAAAAAGTGTTTTTTTCTGAAGCTAAGGTTCTGTTAGCAATTCCCCTTAAAAAATTCCCAGCATGGCTGAGGAAAATGTTTAAAGCAATAAAAATTCCCAATTAGTACAAATAAAAAATAATAATTATTACCTGGATCCAACTCCATACTATTTTTAATCAGGAATGCTAATTTTAGTTTAATTAGTCAGATAAATTTTAATCAGAGCTTTTGGGTGTTTTGAATAGGACAAAATCTCTAAAACAGACATCTCTTACCCAGGATTTAGTCCTCCATTTCAAAATTTTGTACATAGCACTAGTCCCTTTAATGTATTGATCTAGTGTACCATACATGAGTAGGACCTTCACCAAAGCTAATCAATCAGCTGAATCAAATGCCTCTTCATAATTTATAAAACTGACGACTAAAGGCATCTCAGACTTCTGAGTCTGACTCAGACTTCTCAATTATTAATTAAGAGAAAAAAAATTGCTCCCCTTCCCCCTCCCCCTTCCTGAAACCACACTACCCTTGTCTTTAAACATTGTCTACAGTATCTTGTAGTGCAATAAGTATTCTCATTTGAGCTAATTTACTTCCTAGAGAAATCAGGCTAAAACCTCTGAAATTATCACTCTCACTCTGATTACTTTTCTTGTAAAGGGGCTTAATTGTGCTTATCCACTAGGTACTTTTCAAAAATCATAGTCATAATATTCAGTAGTTCATCTCAAACTAAAAAATCACTATATTTTAAGAGTCATTTACCACACTATCAGCACCAGAGACTAGTCCCCAAAGCTGCACTGAGTTAAAAGTCAGCAGTGGCAGACACAATTATGGTCAGTGGTGGCATGCTGCTGGTGCTTTGAAACTGATCAGTGTTTGTTCTATTTTTAGTGTTTTTTGCTGGTTTTTTAAAAATTTTGAAAACTAAATGGGTACCAGTTTTTATCAAAATTCCTTCTTCCTTCTAAGCAAAAGTTCTTAGGATTCACAATTCCTTTTCAGCTTTGTTAACCATGGCCAAATCTTGGACAAAATATGGATGACACATCAAGCTTAAATTCTACCAAACATTCTTTTAATCCAATTGATCAACAGTGAGACCTTAAACTGCATGAGAATTGAATTGATCTGACAAAATGGGGAATATAGAATTTAATTTTAGTTAAACTCTAAAATTTAAATTAGGATAAATTTCCTTGCACCATATCTCCATGGCTAATTTATAAAACTGTAAAAGAATTTGATGTATATATCTTACTCGATGTATGGATTTCCTGTTCTTGCAATCTACATTTCACTTTTTTGACTGCCCTATACTTATGTGGTAATTTTCTGAAGTCTCTCCCCTTCATTCCAATACTCAGAAAACACACACTTGTGTCCATTTTACCATTATTTTCCCTTCAATCTCCTTAATCACAACAAAAACTAGTTGTCACATTTTATAACCAGACCTTATAGAAGCGAATAAAAGATAAAAAGTTAATAAAAAGCTAATTTTTTTTAATGAAGTAAATACAGAAATTCAAAATTAAAATATAGAGAAATTACCTAAGATAAAGGGTAGGATTTAATCCCTGAAAATTTTCTCCTGAAGCAAACTCAATGGCGAGGTTTCAAATTTAATATTTCAACATAATATAATTCCTAAACCTACGTCCACAGGATAATAGCTCTGATTAACATCTCAACAGAAGAGTCTGTAAGAGTTACCTCAGTCAAGATAACTTTCATTTTTCTAATTTTTTTTTTACAATTAGCAGAGAAAGCTGTCATTTCCTAAAATTATCAAGAGCTATTTAAAATTGGAAAGCTGTGATTATAATATCACACATAAATTTTCACTATTATTACTATTCAGACCTAAGGTAAATGGCAGGATTTAATCCCTGAAAACTTTCTCCTTGTATCATAATCAATTGTTTGCTTTACAAGAAGCACAGAACAAAATATAAAATCTGCATTCAGACCTTCAAGCTTTACAGTTAACTGGAGTGTTATATCCACAGTATGGTAATAAAAGACCACAGTGGTGAAAATAAGAAAAAAGTGCAATCAGCAAGCAAATACAATGGTGAGGTTTCAAATTCGTACTTTCAATAGAGTATAATTACTAAACGTACGTCCACGGGATAATAGCTCTGGTTAACTTATCAACAGAAGAATCTGTAAGAATTAACTCAGTCAGATCACTTTCATCTTTCCAAGTTTTTTTTTTTTTTTAATTAGCATTGAAAGCTGTAATTTTCTATAGCTGCCAGGAGTTACTCCTACTTAAAACTGGAACACTGTGATTATAGAGAGAGAGAAAAAGGGTGTTGTTGAAAGAAATAAAATACATTAACAACAAAACCCAAAGTTTATAAAACAAATGGGTAAATATCACCCTTTACAAAACCCTAGAATATCAAAGACACACAATTAAAAATCATTCTTCTATTTTATTTTCTCATCACCCTCCTAAAAAAAAGAAAAAACAAATTATTACAATCACTTAAGAGAAAATTTGCTCAGCAGAGATTAAAGTTTTTATGTAGACAAACAATGTCCTCTCAGTTTCCTGTGAAATTCATTTAGCTCAAATTGTCAAAATAGCCTGAGGTAGTGCTTTCCACACCCAAGGGCCAACATTTCTTATGGAAAAATGGATCGCTTTGTAATAACCCGAGGTCGCAAACTAGCGGTGATGCTCTAGTCGGGTAATTATGGAAATTAACACCACTCATAAATATTTCCCCAAAACACTCAGGTAATAACGCGCGTGTATATTTAAACATAAAACAAGCATTATAAAAATAGAATAAACCAGCAATTGGTAATATATTCACTTGATTGTATCTATGTTGGACATACATATTACAGTTATTTACCATCATTACTACTCTGACAATAGCAAAGTGATATGCAGTAAGGCAAGGCCCAAGTGACCAGAGCAAAAGTAAGTAAGTCCCTGGTTTGTTAAACAGGGCTCAGATGGGTTTAAATTCTCTCTTCAAAAACATATGTTTCTTTTCACAAATTTAAATGAATTTTTAGAAATTCTGACAATAAAGACAAAACTACATACATAACTTACTCTAATAGTAATTGAAAGTCTAAAGAATGAAATTGTGATGACAATGATTATGTCAAAAGAATTTCTTTGTTACAGTAATTCCAGATAGGTAGATATCAATATTGATCCGACTTTGCCGGAAAATTAGGAGATAGCTAATTGGCTTGCAACATCTGAAAAGCTATATAAATATTGTCCAAGTTTCAGAGGTCACATTGCCCCACAGTGCCACATTTATCTCTAAACATGAAGTTTCACGCTCCATACAAATTGGAGGGACGTTTATGCATTATTGCACACAAGTATTGAGAAAAGTGGAAAAGTCAGTGGATCTTCTTTCCTTGGGGAGGGGTTCAGAAACCCCTCAAAGGTGTATTTTTTAGGGCCAAATTCTTGGGAGCGGTCCTTCCTATCAATATGGAGAGAAGATTTAACTTCTTGCATCTCCTCAGTCGGAGGAATATATTTGGACTATGCATGTGACTAGACTGTAGAAGAGAATTTTGCTCCCCAACTATTGTAAAAGTATTTGTATTGTGAAGTAAAATATTATATTTACATTATACTATTTAGTGGCTTTTAGGTAAATCTTTTTTTTTTGATAAGGTGCTATTTAGTTACTATTTTGTATTATTTTGGTGTGGTGAGCTCCTTGTTAACAAGCACTATATGATGCACGGCGAATTCTCCTTTCGCCATGATACATGGCGAATTAAAGCACTATGTGATACATGGCGAATTCTCCATTCGCCATGATACATGGCGAATTAAAGCATTATGTGATACATGGCGAATTCTCCATTCGCCATGATACATGGCGAATTAAAGCATTATGTGATACATGGCGAATACTCCATTCGCCATGATACATGGCGAATTAAAGCACTATATGATACATGGCGAATATAAACCTAACGACATATGATATTGAAAAAGAATGAAAATCAAATATAAATAAAAAATTGTGTTAGA
Organism: Artemia sinica; assembly: GCA_027921565.1. Taxonomy (NCBI): domain Eukaryota; kingdom Metazoa; phylum Arthropoda; class Branchiopoda; order Anostraca; family Artemiidae; genus Artemia; species Artemia sinica. The sequence goes on from CM051258.1 coordinate 75,778,168, forward strand.
GTAAAGAACAACATTTGAACTTAAATAAAAAAAAAAATATTTTACATAATAAGGGGATTCTTTCCCCTCAACCTTTCACTCTCTACGCTACAGTGACTATTGTTTCTTGTTGCATCAGGATTGAATCCTCTTACTTAAAGAGTAGGGTCTGACCAATATTATAGGGCTGATATGAGGGTCAGTGTCATTATCGGATATTGGAAAAAAATATCGGCTATCGGTAGATATATTTTTTTTTATGCCCAACTTATCCAGAAGATGGCACCACATTTCCTCAGGTAATTTTGCTTGTCCAGTCCTTGGGGCAGAGCCACCAGCTAATTCTAACTATGGTGGAGAGAGCAGCACAAGTGAGTCAAATGAAGTCGAAGTATATTTGTTGTCAATACACACCTGGTGCAGAAATGTTCTAAATGTATGGTGATTTCAAGAACGTGCATCCTCTACCTAAACAACTAAAAAGAATACAATAAACTATACATTTCTGTTTAACGAATGTTCACTTGCGTGGGTGAAAGATCCAAGGTTCAATTGATTAAAACCAAGAAATCCAGTCAGGAGCGCAGCTAATGGAGAGAGGGGTGGATTCAAGGTGGAGAGTTCCAAGGTGGCGCCGCCGCGTGTCAACACCTTTGGAAAATTTGACTTGGAAATTTAGCTTGTGTGTCCGCACACAAGCTAAATCCTACCTCCAGCCAATCCTAAATCCTAACAAGCCAATCCTACCTCCAAACTTGAAACTCTAGCTGCATCCTCGTATCCAGTGTGCCTTTCATGGATTCGTTAGTGAGAGACCATATCATATGAGTGAAATAGTTTTCACATTAATATTTGAATCATTAAAATTCCAAGTCTTGCTATTGAAATTTAGGTTTTGAATAATCAATTTCAATAAATATCCTACTGTTCTTTCAATCAGATTTTCGCGTATTGTGTTTATGTAACTAAACCGGCTTCTTCGATTAATTTTTTTCTTATTTGTCACTTCCCGAAATATTCGCCATTTCTTTTGTGTGCTCAGAATCTGCTGATCGGAAATGATAAAGAAAATCCAACAATTCTTATAAATGGCCTAATTTTTGGAATCCACAGTGAATTATTGAGGCTGTACTTTGGTGTGTAATAGACCAGGAAGAAACATGTGAATATGAATATGGGCAGAGAATGGGGGGTTTGTGGGCGTTCAGACGCTGGATTCTGTCTCAGACTTTGTCCAAGTTTCCTGCTCAGAATTGTTGAAAGCTGGAAATGGGAACTATTGAGCAACATTTTCTTAACTGAAAACACCTATTTAGGTGACAATTATGATTGTGAATTTCCTATATCTAAAAATACCTAGGCCTTTCAACCATTCTGAGCAGGAAACATGGACAGAGTCTGAGACAGAATCCAGCGTCTGAACGCCCACTTAAACTTTAAGTAAGGTTTTTTTTTCAGGAGGGGAATTTATCGGCAAATTATATGAGTATTTTATTGGTACGCTACCGATATATCGGTATCGGACCCCAAAAATCCATATCGGTCGGGCTCTACTTAAGAGTAATGTAATTAAGGTTTTGAAATTTGACATTTGATCTAACCATGGGCGTAGGCAGCATTAGGCAGCATATTGTCTAGGGGGGGGGGCAGTCGATAGTGTGATGGAGTTTTATCAACTGCTTTTTCCAAACCATCTGCTTTTTCAGCCATATCTAATGCAAATTTGAAGGTCTAGGGAGGGGGGGGGGCAGCTGCCCCCCCCCCCTGTCCCCCTCCCTACGCCCATGGATCTAACTGTTTTGGGAATGAAAGAGCTTATTTATTCTCCCTTCTATCTCAGCAATTAGGTTACTGTGAACGCACTTGAGCATGGCGTGTATACTTGTTCAACAAGAAAAGGAAGGCATTTGTAAATAAGGTAATATACTTTGAGGAATATCAGGGCTGTGTTTCTGTGTTCTTTGCCCCATATAGTGCAAATAAAAAAAGTATGAAAAATTAATAAAGCTTACATTGTTACTTAGGCTCTTGTAATGAGCTTTATGATTATACTGGGCCAGGCTAGATGGTGTTAGTTTTCTTTTTTCTTAGAGACAAACTCGTGTTTTCTTTCTGGTCACTTTCCCATGCTCTTTGATGTGGCATGATTTGGAATAATAATTTAGGCATTACTTTTCCCAATCCTGTCCTGAGCTAACAAAACACTTGATTTTCCTTAGAAATATTTACGATCTAGAGAAGTTTATTTATCTTACTAGAAGCACCACTATCCCAAAAATATCAGCAGCAAAAGTACTATCTATGAATCTAGAAGCATGCCAAAAATTCTCAACGTAGCGAAAGTGCATGTATTAAATTTACTGCTACAACATAATCAGATTAATATAGGTAAATTTCATTGTGTTTAGATCTTTGTATTTTTGAATAGTCTGGTGTATGCTAGTGATAGTAAAATGCCACAAAAGCAGCAATATCTTAGCAAATGGTCTGTAAATGTAGTATTGCTTTAGTATTACTACCACTATCTAGGGATCTGCCGGGGGTGGGCTTCAGGGCCAGTTCCCTTCACGTCCAAAATGTTCCTGAATTTTAGGGAACTTTTTATTAGAATATCAAACTAGATACGTTTTTTGTTTTTGATCCTCTCCCCCATCCGCCAAAAAATCCTACATACCTGCCTGCTATCACTAACAACTCGCCATAACACACAGCCACCTGACGCCAACGCAGCACAAAGACCTCCGGTTCTTGACTTTATTTGCCCAAAAAGTTGCCATTTCTTTTAGAGAAAAGGCCTTGCGATAGGCAGGTTTACTTGTCGAACTTGGTGGACCATATTCCCTTGAGTTTCCAAGGACGAAAGTGTGACTTCATCCTCTGCAGTGTCACAATGTGGTATATTTATTGCCTTAATGATTGTATGTAAACTAATTCGGTGGCAAAAACTTATAATTCGGTGGCAAAAACTTATAATTCGGTGGCAAAAACTTATATAACTTGATCGTGTAGATTGCGTGAATTTCAAGGGAGAATCAGAGGGTTTTTAACAATTGGGTGTCTAACATCCTCAAGTCGTTTTGAATCCAGAATTTCCTTGGAGATTAATATTATTAATTAATTAAACTATCTTAATGGAAATTAATTAACCAGTTTTCAGTCCTCCTTCTTATCCAAATTATCTGCAGGCATTATGACATTAATACACTTTCTGGAAGTCCAATTAAAGAATAGTGTTTTTTTCCAGGATTCGTTTTTTTCTTGACAATTTTATCTTTGTTATATTTCAGGATACTGGCGTCGGTATGAAATCTGAAGAAATGATAGAAAATCTTGGGACTATTGCCCGATCTGGATCAAAGGTAACCGTTTAACTGTTCCGTCTCCAAATGAACTTTTACCAGCCAGATGTGCTTAGGCTGCATTTTGATTAGTATCTTGTATTTTGAATTACTTGTTTATCCTAAAAGCCACAGAAAAAAAGCAGAAGCACATTTATCCGAAAGTTTAGTTCTTATGTCCTTAGAGCTGATTGCGAAATCACGATTTTGATTAAGATGACTCAATTTATCATCATTTTTTATGCAAAGGGTCTTCGGAATTATTGAGCTGTGGACTATAGGTTAGCTTTAAGTGGGGTATAGGTTGAGCATGTTTGGACTATATACTAGGTAAAGGTAAATAATTTATTAGCCAAGGCAAAATCCTGGAAGATTTATGAGACTAAAAACTAAATTGGTCTTGCAAACTCAGCAATGTCCTCCAAACGAAGTGATTCATTTCAATCACCCATTCAAATATTACCATACAAATTGCCATCGTTTAATGAACTTGAAAAGTTCACTTATTAATACACATAAACAATGTTAGTTTTAAGCTACTACATCTACTGTCTATAATGAAATTAACGCCATCTGCCATACCCCAAGTACAGAAAAAAACCTTAATAAAATCTTTGTGTAAATAATCTTTTTGTTTTAAAAAAAAACATTATAATTAACAAGTATCTTGGGTATTTTTTTTCAGAATATATTTGGTTTTTGAAATGGTAACGCATCAAATCATTTTGTGAGTCTCAGTGTTGACTGGCTGTCTCAAAAATAAAGGGCACTTTAGTGAATCTTCACAGAACAACAGGGAACTCCCAGAGACATTTTGGTAAAAATTATTATGAAAATTTAAAAGAAAATTCTGCTCTGTTCAATCAGAAGAGAAAATTCTGCCTTTATAATGATGTAAGTTCCATTGAAACTAAATATCTCTATCTCCGGCCATGGGCGCCCATAGGCTGGATTTTAGGGGGGGGGGGGACTTACCTGGTCTAATCGCACTTCCAGTGCTGTATAATTGAAACCTCAAGGCAAAATATCAAAGGCAGCGCGATAGCGCTGCCTAAGTAAAGAGCGATGTGGGCATAATATATTGTTTTGTTTTTGAGACCAGGGCACTTCTTATAGAAAGAAATGTCATAGGAACTTCAAAAAGAGCTCATGGAGGCAACCAGCTTTCCCTCCCCCACGTCAATCACTTGCCCAAACACATTCAATCAAAATTTTGAGATGGCCATTTTGTTCAGCATAGTTTAACGGTCCGGAAATTATAGCTTTGAGAATGACACCCCCCCCCCAAACCTCAGAGCAAGGGTTGTAAGTTATGCCCTGGGGGATATAAGTTTTTTTTTTAATAGAAAGGGTGGTCATATAAACCTCAGAGGGGGCTCATTTGATTGGTAATCATAAGTTCTACTGGCCTTTTTAACAGTCAAAAGTGATTGGAGGTCAACCAGCCCCCCCGTACACCAATCATTTTCCAAAACACATTCAATCATCATTTTTGAGATAGCCATTTTGTTCAGTGTAGTTGAAAGGTCCTGAAATTATGTCTTTGAGGATACCCCCCCCCCCTCCCCATATAGCCCTCAGGGCAAGGGTCGTAAGTTACGCCCTGGTGGAATATAAGGTTTTTATAGAAATGGTGGTCGGATAAACTTCAAAGACGGCTCATTGGATTGGTATCAGAAGTTATAGTGCTCTTTTTAAAAGTCAAAGTGACAGGAAGGCAAATACCCCCCCCCCCCCCGCCCATCATTTCCCCAAAAACTTCCAGCCAAAATGTCGAGATAGTTATTTTGTTTGACGTAGTTTAAAAGTCCGGAAATTATGTCTTTGAGGATGAGAACCCCCTCACAGTCCTCAGGGCAAGGGGTGGCCGGCGTTTACCCCCCCCCCTGGTGAATACCCCCGGAAAATACCCCTCACGGATAATACCCCCGCGGAAAATACCCCCCCCCCCCCGTGGAAAATACCCCCTGCGGAAAATATCCCCGCGGAAAATACCCTCCTGCGGAGACATGGCTAATTGTAGAAAGAGAAAAGCCAAGACGGATAGTCCAAGGAATTGAAAGGCAAATGCTTAAATGGCTGGGGCACGAGTAAATAGCAGGAGTAAGCATGATTCTCTTATTGGACACATACTTGTTTGTTAGGTTTTGGAAAGGCACGCTGTCTAGAGTCTCAGGCACGTTGATCAAGAATTTAAAATTGACATAAGACCGTTAGATTGCCTGTAATGAGAGGCAAACAAGGCACGCCCGCCTATGGTCTTAAGAAGGTTGACCAATAATTTAGAATTGACCTAGAACCATTAATTTGCTTGAAATAACAGGCAAATAATCGTTTAAAGCCATTTTTATCTTTCAAATAGTACCTATTCGTTTCCTAAGCTCAGCCCCACATTCTGAGAAAATTTCAATTTTTCACAAATTTTCAAATTTTTGGGTCAGTTGCCCGAGACTCTGGGCGGGTTGGCGCCCCCAAATATTGTCCCAAATTCCTCTCTCAATTTAGCACTTGTTCATGGATGCCCACCGTCTCCAATCACTTTCCCAATAGTATCTATTCATTGCCTCAGCTCAGTTCAGCAATTTGAGCAAATTTCAACTTTTTCAAGTTTTGGGTCACTTGCCTGAGACTCTGGGCAGGTGGGTGCCTCCAAAAATTGTCCTAAATTCCTCTCTCACCTTAAAAATTATTCACAGATGCCTAAAGCCGTGAACGGTTAGACTGTTTCCCTAGCGATAACCATGCATGCGCTACATACATACCAACAATATTTTCATTTTCACACGGGGTCCCAATCTAGCCCGTGTCCATCGCTTAGCATTCAGGCTTTCAGACCCCAACGCTCCAATATGAACACTGAATACTAAAAAATGTCCAAATTTTGTCTATTAATTAATTAAAAATTTGCATCCTGAACCCCTGGTGAAAATCCACAGACCTTATATGAGGGGGTCACTATGCATTGAAAATAGTGAAAAATGAAATTTGCTCAGAATGCTGGAATGAGCTGAGGGAATGAATAGAAAATATTTGGAAAGTGATTGGAGACGACGGGCACCCCCTACCCGCCTATCCTGAAGAGAGAAGCTTGAATGCTAAGCGATGGACATGGGCTAGATTGGGATTCCAAGTGAAAATGAAAAAAAATTTGTTGGTATGTGTTTACCGCATGATTACCCTCTGAGCAACGGTCTAACCATTCACGGCATTAGACATCCGTGAACAAGTGCCAGAGCGAGAGAGAAATTTGGGACAATTTGGGGGCACCCACCTGCCCAGAGTCCTAGGCAAATGACCCAAAACTTGAAAAATTGAAATTTGCTCAGATTGCAGGGCTGAGCTGTACCAATGAATAGGTACTATTTGGAAGATGATTGGAGAGAGAGTAGGTGGAGAGAAGCACAATATAAGGGTACAATTATAGAACCCAAAAATAGGACTTGTATGATGGAAGCAGCGGACATGGGCTAGATTGGGACTCCATGTGAAAATGAATATATTGTTGCTACGTCTGTTGCGGATGGTTAGCGCGGGGGGGGGGGGGGGGTATTTTCCGGGGGAGTATTTTCCGCCGGGGGGGGGCATTTGCCGGGGGTGAGGGGGTATTTGCCTAGAACCGGGCAAAGGGTTGTAAGGTATGCCCCAAGGGCATTTAAGGTTTTTATGGAAACGGTGGTTGTATAAACTTCGGAGGGGGCTCATTGGATTGGAAATATGAAGTTGAAAAGCCATTTTTAAGTCAAATTTGTCGGAGGTCAGCTATACCCTCCCCCCCACGTCAAATTTTCCCCAAATGAATCCGATAGAAATTTTAAGATAGCCATTTGCTCAAAAATAGTCCAAAGATCTCATAACACGGCCTTTGGGGCTGACACATCCCCCCAGAGTATAGGGGTAAGGGTTTTAATTTATGCCCCGGGGGATGTAAGGTTTTTATGAAGAGGTGGTCTTGTGAACTTTAGAGAAGGTTCATTTGATAGGAAATGCATAGTTCTAGTTCCATCTTAAGAGTCAAACGTGATGGAGAGAAAATAGCTCCCCCCTCCCTGATATCCTCTTTTCCCCAAACACATTCGATCGAAATTGTGAGATAGCCATTTTGTAGCCAATAGTCCAAACAGAATATAACAATATCTTCAGTAATCAAATATAAGAAATATTTAGTCAGACTTTGAACTAAATCAAAACAAACTATGAGCATGTGGACTTTCAAAAAAGTGACAAAGCAATATCTCAAGAACAACCTATATTATTAAGTTCTGTCTTTAAGAGTAAGTTGTGGGGGATTTTGAACTAGCCAGAAGGCACTATGTGTATACTTTTAATACTACAACTACAGTTATTGTAACTAGTGAAGCTAAGAGTATAAAGGTGAAACTTCTAGGAAGTGTTTAGGGGGCGTTTCAATTAAACGAAAAAACTGTATACATGCAGGTTTTCAAAAAGGCATATAAGCAATATCATAGGCAGCGTCACTCTTCGATTCAAACTTAAAAGTTCTAGGGTCCTTTCTAAGAGTAAAAAGAGATTGGAGGGCAATCAGCCCGTCTCTCAAGTCGATTTATTTCCTAAATACATCTAGTCAAAATTTTGAGACAACTATTTTGTTCAGCATAGTAGAACGGTCCAGCAACTATGTCTTTAGGGATATTGGGCATGTCAAACCCCCACAATTATGCAATTGGCCCGTTATGCTATAAGAGATAAGATAAGATTTATTGCAAAAAGCGTGTGGGCCATAGCAACACATAATACAGTCTACAAACAAAGCTCAGAAACAAAATACAACTTTAGATAATAAAAATAAAAAAAAAAGAAAAAAGAACAACAAAACGACAAAAAAGAAACACACCAAGGTTCAACATTTTAACCAAAAAACACTAATCATAATAAAATCCAAATCCTAAAAACCGTAACAGGCTATCCCCTCAAACATGATTCCCTATGTTTAATTCCTAAACGAAGAAACTTACCCAACTGTTTAATAGCACATGCGTTCCTCTCAGCCATCCGCTCAATTAAACATCATTCACCTCCAAACACTCGTCCAAGACATTCATTCCGCAACTCAGACAGCTCTTCACACTCGGATACAAATAAAATAAGTTCTCATTCACACATCCACACATTGGGCAAAGATAAGGGCTACCCGCCAGCCTAAACTTTTCCAAAAATTTCCTTCTTTCACCTAAATCCAAACTATCCCCTTTTACCAACAACAAACTCTTCAAATCCTCTTTATTCAACCCAAATTTAAAATAAGCCTCCTCCCCTCAACAGTCTTTGGCTTGGGAGTAAAACCTCAAAGACATAGATTGGTCCTTATGAGCTTGCCACTCTTGGGTTTCATGGTCATTTAGGGTTTGCTGGACTTCCTTCCATAATGACACGGTTTCACCCATAGGGCCTTTTCCTTCATTCCACATCTCCGAAAGGCCACGAAGGTCCAGTATTTTCTTGACCTGATTTGGCCATGAATCACGTCTACCGTCCTTCAAGCTCTCCAAATAAGCTGACTTAGGAATAACTAAATGCTACTTTAAAACTAAATCAAAAAGCACTGTGTTTACGGTTGCCTATGAGCAATATATCGAGAACGACTGGGGGTATTACGTTGAAGCTTTCGGGGTTACTACTTCTGCTCTTACATTTTAAATAAATAGATTGTTAGTGTATCTAGGTTGTCAAAGAGCATAGGTAGAATTTTTTTGGGAATGATATTAAGTTTTATTTTTTCAGGTCAACTTGAGGAGGTATAAAATAAAATTGAAAAATACTATTTGTGTCAGGATTAAAAATTGTTTTGAAAAAGTTTCTCCAAACAAACAAATAGGAAGCCAAACTATGGATTCTAATAGAAAAATTCCCCGAAAAGATATAAAATATTAGTTTTTTCATGAAAATGACTTTGTCAATAAAAAACGAACAGAGATTAATCTAAAAAAACTTTTTCCACAAAACTAGTTTTTCAAAGAAACGTAAAGAGCTCCGTTAAGCCAAAAATGGGCAGAAATGAAGTCAAATTAATCATCCAGGCGTAAAACTACCACAAATCACTATCAATAAATAAATGAAACTCAAAATGGACAGAAATTAGAATAAATAGCCGAGTCAAACTCGAAACGAGCAAAAATTAACATTAGTAGGGCTGATAACCCCTATGCCTTCTCAAGACCAGAACATAATTTGCGCTTTACTGAAAACGAATCATGTTTAAATGTTTTCACTTTTTTTTACTTAAATAAGTAAAAAAAAGAATACTCACTCTTTTACCCTTTTTTTATTTTAAGGAATAAATATCAGTATAGGTATGTATGTATGCATGTATGTATTTCCCAAAAAAGCCATCGGGCCATAGGGAAAAAACAAAACAGAAACAGAACATAAACATAACAAAACCAACAAAAAAAACACAAATAAATTAAAAAAAACACAAATAAATTAAAAAGAAAAAACCTACTTATATATGAATCTTCACGAAAATATTTATAAATAGATACATCTTAAACTGACATATGTTAAACTGACAATCCATGGTCATTTGTTTCTTGTTTTTTTTTTTTTTTTAGTAAAGCCTAAGTTATGTTCTGGTCTTCAGAAGGCATGGGGGTTGTCAGCCCTAGTAATGTCAATTTTTACTCGTTTTGAGTTTGACTCGGTTATTTATTATAATTTCTGTTCGTTTTGAGTTTAGAGGTATATTAAACTGACAATCCACGGTTTTTTTTTTTTTTTTTTTTTTTTTTTTTTTTTTTTTTTTTTTTCAGTAAAGCCTAAATTATGTTCTGGTCTTTAGAAGGCATGGGGTATGTCAGCCCTAGTAATGTTAACTTTGCTCGTTTTGAATTTGACTCGGCTATTTACTATAATTTGTATTCGATTTGAGTTCATTTAATTGGTGATAGAGATTTGTGTTACTTTTACGCTTGGAAGATCATTTGACTTTATTTCTGCCCATTTTTGGCTAAAGAGCTCTTTACTTTTCTTTGAAAACTTATTCAGTGGAAAAGTGTTTTAATTAACACAAATATATGACACCGTCATTCAGCGAGAGGGGGGCTATTGCCCCCTATCTAATTCTCAAGGTTACTTTTATGACAAAAACATTGCAAAGAGTCTTTGGAGGGGGAATGGTGGAGGCTGATACTTCAGCATACCTTCCCAGGGGATCATTGAGGCCCTGGGCCCATTCCTCAGAGTTTCATTCGCCTAACTCAGCTGCTTTCTAAGATTACCAAAAGCCCCTCATTTAGAATTTTACCTTAAATACAAATTGGAAAGTAAATTGTAGTTCAAGAAAAATTGATGCAAAAAAAGAAAAAAAAGCGATATGTAAGGAGAGTATGTTTGTCGTAAAGCTCAGAAAGTAAATTTTCCAATTCAGTAAAAATTTTCTTATTCTATTTGAAGATAGTCCTTCAATTGTAAAAGATAACTAAGTAGGAGTAAATCCCCGTTTCCCCTTCACAAGGGCTCAGCCTGGTACGTGCGTAGGATTTCGTTTCGGGGTGGGGCTCTCGGTTTGGATCGGGAACAGTGCCAAGAATGGACAAATAAGGTGGAAAATTTAAGAAATGCTGCTAAAAATCATCGAAATATCAAGTGTCTCACCCCTTTATACTTGTCAGGCCTCGGTAAAAGAGGTTCTGTAGATGTGTCACATCAGCAAAACTTTGAAACAGGACTGGATTTGGCGTCGTGGAGTCAGAGTTTCAGTAAATTTTTGCTGCATGGAATCGGAGTTGGAGTCGGTATGTTGAAAATGTCTCGATTCGGAGTTGGTTATAACTTATAAATCTAGTTAAATGAAGCTTTAAAACTGGGCTGTGAACTCGGAGTTTTTGTAAATTTTGCTAAATGGAGTCAGAGTCTGTATATTCAAAATGTCTGGAGTTGATTATAACTTATCACGGACTCCACAGCTCTGCTTACAAAATGGATGGGTGGCATAACACCCAATGTTATGGATTTGTCGCAGAGACCTATTGTCTCTTAGCCGTCTTCGTATCTTACACTCGTTTAGTTTTCTAAGTACGCAAGTTTAAGATAGTTACAATCAACGAGAAAAAATGAAGAATGGTGCGGTATATTCATCTTGAATGTAACGGAGACGCTTATACCCAAGGATTTGATTTGAGCAAGGCCGTTCCCGGGGGGGGGGGGGGAGAGGGTAGGGGGTTTTGACCCCCTCCCCCGATATGTTTGTCTGACTCGTAAAAACGTAACAAAAATGGATATAAACAATTTTTTTATGCGTTTTTTTTAGTTTTTGAGTTTTTTTTGTGTACCCCCCCCCCCGATAAAATCTTTGAGTAACCTCCCCCCCCCCGAAAAAAATACTGCGTACGGCCTTGGATTTGGGGGAGGGGATCAACAATAGATAGGCGTTTCAAGTCTTTTGTAGCCGTGAAATTGCCAGAAACTGCGTATTTATGTATGATTTTTTTTGGGGGTGGGGGTGGAGGGTTCCATCGCTCGATAAGTCCTGTTAACAGCATTGCTCAAGTATATAGCAAGTTCACCCTTCATGTGTGTTACACTGTTTTAACTATTCACTAATGCTAATCTAATCTAAAATTGCTTACATTGGTAAGGAAGGGATGAAAGTGACAAAGCCCCTCCAACTAGGACGGATTCAGTCTATTTAAGGATTTTTTTCAGCAAAAACAAAAAGAAAAAAAACTGATTATTTCTCATCGCAAATACGCTTACCAGTTGTGTTTCTTATGCACATTTTCATTATAATATTAGCTCATGCATTGCAGGCATTTCTCGAGCAATTAAAGGACAAACCAGATGCTGGAGGAGTTTCTAATATTATTGGTCAGTTTGGTGTGGGTTTCTATTCTGCTTTTATGGTGGCTGATCGTATAGATGTATATTCAAGGTCATCGAGGCCGGATTCAAAGGGCTTCAAATGGACGTCTGATGGGTAATTAAATCCAATAATAATTATAAAAAATATAAAAAAATAATAAATAAAAGGGCTTCAAATGGACGTCTGATGGGTAATTACAGTCAAGGGATCAAACCACTTTCTGTTTTTTACTGGATCAAATGGATTTCTTTGGCTGCTGTATGATGGTTGGAAAAGCGTTTTTATTTTTTTAAAGAGTTGCTTTTTTTCCATTTTTTTTTTTTTGGAAAAATGCTGTTTCTTTCTTATATCTATGGGCGAGGTGTTAAAAATCTTAAGGGATCCTTTGAATTTTCAATATTTAATGATTTAAGAAAGTTTGTTCTATTTTTAGAATAGTACTATTAATTTTTCTAATTTTTGTTCTTTAGATTTCTGCCTTATATTTCTGGGTGATTTTTATAAATCTTCAGGGATCAAATGGCCTTTCTTGGTTTGTTTTCTATGGTTAAGAAGTGTGTCTTTTTTTTCAATAGTGTTTATTTTATCAGATAGTTTTTCCATATTTTTGAAAAAATTGGACTCCTGCCTTTTATCTGTGCGGGTCAAGGAAAAATCTTTAGGAAATCAGGTGAATTTCCGAGGGTTTGAGTTTGGTTGCTCAGAATGCCTGTTTATTAAAAAAAAAAAATCTCAATTATTTTTCAGAAAAAAGGGGGAGGAAAGGTATTAGATGGATTCTAGTGGGAATGACTTGGCGCATTCCTCTTCCATCTTGTAAAAAATATTTGTCAGGTTTATCTTTGATAACTTGTTTAATAAGTAATTTCTGGGACTACTAGACACAAAAAAGAGGACAGTGTTTACAGCCAGTGATCAAAATAGAAAAAATGCAAATTTATGGTAAAATCCTTTTTTATGCCGTATTCATTACAATAGTAACACTAATAGGAAATAATAATTATAAAAAATATAAAAAAAATAACTAAAAAAGAACGAAAAAAAGAATCAAATAAACGTAAAATAAATAAACTTTACTTTTTGTCTTAATGGCCGCCTATATTGAGCCGGCGCCGAATAGGAACTATGTTGAACTCGATTAATTATATGGTCTGTATAAAATGAACATCATATTTTCTATGTTTTATGGTGGTTTATGGTGTATATGTTATGTTATTATGTTATTGTGTATATGTTATGCTATATATAGTATATGTGTTATTATGGTGTATATTGTGTATATGTTTTAGGGTAGTATGGTGGCTTCCTAATTTCAACCCCCCTCCTAGGATCTTTTACCTAGGAACAACTCTCTGATTTTTAGTCGGCAAAATAGGGAAAGAACATATGTTTTGGCAAAAACATCTGCTAATCCTTCTCCAGTTCAACATTGAAAAATAGAGAAAACCAGATGTACAAAAACTGTGGGAAATAAAAAAAGCTGAAAAAAAAGATGTGGGGAATAAAAAAAATCGAGAAAGCCAGATGTACAGAAACTGTGGGAAATAGCGATGAAAAACAGAGCAATGTGGGAAATAGAAAAAAAAACAACAAGAAAACCAGATGTACAAAAACTGTAGGAAATAAAAAAAAAAAACGATGGAAAAAAACGATGTGGGGAATAAAAAAACATGAAAATCAAATGTACGAAAACTGTGGAAAATAGAAAAAAAATGATGAAAAAATGATGCGAGGAATGAAAAAAAGAGAAAACCAGATGTACAAAAACTTTGGGAAATAGGAAAAAAGCGATGAGAAAAAAATAATATGGGAATAGAAGAAAGAAAACAGGTGTGTAAATACTGTTGGAAATAGAAAAAAACGAGAAAAAAAATATATAAAAACAGGAATGCAAAATTGAAACAAATTGGAAAACAGCGAATCTTTTTTTTTTCAAGATCTGGAACATATGAAATTCAAGAAGCAGAAGGGGTTCAACCAGGAACCAAAATCGTAATCCACCTCAAATCAGATGCTGCTGAGTTTTCCAAAGATGATCGTGTTAAAGAAGTGATCAAAAGATACAGCAACTTTGTAGGAAGTCCAATTTTTGTTAATGGTAATCAAGCAAACACTGTTCAGGTAAATTGAAAATTTTTACTAATTGTAGATTCATGCATATACAAGGGGGGGGGGAATAAAAGACGCAAATTTATGTTTTGAGGCTATAATTTTTCTTTTAAACGGGGAGTGGGATCCTATGGACCAATCTCAGAGGGGAAAGGAGTCTTCTCTCCTGTCCCTCCCCTTGCGTAGTTATTTGTAGCATCGATGCAGACAGGGGGATAATGGGGGGGGGGGAAGCAACGGCTCCTACGGGAAACAAGAAGAAAGGAAAATGAAAAGCAATCTCATAGAATCTTGGTGAAAAGAAAGCTCCGGTAACACTTGCCCTTATCCCCCTGGGAAATTTCCATACGGTGCTTCTTTCCATACGGTAAAGAAGGAATAAACTTAAATAACCGAAAGTATTGAATCCAAAACTTTGAATGAAACCTGATAATTTTCATATGTCTAATATGTATGATATACAGTTTCTAATATTCTGATCTAAACCTCTAGTTCTGAAATTTTCTTTTTAGCATATTCAGACCATTAAGAGGTTTCAAAAGCTAGCTTAGGAACCCCCGCCCCCCCCCCATGGGGTATCTCTGGTTTTGTAGGTTTTTAAAATATATTCTGACCATTAAGAGGTCTCTGAAACTGGCTTAAGAACCCCCACCCCCTATGGGGAACTTCGAGTTCTGTAGGTTTTTTGTAAGCATATTCAGACCATTAAGTGGTTTCTGAAACTGACCTATGACTTTATCTGATTTATATAACTATTATGTAACTATTTTTATGACTATATAAATATTTATATATTTATTCATATATTTTATTTGACTATTTATATATTTTATATGACTATTTATATGTTTAATATAAGGTTGTTGGGGTTCCACCCCTTGTTCTTTTTTTCAGATAAATGACCTGTTTTCTTTTCCGTAATTACATTTGCTTAGATTCACCTATAGTATAATTTTCAATCACAAGTTAAACTCTCGATGCTATGCTAGATTCTTTTGCAATAAGTAAGCTTTCAAGTTAAATGCCATTTTTGTCTTCTGGGTCTGGGCCATTGAAAGATAATATTATTCAAAAGAAGTCAGGGATTTGAACTTTTGTTTAGCTGATTGGTTGGGGCAATTCTTAGGTCCACCCCTACAGAAAGAGCGTTTGTACAGAAGTAGTGTTTTTGTTTTTAGTCTGCATTTGAGACCCCGTTTAGAGAGTCTGTTTTTTTTTTTTCACAGTAGATGTATGTGTTTTGTGCCCTTTTGGAAGAATACAAGTAAGCTATTTTCTACAGCCGTGTAGACTATTATTTCCAGGAACCTACACAGGGTAGGAAAAGAGTTTGTGAGATATACAGTCATTTATTATTTCGACAAGGGGGTCCGTTTACCCCCCAAAGAGATAGCTAGAGATATTAGTGGTGACCCAGGTTGGGTGCACCCCTGGTCTTGAGTTCGGCCGTTTGACTGTTCGATCACGTTATCACACCCTGGAGCAGGGTATACCGTAGAAAGGGTTCTAACATACTCTATATTTACGGTACATAGTGGTAACCGCGAGGCATTCCATTACAATATTTGGCGCCAGCGAGGCTTTCCACTCCAATAAAGTGGTGCAGCACCATTTCTACGTCAATATCTGGTGGCAACCGTGGTTTCCAATACAATAAAGGCCTAATGTTTCTTATGTGCCTTCTCACTGCACACAGTATATTTGAACTCGTTTCTCTGATCCATAGTTTTTATCAAGAAATTTCTCAGATAGAGATATAAATGTAGAATGACTTGTATCATACGGGTTTTTTGGTTTTCTACTTCGGCACTCTAGCCCCGTAGTTTTTTCTTTGCATGTTAAGGTTTTTAAAAAATCTGTTATATTGTTCTGAGGGACCCTTCCCGCACCCCCTGTAAAATCGAAAAAAAATTACCCTAAAATTTTCTTTTTTTGTATTTTTGACAAGTAGACGTGACGATTCAAGATGTAATTCAAATAATGAAAACAGGGCCTTTCAGTTTTACCTTTTTAGTTTTTTCTTTTAAATAACATCTGATTCTAATGTGAGGTTTCATGTTTCTCAGTGTCTAGTTGTTTCTAAGGAAGTTTCTCAGATTTATACCCCCCCCCCCCCAAATTGCACTTTGAGGGTGGGTTGATTGCTGCTAAAATTTATAATACAAAACTTGCGAATTGCTCTTTTTTTGTAGAAGAAATGACGCTAAAGCAGCAGGTACACTTTGGGAAATTTCATCATATGTAGTTTCTAAGACTAACAATGTTTTGTAGTTCTTAAGTACGTTTCTAAACTTGTAATTTGGAGGTGGACAAATGCTACTAAATGTAAAAATACTTGAAAATTGCACTCTTGTTAGAATCAATAAAGTTAAAGCAATTTATGCACTTTTAAAAATTTGGACAGCATAATTCTGGAGATCCTCTCCCCCTACCTCCTTTGAGCATGACCTTAGACTGGCTTTTTCTTCTGTGTGTTTTGTCCCAAAAAGATTTTTCATGGAAAGTCGAGTGAACTGGATAGAACTGGATGTTTCGCTGTTTATTTGTTTCAGCCATGCACCGGGAAGTGATATTGATATTGGTGACTGATATTGAAAAATTACTGTTTAGACACGTGTCTAGACGTGTAAGTCTAACTATACTTGCGTGTGAAGGCGTAACCCTAGGCTCACACGTAATACTTCTTTTTCTTTCGATTTTTGCTATTCCTGTCAGGTTTCATGCGTTTCCTTGCACCATGCATCAAACAGTTCAATTGTTGCTGAATTATTTCGATTTTGTCAGAAAAAAAGTTTGTTTATCCAATTCCATGTTTTAGGTTGCATTTGTTTTACATGGTTTTAGCCTATCGTTTCTGTTTTCACGAACAGAATAAGCCGATTTGATATGAACGATTGGGCATATTGGCTGCTTCTGTGAACCTAGGATGCATCTTTGTGGATCTGTGAACAGTTTTGTGAAGCCAGGGTAATAGGTTTGAAACTTAAGCAACACTGGCTTATTCAACCGTTAATCAAGATTGGGAAAATGGAATCGGAGTTTTTGAATTGGTTGACTGGAAACCTTCACAATCCTTTATATCTTAGAAAATTAGGAAAAAATCGAGAATTGAATTTTTTAAGAAAATGACCTCCATATGTAGTTGTGTAGTTTTTGGTAATAACAGGTGCCAAATTAAAAAAGAAACGTGAGTAATAATTAATATACATTAAAAAATACCCAAAGAACTTAAGAGAATAAAGATTTTCTTTGAAGGTTTAGCTGTGTTTGGGAATCAACAGAATGATAATGTTGAATTTTTTTTACGGACAAAAAGCGTTGTCAAATTTAACTAATTACTTTGCTTATTTATTTCAATGGTTGAACATGGCAACACTGACCAAAACGTGGTGCTGGCCTTATAAAAATCTAGGAAAGTTTTACTTTTCAGGTATGAAATAGACCTAAGACGGGTCCAGAGGGCAAAAAAATGTTTTTATTTTGATGTCCTTTGAAAAAAGGCTGTAAATGAAATCGTGCTGTATGAAAAACACCGTATTAGTGTTTGTTTTAGAACATGTTCTGCGGATAAAGGATGAAAGATTGCCAAAGATCGTCCTTTTCGTTCAGCCATCTAGGCCCAAACGAAAAGCAGGTCATGCCCAAATACGCTGGTACAAATTGGTAGAAAACCAACTATCGGTGCGTAACGTTTGTGAATTACTACTTTTAAACTGGCGTCACCATAGATACCATAGATTATAAAAGTTGCACACCTATGTATTACACCGTGATTAAAAAAAATACCTATTTAAAAAAAAAAACTATGGTAAAAAAGGTGATTACTTTGTAACAATGTTTCTTGCAAAATAAAAAATCCAAAGTTTTTGGAATTCATCTGGCAAAAATTGGCTGAAGGCCACCTATTGGTTAATGGTCGAATGAAGAAAAATTTATTGTTAGATAAATAGCTATCAGTATTAGACTACTTTGTAACGTTTTCTTGTTATAATAGTTATCCCGATGGCATGAGGCATGGTTTTCATTGCCGCACGATTTATACAGTGGCACCAATTAGCGGAAGGCAGGGGAAGGACAACGGACCCTCCATAACTTGAAAGATACCTTTTTTGGTATTTTCATTAAAAAAATCTAAAAAACAAAATTTCCTCCCCTGGATTTTTAAGAAATATTTTTTTTGTACCTTCAGCGAAAATTGACAAAAAAATGCCCCTCCCCCTACAATCTCGTAAATTGGTATCCCTGGATTTATACGATCATGAATCATAAGGCCTATAGTTTCCAGTGTGCTGTTATAGTTCCAGTGATCGGAAGCACACCTGTTATAATAACTGTTTTCATACTAGCATTATTTTCTTTTTTGGTTTTTAGGCTGTTTGGCTGATGGACCCCAAAGAGGTCACAGATGAGATGCACACGGATTTCTATAGATTTGTCGCTAATTCATTTGACCGGCCTCGTTTTACACTTCACTACAAGACAGATGCGCCAATCAATGTCCGAGCTCTGCTATATATCCCTGAAAGCAAACCTGGTAAGCCCCAAGCCTGTGACGAATTTTAATGCTGTTCCCATTTTATTTTTGTGGTAAAGCTAAACACAGTTTTATTCTACCTGCTATAAATAAGATCCACACTGTAATTTAACGCCACTCCTCCCTCTGTGAGGAGTGCCTGCATATAATTACCTCCCTCTTCAGGTGCCTACATATAATTACTAGGCCTATCCTTATGTTTTTTTATTGATACGCAACAAATGAATTATATCTTTTTCTCATTTCGTGCCTTCAGTTGAACGACCCATCCGTCTAGTAGACAGGCGCACCGATTAGCGGTTGCAAGTTAGGCTGAAAATATTCTAATTTCTCACATAAAAGAAAAAGCTACACACCCTGTCCACATATTCGTGCTTAGTTTGTATATATTTGTGGAGGTAGTTTTCTCAATCAGGAAGTTATTGTTTATATTGTTTGTAGTATCATATATTGAAACGTCCATTTTGATGGAGAGTCGATGCCATAGTCGATACATTTTGTTTTCAATATTTGGTATTTTCTACTATTTTTTACATTTTTGGGTTATTTTCCTCGGGTTATTTTACAATTTTTTACTTTTCATTTTTGGGTTTTTTTCATCGAGTTATTTTACTTTTAATATTCGTTTTTTTTCATCGGGCTGTTTTACTATTTTTTACTTTTTATTTTCGGGTTATTTTCATCGGGCTGTTGCACTATTTTCTACTTTTCATTTTCGGGTTATTTTCGTTGGGTTATTTTGCAGTTTTTACTTTTTAGGTTTTTTTTCGTCAGGTTTTGCTCATACTGTTCTTTGCATTCGTGAAAGCAGTCCTGGTAATTCTTTGCATCTGATAAGTTTTAATATTGTCCCCATTTGTCTATGATAAAATTAAATACAGTTTTTGTTTTCTCCCGCTATATTTATGGTTTGCTCTGTACTTTTAACCCCCCGCCCCCTCTCAAGTGTATCAAACAGTTCGTGGTAACGAAGCGTAAGTAAGGAGCGACCCGACTCAATCGTAACCGAAACTCTAAAAGACGGAATTTTGATATCAATAGATACATTAAAAGAATCAGATTTTAATACTGATTTCAAATATATAAGTTTCATCAAGTTTAGTCCTACCCATTAAAAGTTACGCGCCTGAGAAAATTTGCCTGATTTTGGAAAAAAGGGTGAAACACCCCCTAAAAGTTATAGAACCTTAATGAAAATCACACCATCAGATTCAGCGTATCAGAGAACTCTACTGTAGAGGTTTCAAGCTCCTACTTGCAAAAATGTGGAATTTTGTATTTTTGCCAGAAGAAAGATCACGGATGCGTGTTTATTTGTTTGTTTTTTTTTTCATTTTTTTCCAGGGGTGATCGTATTGATCAAGTAGTCTTAGAATATCTTGAGGGGACTCATTGGAACGGAAACTAAAGTTCTAGTGCCCTTTTTAAGTGACCAAAAAATTGTAGTGCAACTTGGCCCCCTCCCACGCTCATTTTTTCCCGAAGTCACCCAATCGAAATTTTGTGATAGCCATTTTGTTCAGCATAGTCTAAAATATAATAAATCTGTCTTTGATGATGACTTAGTCTCCCACTGTTCCCGGGGGAAGGGCTGCAAGTGATGAACTTTGCCCATTGTTTACATATAGTATTGGTTAATGGAAAGTATACAGACGTTTTCAGGAGGGATTTTTTCTAGTGAGGCGGGGAGTCGGCGGAGGGGGGTTACGGAGGGAAATATTTCCATGGAGGAGGTTTCCTTGGGGGAAGGGACATTTCTATGAAGGGGGCGCCAGATTTCCCAGCATTATTTAAAAAAACGGTCAGAAATTAATAAAAAAAAACAGTATTAAAACTTAAACGAACAGAAATTATTATGTATATGAGGGGGTTCGTCTCTAGTCAATACCTCGCTCTTTAAGCTAAAGTTTTTTTTAGTGCTTGCAAAAGAGCTATCTTTCTAATTAACCGGCCTTTGTGATCCAGGGGCTTGTGATTCGAAAAAAATTCGAACTTTAGCGTAAAGAGCGAGGTATTGACTAGGGGACGAACTCTCTAATATACGTAATAAAGACATACGAATATAGAAGTTCGTTACGTAAGTTAATTCGTAAGTTACGTCAGAACCAAATTTCGAGAAAGCCATTTAGCCAAAAAGGTAAAATTAATATGCAAATTTCGTTTTAATTATTCTTGTACTGTGAGCCATAATCAAAGCTGCATTAATTCAAAAACGTTCAGAAATTTAATAAAAACAAGTTTTTTTTTTTACTGAACTTAAAACGAACAGAAATTATTCCGTATATGAAAGGGGATGTCCCCTCCTCAAAGCCTTGCTTTTTACGGTAAAGTTTTTTATTGTTTTAAAAAATAAAGTTGTGAGACAGAGTCAAACTTTAGTGTAAAGAACGAGGCGTTGACAAGGGGACATCGTTGACAAAATCATAAAATATTGTAATTGGGGAGGAGGAGGGCCCGTGCCACGTTCATTGCGCTTGTCTGATATGTGACTATCTTTTAATTCGTTGCCCTCCTTCGGCTATTTCATTATTCTAATCTTTTTCTAGGTTTATTTGATATGAGTCGTGAGACGGAGACATCTGTATCGTTATATTGCCGAAAAGTCCTGATCAAAAGTAGAGCAGATAAAGTACTTCCAAAGTGGCTGCGATTTATAAAAGGTATTGTGTGACTTATATTATGGTGACCATTTATTGCCACCGTCAACCATATAATGGTTTCCTTTTAAAATAGTATAGAGTTTTTTTTTAAATAGTGTAGATTTATATTGCTAATTTCTTACCTAAATGTTATTGACTTCGTGATTGATGGACCGCTAGGGAAACGGTTCTTAGGCGTCCTTTGTGGGTAGATTCTGGAGGATTTTCACAAGAAAAAAGTTCTTCATGGGGAAGTGATCCCCATCCCATACTTTAGTTAAGGGGAAAATTGCCGTAGTACAACTATTAAAAAAGTAGCACATATGTTAAATATAAACAAAATCTGTTTTCCTATGAAAGTAACGAACGCCTAAACCCTTAAAGTGCATAAATACCCCACATAGTGACGGTATAGCTCAAAAATGCGAAAATCACCCTAAATATTAAAGGGTTACCATCTCCTGAACCCCCTCCTTACCCACTTTGTCCTGACATTAATAATGTGTTCGAACATCCCTTATCCAACCTATCGTTTTTCACTAACTTCCCTGGATGCAATCTGTAAAAAGATTATATAAAATACTTATGCGGCAACTTGTTAACTGAAATTCTGTTAACGACGACGAATAACAACATTAATCGTATGTACTCCATTTGTATGTACGTATGTACTCCATATGTACGTATCATATGTATCGTATGGTATGTATCGTATCGTACCGTATGTACGTAATCGTAAGTACGTATGTACTCCAACATTAATCGTATGTACAACATTAATCGTATGTAAAAGCAGTTTATTTACAAATCTCTTAATGTGAGCCTAACTTCCTAACTTTGCACTAACTTCCCTGGATGCAATCTGTAAAAGATAATATCAAATACTTATGCGGCAACTTGTTAACTGAAATTATGTTAACAACGACGAATAACAACATTAATCGTATGTACTCCGTATGTACGTATCGTATGTATCGTATCGTACCGTATGTATTGTATGTACGTAATCGTAAGTACGTATGTACTCCAACATTAATCGTATGTAAAAGTTATTTACAAATCTCTTAATGTGAGCCGACATGTCATAATTACTCTCCCTTTTTGTTCTCTGCATCAAATTTCACATCTTTGCTTCATTTTAGAAAATAATAAATTTTTGTCTACATGTGATGTCACTTTCTGCATTTTCTGTGGTCAACAGGTGTAAATTACCTGACAACGAATCCAGATCGTAAATAGCGGCGAAGACCACACTGCCTTTCCATCATAAACAAAAAATGACATGTAGAACAATAGGTAATTTTTTTTCTGTAAGACAGTCGAATTCCAAACTTTAAATGATATTATTGTATATATATTATATATTATATATATATATATATATATATATATATATATATATATATATATATATATATATATATATATATATATATATATATATATATATATATATATATATATATATATATATATATAGTATAGCAGTTTTTTTGTTTTATAATTGGCTCGACAATACATAAGAAGCATACGATGTATATATAATATACATCGACGATGTACATATAATATATATACAATAATATATATATATATATATATAATATATATATATATATATATATATATATATATATATATATATATATATATATATATATATATATATATATATATATTATATATATATATATATATATATATATATATATATATATATATATATATATATATATATATTATTGTATATATATTATATATATATATTATATATTGTATATACATTATATATTATATATATTATATATTGTATATATATTATGATGATGTCTATTATAAGAGTTAACATCTATGAATACGACAATTGGCTCATTTTTTTAAGAATTCCGAGGTGGGTGATAACAAATTCGAGGGTAATATTGTTACATAGATGTACCGAATCAAAATTGTAAATAATGGAGATGACACACTCTCTTGAAACCAGAGTTATGCAGGGGATTTGTCGGTGGTGAATTATCCACGGGAGAAATTTTTTCAAATATTTTAAATTTAAAAATACAATCTTAATTAATACTCGGGGCAAAATTTCTGCGGGACGAATTTCCTGCAGGAAGGAGTTTTTTGCAGAGAAATATTCTGGGGGAGGGGGGATTTCCTTGAGTTTACTTGCTTTTGAGCTTGCAACAAGGCAAGAAGTGTAAGCTAGTTTTACATAAAAAGTATCTAAAGAACGATTTTTGTGAGAAAACTCTAATCAAATAATGTAAATATTTTTTCTTTTACAATTTTAGGGGTCGTGGACAGTGAAGATATACCATTGAACTTGAGTAGGGAGCTTCTTCAAGATGGTGCCATAATAAGAAAATTAAGAACAGTGTTAACCAACAGAATTTTAAGATTTTTGAATGACAAAGCCAACAAAAAACCAGAAGAATACTTCGAGTTCTACCAAGACTATGGATTATTTCTGAAGGAAGGAATAGTCACTGGAACTGAACAAGTTGAAAAGGTAGCAGCTCCATTTATTACCACCATTTACTAAATTCACAAAGAGTAAAAGGTTTGGGCAGGGTCGTATCTTGGATTTTTGTTGGGGTTTGGGGTTAAAAATGGATTTTCTCCGGAGGGGAGGGGATGTTACAAACAAAAATTTAAAAAACGCATTAAAAGTTTGTTTATATTTATTTTTATTACGTGTTTACGACTCAGAAAAATATTTTGGGAAGGCCCCCCCCCCTGGATGAGAGCTTGGGTTTGGGTTTTATTTTGAGTTGTTTATTGTTGAGGTTAATGTAACCTGTGTAATGTTTGATATTTTATTTGTCTGCAGTCCAAAGGTTTTAATGTTTCAACTCAAGGGAACGGTTTTGCTATGATTCGGTAGCTGAGATTCATTTATCCATCTACCTAATTATATTTTTGAAAATTGCCTTGCATTTTTTTACTGAAAGATACCTTAAAACGCGTGAAAAACATGGTCAACCGTAAAATTTTCCAGTTTTCTAAGCTATTAAAATTTACGTTTTCTGAGATTGAAGGATACGTCGAAATGCATGAAAAAAGATTAAATTGGATTTTTTTTTTGTATTTTCTAAGCTTTTATTTTTTTTTCATTGGGGAATATGTCAAAAGGCACAAAAGATGGAAAAGTTTTACGATTTCTAAACTCCTAAAGTTTTTTTTTTTCTTGTTAATCAAATAAACTTTTTGCACAAAATAAGTTTTTCAAAAAAAAGTAAAGAACTCCATTAAACCAAAAATGAACAAAAATAGAGTCAAATAACCTACCAAGCATACAACTACCACAAATCAGTATCAATAAATAAATGAAACCCAAAACAAACAGAAATTAAAATACGTCAAACTCAAAACGAGCAGAAATTAATCTGAGTAGGGTTCTGAACACTATGCTTTGTAAAATCCAGAATTCACTAGCCCTTTGAATTTCCTATCAAATGAGCCTTTTTTGAAGTTTCTAGGACAACGCTTTCTATAAAAATCTTATATGTCCCCAGGGCATAACTTACAACCCTTGCCCTGAGGACTGTGGGGGAGTGTCCTCTCCAAAAACATAATTTCTATGTGGAAATCAACTACGCTGAACAAAATGGCTATCTCAAAATTTTGATTGGATGTGTTTGGGGAAATGATGGACGTGGAAGGGTGTTAGTTGCCTTCCAATCACTTTGACTATTAAAAAGGGCACTAGCCACTCCAATTTCCAGTCGAATAAACCCTTTTCGAAGTTTCTACGACAACTCCTTCGATATGAAGTGCCCTGGTCTAAAGGGAAAAAAAATAATACATTGTGCCGACATCGTTCTTTACTTAGGCAGCGCCATTGCGCTGCCTATGACTGAAGAACACGCTAAAAGACATGGGAAAAAAATTGTAAAAAAGAGAAATTTTCCTATTTTCTAAGCTTTTTATTTTTTGTTTTTGATTGAGGAGTACGATAAAAGGCAGAAAGAAAATAGTAAAGTTGCCTAATTTCTAAATTCTAAAAAAAATTTTTTTTTTTACTAAAATAGGAAAATTTTCCTACTCTCTATGCTTTTAAAATCTTCATTTTTTATACTGAATAAGGCATTAAACAGGCATGAAAAACATGGGAAAATAGTCCTATTTTTTAAGCAAGTTTAGACCATTCTCTCAGGAAAGTTCTAAGCAATGTCGTATTTCTGGCAGTGAATGATGAATGGATAGCCATATGCTGATGAATCCAATATTATAAGTATCTTGTTCTTTTGTTGTAAGTTGAGCTGTAGGCTTGTCACAAAACCACATGCTTCTCGGGGAACATAAATGTAAATGCTTATTAATTGTTTGCTATGATTTTAATATTTGAATATCAAATTTTTCTAAGCTGAGTAACTAGAACAAAAATGAAAAGAAACTATAAAAACGATTCATAGTTACTTCATTCACAAATAACGTATTTCAAACAATAGGCTGTACGAAAAATGTGGTTCAATACCGCTTTCTTGGGCTATAATGAAAGGAAGGTCGAGATGGCTAGGGCACGTTGTGAGGATGAAGGATGACAGATTGCCGAAGATTGTTCTTTTCGGCCGACCATCTAGGGCTAAACCGAAAGCAGGTCGTCCTCGTTTGGGGTGGGAGGCCGTCATAAAGAAAGATTTAAAGGAAATGGGAACTTCCTGTGAGGGTGTAAAAAAGGAGGCTTTGAATAGATATGGATGGAGGAGGAGCGTTCGTAGCTGTGTTGACCTCAGGAGGCTTGGTGCTGCGGTGAGTTGTTAGTAGTAGTAGTAGTATTGACAAATAGCAAAAGACTTGGGGTATATCCAAAAAGTTGTTCATTATTAATGCTCATTAATTGTTTGCTTTTATTTGAAGTTGCTTCAACTTCAACTTGGAGGTTTGAATATCAATTTCTCTGAATCTGATTAACTTAATACTCAGTATTTTAGACAGTACTACCAACTACAGTTGGAAAAGGACTCATTGCTAGGCTGACATTTTAAAACTTTTGACACTGATTTTCGGTGGGATAGTGTCCCAAATTAATTTTGAGACAACTTGGTGTCTTTTCACTTACAAAACATTCACAGTAGGTTTCGTGTACAACTGTAATATGTGACTTAAAATACACGAGTTACGTATGATATCACAATATCGATGTGCCTATCAAGTGTATATGTGCGTGTTTTGTTTGTGTATGTACCCTTTCCTTTACACTGGAAAGCAACCGATACTAATCAATCTAGAAGCATGAAAACTAGAATAGTTTTCAAACCACAAGAATGTACGGAGCCTATTGCTGTTTGTTACTACTTGGAGTTTGAATACCAAATTTTCTTAAGGTGATTAACTTAATGGGTAGTTTTCTACTGCTGTATTGCCATTCGGGAATTGTAAAAGGAAACATCTGTAGGTCAGAACTTAAACTTTTTTGGGGATACTTGACATCGTTTTTAGCTTAACTGCTTGTGGCAACTTTGCGCAGGATTGGTAATAAATCCGACAAGACTAATGACCAATTAATTTAGTTTCTACCTTGAGTAAATACTTTTGAGACGCTACGTGGTCTCAAATTAAATTTGAGACAGCAGGGTGTCTAGTGTCTCATGTGGTGGCCGGCGTGTACTCGCCCACCCCCGCGGAAAATATCCCACCGTGGGAAATAATGATTTCCAAATTTGAGAATTTAATTTTTTTATTTTCCGTAGGGGGAATGAGTTTTGTGTATTTTTCAGCTTAGCGCGAGACAAGACAAAGACAAGTGACAGAATAGATGGGAGATATATAATTTGGGCTATATATTTTCACATTAGGGGGGGGGGGCAAAGTATAGTGGGTCTGCATGCAAAATGTGTTAGGTACAATTATTCTGTATATTATGAAGTAAGAATTGTTTTCTGACTTGAAACTGTCCAAATACTTTAGCCCAAATACATTGGTTGTCAGGTTCATCTTCAGTTCAAAATATATAATATTGCATGTCGATCTAAGTGTATAATTGCCTTCAATGTGTTTTTGTTTGTATTCACACTTCTTCCATTACACCGGAAATAAGCTGAATTAACCAAACTGGAAACATGAGTGACTGTGTATACAGAATAGTTTTCGAACCATGAGAATGGATAGAGGCAAAAAACCGAAAGCAAAAACCGGAAATAGAATAACCTGAAAAGAAGCGTGTAAAGGCCAAAAGCTGAAGGTTTCGACCAAAGAGTATGGTGCGAACTGGTGCTAGTGTCGACGAAAAAGACCATTAACGCGGCACTTGGTGTTTTTTCCACTATATTACTAAGAATAACTAATTTAATTTGCGTAGTTGATAAAATTAATGTAGTAGATTTAGGTATGCCTGATCTCAGTTCCTGACAGAAAAACGATTACAAATCTTGAAAAAAAATGCCTAGTATCGCCAAATGCTAGGTGGGGCTGATGGTTTTTTTTATCGACACTAGTGCCAGTTTCCACTCTTATAAGTTACCCATAGTGTTTGGTTTCGACAATTTCCGTCAATCGTTGACATTCTGTGTATCTGAAATTCCCAAACTTCTGAAATAATTGCAAAAAACCATTTGCTGAGCTGCATCAAGGAGGCACACTTGTGCCTCTATAAAGAGGCGACCCACCACAATGTTAAGCGATTTCAGGTCCTAGAGGTCGCAGAGAGACGGCGGTAATCGCATTTTGTAGCCCAAGCTCAAACTAAGAAACTTGCAATATTTCATCCTCCTCCGACTTTATCTTCATGGGGTAAACTGGGCCGGAAGTTTGGACCCTCCCACCACAGCCCCCCTTTAACGTTGTCCGATTGGGCTGAAATTTAGAGGTTAAGCTTTCCTAGGGCCTGGGAGCTTATCCTCGAAATTTCAGCTCAATCCGATCACTCCTTCCCTGTTTTCAAAAAACCAAATATAGCCACTTAAAATTCATCATCATTTCTTTTTTTTTCTTAGCCACGCCTACAGGCCACAGTTGGCAACGGATCCGGTTGAATGAGGACTCATTCGAAGCAGAATTCGACCTGTTAGGGCCTTTTGATATTTTCAGACCGAAAAAATTATCCCCCGAATTTACATTTACGAAAAACCTTGTTTTCCTATATTAGCCCATGTTAATTTTTCCCACCACAACCCCCTTTAACGTTGTCTGATCGGGCTGAAATTTAGAGGATAAGCTTTCCTGGGGCCTGGGAGCTTATTCTCGAAATTTCAGCTCAATTTGATTACTCCTTCCCTGTTTTCCAAAAACCAAATATCAAGTTTTGCTTGCGTCAAAAAGATTCCCTTTACTAAAAAACAATTTCAATTATGTCTCTTTAGTGCAGCGGTGAGACTCCTGGCTGTCAGGCGGAAAACTCGGGTTCGATTCACCGTTAGATAAAATTTTTTATATACTGAATTTAAATTTAAAAAAAACTCAGTTTCTTTTTTAAATTATTTGAAAAAAATTACGTTTTCTAAAGAGATAAAGAGGCTGAGTTACAAGGTCGACCCTTAAAACACCCTGTCGAGAAAGAAAAGAATAATACACAATCATCTAACAGTTAGTCAAGCAATAATAAGTAATAAACTGTACAAAAACGTGCAGAAATTATTTGAAAAAAACTACGTTTTCTAAAGAGTTAAAGAGGCTGAGTTACAAGGTCGAACCTTAAAACGTACAGGGATTAGGAGGCACAGTTGGGGGGCTGCCGCCCCCCAAACCCCCCGCTTTCGCAGCCTGTAAATAAATGAAAAAAGTTTTTTAAAGTGAAAGTAAGGAGCGACATTAAATCTTAAAACGATCAGAAATTATTCCGTATATGAAAGGGGCTTTGCCCTCCTCAACGTCTGCTCTTTACGCTAAAGTTTGACTTTCTCACAACTCTTTTTTTTAAACAATAAAAACTTTAGCGTAAAGAGCGAGGCGTTGAGGAGGGCACAGCCCCTTTCATATACGGAATAATTTCTGATCGTTTTAAGATTTAATGTCGCTCCTTACTTTCACTTTAAAAAACTTTTTTTTATTTATTTACAGGCTGCGAAAGCGGGGGGTTTGGGGGCGGCAGCCCCCCAACTGTGCCTCCTAATCCCTGTACGTTTTAAGGTTCGACCTTGTAACTCAGCCTCTTTAACTCTTTAGAAAACGTAGTTTTTTTCAAATAATTCTAAGGAAGAATCAGCAGGACAATGTATGTTCAATCATCCCTCGATCCTCCTGATCTATATTATCCTGCTAATGTTCCCTTTGAAAACAGCTTACCAAACGGTTTTCGGCAATTACCTCAGACTTTTAAAAGTGTCTGATACGGCCATTAGACATGGCAGCGATTATGTCTATTGTTCTCGTTTTTTGTTGCTATAATTTTAGCTTATCCGCCTGATCAAAAATTATGTTTCTTTTTGCTAGGAAGAGATTGCAAAGCTTCTTCGCTATGAATCCTCTGGGATGCCACCCGGTCAAAAGGTTGGTCTAGCCGATTATTGTTCCAGATTGCGTCCTGGTCAACGAGATATTTATTATTTAGCTGCACCAAGCAGGGAATTGGCAGAATCTTCCCCGTATTTGGAGGCTCTACGGGAGAAAGATGTTGAAGTTCTGTTCTGCTATGAACCCTATGACGAGCTGGTTCTTTTACAGCTACGACAGTACGATAGGAAGAATGTGACGTCTGTTGAAAAGGAAATAAGGACGACCAAATCAGCCGGTGATGTCGACGATTTAGGTATGTTCTCAGTTCGGTCACGTGTCTAATTCGGTCACTTGACGATTTAGGTATGTTTTCAATTCGGTCACGTGACGATTTAGGTATGTTCTCAATTCGGTCACGTGTCTAATTCGGTCACGTGACGATTTAGGTATGTTCTCAATTCGGTCAAGTGACGATTTAGGCATGTTCTCAATTCGGTCACGTGTCTAATTCGGTCACGTGTCTAATTCGGTCACGTGACGATTTAGGTATGTTTTCAATTCGGTCACGTGACGATTTAGGTATGTTCTCAATTCGGTCACGTGTCTAATTCGGTCACGTGACGATTTAGGTATGTTTTCAATTCGGTCACGTGACGATTTAGGTATGTTCTCAATTCGGTCACGTGTCTAATTCGGTCCCGTGACGATTTAGGTATGTTCTCAATTCGGTCACGGGTCTAATTTGGTCACGTGACGATTTAGGTATGTTCTCAATTCGGTCAAGTGTCTAATTCGGTCACGTGACGATTTAGGCATGTTCTCAATTCGGTCACGTGTCTAATTTAAAAGATTTTAAATTTGGAGAAGTTAAATAACATTTGCTTTCTAAACTGTTTCCTATCAAATAACTATCTTTTTTTTTAGGGGAGGGGGGAAAGATGTTGATATATAATTTTTAATTAATTTCAATACATACTAAATTTAAGTGATGTTATAACCACACTCCTCCACCCATCATATACATGTCTACCCACGAGACAGTGGAGGGAATCTCCCCGGGATTAATTAAAATGACGTAGTTTGTCTTATCTGCTTCCTGGGATACTTGAAGGATTCTTGATCCTTTTAGGAGAAGATAATCTCAAAATATGAAATATAGGAGCTAGCTAATTGGCTTAGTGTTAAAATTCGCAATAGTTGTAAAAAAACTCAATTCTTATTTTCAACCCCCCTTTCATTTCTTTTCATTTCTGAAAAAAATAGAAAAGAATTAGACAAGTTTACGAATTTTTCCAAAAGTTTCTTATATTTTCAATACAATTTTTTTTTGTTTTTTATGCTGGTTGATGTTATTGGTAACAGTTCGAAACAACATTTACCTTTTTAGGAGAAGGCAGTCTATCAAAATCCGAAATACAGGAACTAACCAATTGGCTGAGTGTCACTTTAAGTCCAAAAGCCAACAGAGTCACTGTGACAAACAAATTAGCCTCCCATCCTTGCGTTGTCACTGTCGAAGAAATGGGCGCGGCCCGTCACTTTGTCAAGACTCAGTTTCAGCAGATTCCGGAAAGCCAGCGGTACCAAATTCTTCAGCCTCAGTTAGAGATTAATCCCAGGTGAGGCTTTGATCCTGCATTAATATATTAAATTTTCCCACAGTCATATTATTTTCAGTTCTCTGTTGAAGTTGCATGCCCTAATTTTTACATAAATATATATGACCAGGCGTATCCAGGATTTTTTTCGGGGGGGGGGTAAATTTTTTTTATAATTCATCAAGAATTTGTTTATATTTATTTGTGTTACATTTTTACGAGTTGAATTTTTTTTTTTTGGGGGGGGGGGAGGAGGGTTCAAACTATCGCACGAAGGATTTTATTTCAGAGGAGTGGAATTTTTTTGTCAATTTGAGTAAAAAATGCTACTTAATTATTTACTTACTTATTTACTGAATTTAGATCTTACTGAATGTTGAATGTTTTAGTTTACTAGCTTTAAATATGCAGTCAAATTGTCGTTCTTAAAGGTATCAGGGTAAAGTTCTGACATGAAGCGTTATGATGTATCATAGAAGAGCAGTTTGAGCGACGTGGACCTGCTCTCAAAGGTAACAAAAGTCATTACCGCCAAGGTAATTTTACAAAAAATAAAAAAGGGAGTAAGAGACAAAACGGAGGCCTCAGATTTTTTTCTGCTGTTACCTAGATCTTACAATTCGTTGTCTTAAACTTGTTTATTTCGTGATCTGAAATGCGGTCTCAATGACAGTGACATTTATCAATGTCATCGTAAACAAATTTTTTTATATTGTCTGAACTCGTTGTACTTGCAGCTGGAAACTTAGCTGTCGTTATGCCAGGAAACGATGTTTTACCCTATAACTTAATTAACTGCATTTCTTAAAGCGTAAATATATTTTTCCCTTAAATTATAAATTAATAAAGTATTAACTTTGGGAATGGTACATCTGATTATTTTTTTTTTCCGTTTTTAAGCAATTTATATTTACGGCTATTCAGGTTTTAATATCTAAACATGCAGGCAGAGTATAAATATTAATTCCAGTGAGCAAATTCAGTCCAATCTACCTAATTATAGGTAGGTAGTTCAATCTTTAGGTAGTCCAAACTACAATTCTATTTAGAATTAAAATATTAATTTATTATATATTATATAGAATTGAAAATTAATGTAAAATTTAAAAATATTAATTCTACCAATGTACTAAATTATAGGTAGTCCAATCTACCAATCTATAATCGCCTGCAGATTATAGATTGGTATTGTAGATTTATGTAGATTTATTCATTGTAGAATTATGAATACTTTTTTCTTTTCTTTTTCTTCTTTTGTATCTTATGTATCGTCGAGCCATTTATAAATTAAAAAAACAAACTGCTATTTGTAGCACTCATAAAAATACTTTGACGAATATCCGAATCAAGAAACTTAGATGAAAAAAATTAAAAATAAAACAAATGTACTGTTCATATATGTTTGTGAAGTATGGTGTATTTCTCTAAAGAGATACCGTCTTATTGGTCCCCAGTGGGGGTTGATCAAGCCTCCACGAGGACAAGACCTTGGGTAGCGTGGTAGGCAGGATTCGTATCTACTCAAGATGTTGCTAAAACTACTTTAATAAACTAATAGACAAAATACAATACTAGAGTACACTCGTGAACAGTCTTCTTGAAGCTGTAGAGAATCCGAGCTATAGTCAACTTGCACCGGCTGGCACCGTTGATTTCGAAGTGGCTGCTGCACTTTCCAAGCTCACCGTCTATAGTTGGCTAGTGGAGGTTACTGGAACTCTCCGACGGCAGTTGATGTGGAGGTTATTGTTAAACTCTCCCAGCGCACCGTATTTTATAGAAAGGTGGAGGTTGCTCGAACTCTCCCAGCGGTGTCCCTCTAACCACTTGTCACTGTTGGTTCTCAAAGCTGAACTGTCCACAAGTTGTCTTTTCCCCCTTCTTATCTTCCAAGGCCCAAGCATGGAATTCTGGTTCCATGACCCCCAAAGTAGCCTCTCATTGGCTGGTAGGTTTTTGATCATGGTGATTCACTTCCTTGAATAGAAAAGAAGGCAGAAACAAGTACTTAAAACAACACATACCAACTATACCCTTGAAGTGGAACATGCACTAAATACCAAAAATATACCCTTAATCAAGGAGGCACACTTGTGCCCCTATAAAGAGGCGACCCACCACAATGTTAAGCCATTTCAGGTCCTAGAGGTCGCAGAGAGACGGCGGTAATCGCATTTTGTAGCCCAAGCTCAAACTAAGAAACTTGCAAAATTTCATCCTCCTCCGACTTTATCTTCATGGGGTAAACTGGGCCGGAAGTTTCGACCCTCCCACCACAGCCCCCCTTTAACGTTGTCCGATTGGGCTGAAATTTAGAGGTTAAGCTTTCCTAGGGCCCGGGAGCTTATCCTCGAAATTTCAGCTCAATCCGATCACTCCTTCCCTGTTTTCAAAAAACCAAATATAGCCACTTAAAATTCATCGTTTCTTTTTTTTTTCTTAGCCACGCCTACAGGCCACAGTTGGCAACTGATCCGAGTGAATGAGGACTCATTCGAAGCAGAATTCGACCTGTTAGGGCCTTTTGATATTTTCAGACCGAAAAAATTATCCCCCGAATTTACATTTACGAAAAACCTCGTTTTCCTATAAGAACCCGCTATAAGCGGGCTAGCCCGCGAAAACGCGGGCTCGTTTTCCTATAAGAGCCCGCAAGCGATTTCCGGTCCTAGCGGTCGCAGAGAGACAGCGGTAATCGCATTTTGTAGCCCAAGCTCAAACTAAGAAACGTGCAAAATTTCACCCCCCTCAGACTTTATCAAGGAGGCACACTTGTGCCTCTATAAAGAGGCGACCCACCACAATGTTAAGCGATTTCAGGTCCTAGAGGCCGCAGAGAGACGGCGGTGATTGCATTTTGTAGCCCAAGCTCAAACTAAGAAACGTGCAAAATTTCATCCTCCTCCGACTTTGTCTTCATGGGGTAAACTGAGCCGGAAGTTTCGACCCTCCCACCACAGCCCCCCTTTGACGTTGTCCGATTTGGGGGGCCACCGCCCCCCAAACCCCCCGCTTTCGCAGCCTTTAAATAAAAAAAAAGTTTTTTAAACTGAAAGTAAGGAGCGACATTAAATCTTAAAACGAACAGAAATTATTCCGTATATGAAAGAGGCTGTGCCCTCCTCAACGCCCCGCTCTTTACGCTAAAGTTTTTTATTGTTTTAAAAAAAAAATGTTGTGAGACAGAGTCAAACTTTAGCGTAAAGAGCGAGGCGTTGAGGAGGGCACAGCCTCTTTCATATACGGAATAATTTCTGTTCGTTTTAAGATTTACTGTCGCTCCTTACTTTCAGTTTAAAAAAACTTTTTTTTTTTTATTTAAAGGCTGCGAAAGCGGGGGGTTTGGGGGGCGGCAGCCCCCCAACTGTGCCTCCTAATCCCTGTACGTTTTAAGGTTCGACCTTGTAACTCAGCCTCTTTAACTCTTTAGAAAACGTAGTTTTTTTCAAATAATGTAATAAAACACTAAATACGAGAAATACACTTATATCTAACTTGCGTAAGCCTAGCAACAATCTTTACATGTTGGCCTTCATGATATAAATTAAAAATTAATTGACAAACTAGTCCCCTAGGAATTGTTTGAATTAATACTAAAGAAGCCACTTTAGGACGCATGGGCGCCCATAGACTGAATTATAGGGGGGGGGGGCTTACCTGGTCTAATTTGCCCTTGCAGTGCTGTATAATTGAAATCTCAAGACAAAATATCATAGGCAGCGCTATAGCGCTGCCTAAGTAAAGAGCGATGTGGGCACAATATATTGTTCTTTTTAGACCAGGGCACTTCTTATAGAAAAAAATGTCATAGGAACTTCAAAAGAGCTCATGAAGGGGAACCAGCCTCCTCCCCCACGTCAATCACTTCCCCAAACACATCCAATCAAAATTTTGAGATAGCCATTTTGTTCAGTTTAGTTTTAAGGTCAGGAAATTATGACTTTGAAAATGGCAACCCCCACCCTCCACAACCCTCATGGCAAGGGTTGTAAGTTATGCCCTGTGGGGATATAAGTTTTTTTACAGAAAGGGTATAGACCTCACAGAGGGCTCATTTGATTGGTAATCAGAAGTTCTACTGGTCTTTTTAACAGGCAAAAGTGATTGGAGGTCATGCAGCCCCTCCCCATACACCAATCATTTCCCCAAACGCATTCAATCAAAATTTTTGAGATACCCATTTTGTTCAGTGTAGTTGAAAGGTCCAGAAATTATGTCTTTGAGGATACCCCCCCCCATATAGCCCTCAGGTCAAAGATGTAAATTATGCCCGGGGTCATATAAGGTTTTTATAGAAATGGTGGTCATATAAACTTCAAAGAGGGCTCATTGGATTGGTAATCAGAAGTTATAGTGCTCTTTTTAAGAGTCAATGTGATCAGAAGGCAAACAGCCCCCCCCCCATCACACACACGTCGTATTTTCCAGAAACGCACCTGATAGAAGATTTGTTGTCGTAAAGACTTCGAAAATGGCTCAGTCGGTTGGTAATTGAAAGGGCTAGTGCCTTCTTTAATAGTCAAAAATGATTGGAGGGCAACCTCCCCCCCCCCCAATGCCCATCATTTCCCCAAACACTTCCAGTCAAAATTCCGAGATAGTTATTTTTTTGACGTAGTTTATAAGTCCAGAAATTATGTCTTTGAGGATGAGCCCCCTCACAGTCCTCAGGGCAAGGGTTGTAAAGTATGCCCCGAGGGAATTTAAGGTTTTTATGGAAACGGTGGTCGTATAAATTTCGGAGGGGGCTCAATATATTGGAAATCGGAAGTTGAAGAGCCATTTTTAGTAGTCAAATTTATCGGAGGGCAGCTATACCCCCTCCCCCCTCCACGTTATATATTCCCCCAATGCATCCGATAGAAATTTTAAGATAGCCATTTGTTCCAAAATAGTCCAAAGATCTCATAACACGGCCTTTGGGGTTGACACAACCCCCCAAAGTATGGGGATAAGGGTTTTAAGTTATGCCCCGGGGGATGTAAGGTTTTTATGAAGAGGTGGTCTTGTGAACTTTAGAGGAGGCTCATTTGATTGGAAATGCATACTTCTAGTTCCATTTAAGAGTCAAACGTGATGGAGAGAAAATAGCTCCCCCCTTCCTGATATCCTCTTTTCCCCAAACACATTCGATCGAAATTGTGAGACAGCCATTTTGTAGCCAATAGTCCAAAGAGAATATAACAATATCTTCAGTAATCAAATATAAGAAATATTTAGGCGGACGTTGAACTAAATCAAAACAAACTATGAGCATGTGGACTTTCAAAAAAGTGACAAAGCAATATCTCAAGTACAATTTATATTATTAAGTTAGATCTTTAAGAGTAAGTTGTGGGGATTTTGAATTAGCCACAAGGCACTATGTGTATACTTTTAGTACTACAACTGCAGTTACTGTAACTAATGACGCTTAGAGTATCAAGGTGAAACTTCTAGGAAGTGTTTAGGGGGCGTTTCAATTAAACGAAAAGACTGTATACATGCAGGTTTTCGAAAAGGCATACAAGCAATATCATAGGCAGCACCACTCTTCGATTCAAAATTAAAAGTTCTAGGGTCCTTTCTAAGAGTAAAAAGAGATTGAGGGGCAATCAGCCCGTCTCTCAAGCCGATTTATGTCCCAAACACATCTAGTCAAAATTTTGAGACATCTATTTTGTTCAGCATAGTAGAACGGTCCAGCAACTATGTCTTTAGGGATATTGGGCATGTCAAACCCCCACAATTATGCCAAACTACGGATTCTTATAGAAAAAAAATGAAAAGATATAAATTTTTTTTTGTCATGAAAATGACTTTGTCAATAAAAAAACGAACAGAAATTCTCCTAAAAAAACTTTTTCCACAAAACAAGCTTTTCAAAGAAAAGTTAAGAGCTCCATTAAGCCAAAAAATGGACAGAAATGAAGTCAAGTAATCATCCAAGCGTAAAACTACCACAAATCACTATCAATAAATAAATGAAACTTAAAATGAACAGAAATTAGAATAAATAGCGGAGTCAAACTCGAAACGAGCAAAAATTAACATTAGTAGGGCTGGTAACCCCCGTGCCTTCTCAAGACCAGAACATAATTTGCGCTTTACTGAAAAAAAAAATATGTTTAAATGTTTTCACTTTTTTTTAATTAAATAAGTAAAAAACATACTCACTTTTTTTACCCATTTTTTTTTTTAAGGAATAAATATCAGTATAGGTAAATTAGACTGACAATCCACGGTCATTTTTTTTTTTTATTTTTTTTTCAGTAAAGCCAAGTTATGTCCTGGTCTTGAAAAGGCATGGGGGTTGTCAGCCCTGTTAATGTTAATTTTTGCTCTTTTTGAGTTGACTCGGCTATTTATTATAATTTCTGTTCGTTTTTAGTTTAATTTAATTGTTGATAGTGATCCGTGGTAGTTTTACGCTTGGAAGATTATTTGACTTTATTTCTGCCCTTTTTTGGCTTAATAGAACTCTTTACTTTTCTTTAAAAACTTATTCTGTGGAAAGTTTTTTAAATTAATACAAATATATGACACCGTCATTCAGCCAGGGAGGGGGGGCGGACGCCCCCCTTGCCCCCCCTTATGGGCGTTCATGTTAGGACGTGTATCCTTTATCTTCACTTATGTTAATTTTTTCCAACTTTTCTAATATATTTATCATTTTTTAATAGCTTTTCTTCAGTTTGAATCATCACTGAAACAGAGCACCCTATACAAAATTTGTTTGTAGAGAACGTTTCGCAGTGGCGTTAACACAAAATTCATGAAAAAAGTCTATTGATTAAAGACAATTCTATGAAAAAAAATGTAGATAGCGCTTTGTTTCAGAAAAACGGCCAGGATCTTGGGATGAAAGCGCTGTGTCTAGCAGAGTTTTCAAATTAAAGAAAGGTTATTGCGAAAAATTGATGAATTTCTGTGAAAAATTGGAAAAAAATGAAATAAGTGAAAATAAAGGTTAGCTGCATGCAAAATGTGTTAACTATGATTATTCTGCATATTATGAAGTAAGAATTGTTTTCTGAACATGTTTCTTTCTCTCCCGTTAGTTTTCTAGGCTTATACCAAGACTTTTTGTTACGTTATGTAATCTTACAGAGCAAATTCTTTTCGTGAAGTAGGCAGTACCAGTTCACGTCACGAAAGTTTATCTTACTCTATGGAAAAGTCAACATAGTAGAAACAAATTGGAACTTCTGGATGAGCAATTTTTTAGAGGAATAATACTATTAATATTATAATAATATAATTATTATTATGATATAAATAATTATATATTACTATTAGTAACATTAATAATTATATTTCATATTTTATTTACCATTATTAATAATATAAATAATATTAAGCTTTGTCAAACGAGAATTTCGCCAATTTACGACAATGTAGGAGAGATTTTTTATTATTTTTGCTATGAAGATCCAAAAAATGGCGTTTTTCAAAATCTAGGTGGGGCAAATTCCTCTTTAGGAAGTCAACAATATTGCGCTGACATTGAGACGAATAGCAGAGATGAAAGGGTCGGGGGTGAGATGGAGACCCCTCCAATGAAGCTTATGTAATTCTGCTATTTAAGGATGTACTGAATCTTTTTTATCTTCCTATATCTTCTAATGTGAATTTTTGGCAAGATCTGTTTCTACGTCAATTCTAGATCTGTTTCTAGGGATTGTGCTATTAAATTCGCATTTTAATTGTATTTATTTTTCAGTCATCCTATAATTAAAAAACTCTACGGGCTGAAAACATCGAACCAAAGGCTGGCTGAGCTAGTTGCAGATCAGGCATGTATTAATTTTATTTATATTTATAGCTTTATTTCAATGACCTGTTTAGTGATAATGTCATTCACACTATAACACAATGAGCCTTAAGGTATGGTAAAGCTATTAATGAAAATGCTGGTATGACACAATGGAAATATGCGAAAAAATTGGCAAATAGTAATTTTTGTCAGTTTTTTTATTGTTCTCAATAAAAATTAAAATAATATTGTAAAGCACAGCATAAATATCAAACAGTAAAAAGATTCCTATCTTCTCCATTAAATTTTTTTGGGACACATCAACCTCGCACATTTCTTCATGACTTCGGGAGTGCGCAATGATCACTAGTTATGTAGTATTGCGCGTTGAGATCCAAAGGGAAATTACCCTTTGTGCGCTGTGATGTGTCCCATTTATGAAAGAAATTTTCTTTACTCCATGATTCTTATGCTGTGTTGTAAAGTAAGTTATATTTTCGTCAGGATTACAGTTTTCTTGTATTATTCCTCCTATACACGTACCCCTCCTCCTAATTCTGTAATTTCACGGCTTTTATACAACCCACTTGTTTTTTGGCCGATTGTACGGATTTTCCGCCTCGAAATAAAGAAGCGTCATTTGTACAAATATTCAAAATATTTTATTTAAACCATTGACTATGAACTTTTTTTTCTCCTTCAAAATTACACTCGGAAAAAGTTTTGTTGAACCTCTTTGAATCCGGCTCCTGTTAGAACCTCTTTTTTGTTGCGTTCCGTGGACGATGGACTCTTTAAGCATTGTTTAAGCTTTATTAAGTCTTAGGACTCTTTAAGCCTTATTTAAAACTCTATAAGGCAACTATACCTTGGTCCCGGAAGCCGCTAGAACCTCTCGTCAGTGCGTACCTTTGATAATGTTAGGATTTTTTAATGTTTTAACGTTTGGTCTTTGATAAGACCAAACGTTATTACTTGAGCTAGTCTACGAGAGACAGTTTTTGAGAAAATGGAGGGTAATGACCTGTCTGGAAAGGTGGCTTTGGTCTAGGGAGAGTTCCCTTATAGTTATTAAATTAAAAAAACAAGTTTTTTTTTAACTGAAAGTAAGGAGCGACAATAAAACTTAAAACGAACAGAAATTATTCCGTATATGAAAAGGGCTGTCCCCTCCTCAACGCCTCGCTCTTTACGCTAAAGTTTGTATTGTTTAAACAAATAAAGTTGTGTGACAGTGTCAAACTTTAGCGTAAAGAGCGAGGCACCTTACTTTATTTAATTTTTGAACGTTTTGAATTAACGCAGCTTTGATTTTGGCTCACTGTACATGAATAATTAAAACGCAATTTGCATATTAATTCCACTTTTTTTGGCTAAGTGGCTTTCTCGAAATTTTTTCTGAAGTAACTTAGGAATTAACTTACGTAACGAACTTCTATATTCATATGTTTTTATTACGTATATTAGGGAGTTTGACCCCTAGTCAATACCTCGCTCTTTACGCTAAAGTTCGAATTTTGTTTGAATCACAAACCCCTGAATCACAAAGGCCGGTTAATAAGAATAGATAGCTCTTTTGAAAGTACTAAAAAACTTTAGTGTAAAGGGAGAGGTATTGACTAGGGGGCGAACCCCCTCATACACATAATAATTTCTGTTGGTTTCAAGTTTTAAAGTTGCTCCTTGCCTTCAGTTGAAAAAACTTGTTTTTTTAATTTGATTTCTGATCGTTTTTTAAATAATGCTGAGAAATCCGGCGCCCCCTTCATAGAAATGTCCCTTCCACCAAGGAAACATCCTCCATGGAAAGATCATCGCCCATAACTCCCTCCTCCAACCCCCACACCAGAAAAAATCCCTCCTGAAACGTCTGTAAACTTCCAGTTAACGAGTACTATATGTAAAAAACAGGCAAAGTTCATAACTTTGAGCCCTTCTCTCGGGAACTCTGGGGGATTAAGTCACCCTCAAAGACTTATTTAATAGATTTTCGACTATGCTGAACACAATGGCTATCTCAAAATTTTGATTGGGTGACTTCGGGAAAAAAATGAGCGTGGGAGGGGGCCAAGTTGCCCTCCAATTTTTTTTTGTTAATTAGAAAGGGCACTAGAACTTTTAATTTCCGTTCGAATGAGCCCTCTCAAGATATTCTAGGACTACTGGATCGATACGATCACCCCTGGAAAAAAAAACCAAATAAACGCGCATCCGTGATCTTTTTTCTGGCAAGAAAATACAAAATTCCACATTTTTGGAGATATGAGCTTGAAACTTCTATAGTAGGGTTCTCTGATACGCTGAATCTTATGGTATGATTTTCATTAGAGTTCTATGACTTTTAGGGGTTGTTTCTCCCTTTTTTTCGAAAATAAGGCAAATTTTCTCAGGCGCGTGATGGGTAAGATTAAACTTAATGAAACTTATATATTTGAAATCAGCATAAAAATCTGATTCTATTGATGTATCTATTTGTATCAAAATTCCGGATTTTAGAGTTACGGTTACTATTGAGCCGGGTCGCTCCTTACTTACAGTTCGTTACCACGAACTGTTTGATACTGTGTACCAGATATGATTAGATCATTATCCGTAAGTGAAACAACTGAAAGGTTAATGACAGATTGAGCAGTAAGATGTTGGAGTAACCGTATGGACTGACAAAGACTGAGTGTGAGATAGAGAAGGGGGAGAGTGTATTTGGTTTCTCAGCTAAAAGGATAGAGATGGAAATGACCTAATGATTGCAATTTTTTTTTTAGCTATTCAGCAACGCTTTGGTTTCGGCAGGGTTAGTTGATGATCCTCGCACTGTTGTCACTGGAATGAATCAACTGCTAGAACTTGCACTGGAAAAACATTAACTTATTCATTTTTGTATTCCATTTTCTTAATAAACTTTTTATTTGATTAGCAAGATTGTTCTTTTTTACTCTCAACTTGGATTTTTTGAATAAGGAACTAAGCGGACCTTACTGTGCATGTGGCACAACATTCTCTTATTCAATTTTCTATTCTATTCCTCACGCAGGCTCAGAAAAATGTTTAATATGATTTAAATAAATAGTAACATAAGATATAACGCATTAGTAATAAGAGCCGAGTGGGGATAAATTGATGTTCCTCTCGCCAAGTTCTAATAAATCAATTCTCTCGCCAAGTTTTGTCTAATAATTAAAGCGCCTTATCCCCTTTTAAAGGCCAGATCGGTTGTTGTGCCTGCGATAAAAGTGTCGATTGGAATCGAAATACCGAAGTGGCATAAACGCCTCGAGCTTTGTGAAGCCTGTTGAGGTTCTGGTTTCACCTGTGGCATGGTAACATGAAATCAAACTGTACACAAAACGCTAATTTGCAAAATGTTTAGCTCAACGTCAAGGTCATATTATAAAAGAGTACTCGTACTGAAATATCCCAATCTCTGGTGTGGCAATTTGTCAAAAGTAATAAAAATGATAAGCTAAGCGACTCTCAACATGCAATCCCTTCGGAAGACCAGCTGACTTTCTGGTTCTGATCCTCAGCTGGAATAGGTCTTCAAAATAGAACTAGAGAACGCCTGCTTAATATACCGAATATTCGGTTTTTATAGGGTCTGGCTCTGGTCTCTGTGATGTCACTAGCAACTTTAACAAGAAATACTCAAAGGGTCATGATAATATCTTTGGTATGAACTTAGTGTCGATGCTGCATGAGCAATTAACTAGACTGTACGATATTTTCATGCGGTAAAGGCAGAGAATCAGGATCGGTATCTGCACTGCGCGGACCATTGTCTGCGTGCGAAAAAGTTTTTAGTGCTTCATCACTCCACTTATATAAACGGTTACAAATCTATTTCGATCAGATTCCCATAGAACGATTACTGTTGAGCCTATATTATGTCAAATGTTAAGACAAGTGGTATTGGTGAGATAAACAGAGTGCGTTACACACTCAAACAACCAGTTCGGGTTCAAAAACAGGAGTAGT
Organism: Artemia sinica; assembly: GCA_027921565.1. Taxonomy (NCBI): domain Eukaryota; kingdom Metazoa; phylum Arthropoda; class Branchiopoda; order Anostraca; family Artemiidae; genus Artemia; species Artemia sinica. Next base: position 75,821,263 of record CM051258.1, read on the forward strand.
AGAGAAACAGTGCAGTACCTCATATGTAATATCCTCTTGAAGGGCGATTGGACAGGGGAATCTGTCATTAATGTGGGTTTAGCAGCAACAGTTGCAAGCCAGGCTTTTGACTATAAGAAGCTATCGCTATTTACTAGAAAGTTTGTTCGTTTCAAACATTCTGATAATCATCATCAGTTTCGAATAGACAGAGTAATCACAAAATCCCCACAATATGTTAATATTGTGATTTTTGGATTCTTAAAATTGTATCTTAAAAAAAAGTGTACTTTTTATCCTCCCATCCTCCATCCCAGAAAATATTGAGTTACAAAACTTAATTATTATTGATGATAATTAAATTTTTGTTATTAGTATCTTTTCAAGAAAATAAACATAGCATAATATGTGCAATTTGTATTTCAGTAAATATGACAGACTATAATATCAGCCCCTTTTATGTGTTATATGCCATTTTTGCTGAGGGCAATAACAAATAATAAATGATAAATAATGGTAATTGAATTCTGGAACACGCCTGTTCTTTGATAAAGTAATAGCATAAACTCTAACTGGTGGTTTATTTAGCACCACCAGCAAACATTTCAAAACAACTGGAATTCATAAGTGTAAATAGGGCTAAAGTCCCGTGGTTTCGCAGTGGCAACACTACAGGGCCGATGCAGGGTCTTTAGTAGTCAAGAAGCGTCGTTAATCCGATTACTTACTTATAAATAGGCTACAAATGTATCTTTCGGTTGAATTTACAGCCTAGCCAATTTTTTTTCTCCATCTTAACGATCTATGATACTGTATTCATGATCAGTCTGCGAAGGTTTTTCGTCAATCATTAACAAGCTTAAGTTGTTTCTGTAAAAAAAAAATTATGATAAGGTTTAAATTACGAAGATAGCTCGAACCACCACCAAGGTTCAATTCATTTAATTTTTTGGAGGCCAACCCATCTGAAAGCTTCACATCAATCATTTGCTGTATAGATAAAAATGAGGGTGAATTTAAAATATTTTCTGTCCTTTAGTGGCGCAGTGAGTTTGATCTCAGCTTAATAATAGGGGACTCAGGGATCGAACTCAGCTGCAGTAACTCATTCCAGGGCTCGAAATTTTATTCTGGTTCTGAGACTATGCGAAAGCGTCTCAGTACTAATCCAAGCAGTAACAATAAGAAAATAATTCATATCTCAACTAACCAGAACTAGCCAATCAGATGAATCTTAATTTGCATTCCTAAATCACCTTTAAATGAGTACATTTTCTCAATACAAAGATTTTTTAAAAATGTGTTTTAAACTTTCGGCTACTAGGAGCTGTGCTCTTTTGCTCTTTACCAGATTGCAGCTATTGCTCCAATCTGGTGCATTGAATTGTAATAGAAAATTAAACTGGGATAAACTGGAATAAACAAATATTTGGATAAACAAATATTTTGAGCCAATCAATACAAAGCTTGTGTTGTCATTTAGGATTCTACATATATTACAAAATATTATCGTTCATTGTGTTTGAGCTAATACCTGTGGCAAATCTTGCGTAATTTACGAAGCAATAATATTTGTTCGTTTCAATGTTCAGCTTTGTTCTTTACCCCGACGAAAACTTTATTTTTTAATAATTAGTGAAAATGCTTATCAATTCAAACACAAATGCTCATCTAAACGATGACAAAAATGTATTACCCCTTTTGACTACGAAACGTGGGTCCGCATTGGCATGTGATGTATACATAGAATAGCCAACCCGTCTATATATTACGAGTAGAAACAATGAGACAATGGGGAAGAGTATCCAGAGTTAAATAAGTCTTGAGAATGTTCTTGAACGAAGTTGCAGATCCATTGAATATTTACAAATCTCCATAGCTAAAAGCTATGGAGATTTGCCATACATTGTGTTGTACATTGAATTTTTAAGCAGTTTTGAAATAATCTAATGTCTTCAAATTATTTCTGGCCTGCAAAAACATTTAAAGAAAAACGACCCTTAAAAATAAATTATCGTCAACTCAGTTTATACGATTTTCGGTACTTATCCATTTGATTAAAGACAAATTTTGGTTTTCAAACTCATTATCAAATCATCATTGAATGTGTAATTTTTATAGCTTAAGCTGTTGTCACAGAACAACTGTTGTTGCTCTCCTTGTATGTGGTAGGATTTTAGTTCAACCTAGACGTTGGCCATGATGCTGTTTCATCATTTCCTTAATTATTAATTATGAAAATTTCCTTAATTATTATTAAAAAGTATGAAATTATTAATTATTATTTTAAGTTTGCTCCAAAAAGCCCTTTTCACCTTTGTTCCGAGGTTTACAGCCCACCATGAAGGTTGTTTAATATCTTCGGAATGATCTGCAGTCTTCCCCCCCAATTGGCGCTCTTGGCTTCAGCCATGACTGTTAGAAACATTAGAAACATTGACATTTTTAAATCAGGATTATAGACAGTACATCAGGGATAGTAGAATGCAAGAAGTTCGTCTTCGTCATTGCTTCAACTATCTGCATCTAGACTTCTACATCAGGGGCATTAGAATACAAAAAGTTATTCTTTATCATTGGTGTAACTAATAAGAAATTTCAAAATACAGAAATATTAACTAGTAACAAATTTGGTTCAGTCCACTTATATGCAGGGTTGCCACTAACATAATATGAATGCAGTCTTCTTGTCGGTATTTCAATATACGTCATAGACCGATTGCAAATGCTCAAAGTAACAATTTGAGCATTAGATTATTTTTCGTAAGATCCTAGCCGTGATTTAGATTAACAGTTTCTTCAATCATTCCAGCTAAAAATGAATTGTTACTTTCCAAATAACTTTTTGCTCAACCTGGAACATAACTGCAAGTTTCAAAGGCCTTGGCCTATGTTTTATCTTAGTTTTTTTTCTGTCGCTTTCCTAGTCATACTCTTATTCTTTAAGTCGCTCAAAGACGCTGTTGGATGTAGTGGGCCATATTTGGAGTTAAGAGGACCCACTCCTCAACACTTCAATTTTCACGTTAAATTTTTTTTTAGTATTTTAAAAAGCTCCTTATTACAAATAAACAGCCTTTGTGTTTCAGGAGTCGTTCTTAAAAGAATTCAGACAAAAAGCCACAATTCAACTTTTACATGCATCAGAAAAAAAAAGGTATTTCAAACGTTTTAGTGTATTTGGGGATAAAATCGATATTTTCATGCTCCATCTCAACATATTTGTAACAATCTCGGTTATATAACTTAATTACGAGATCTCTCCGTTCAATAATCAATAGCCATAGCTATATATACATAACCATATATACATGGCGAATGCCTTACCTACTGCCAAATTAATCACCATACCAAAGCCCAAATTTGTAACCCCACATTCTCAAGCATTATGCTCTACTCTTCAGAGCCGTGGCTGATACCTCAAACATAGCCTAGAAGGGCTGCAGTTCAAGCTGGGCACTTGCGTCAAGTTGAAGGCTTTAAATGATATGGCAAGATCCACAACACTGAGATCCTGGTGACATTCAACATATGGTACCTTCTTACTGAAGTGGAGACTCGTCCATTAAGGTGGTCATGTCACCTACTCGGCCTCCTACTAATAACTCTTGAAAGGGTCCTCAAGGGAGACGACGTACCAGATGGACTAATACAATTTTGCAGCACAGCCTCAGCCACAATATCAACCAAAATGAGGTCACATCCTTAGCACTGGAGAGGGCCACTTGAAGAGGACTGACAGCACTGTCAACCAGTTCCTTCTATACTGGCGACCCTGTTAAGCAAGAGCGTTAAGTCAAAAGTCAGTCATCCGTAGAAACAAGTTTTGATTGTCGGAAGATTTGTTTTTTTTTATCCTCAACCTAACTGGAATTAAATAAAAAACGTTATTGTCTTGATATTTGAGTGAAACTCCATTCCTCCTGCTTACTACCTGATACAGTCGACAATGATAATGCACTTCTAACAAATATGTATATTTATAAAAATCCCAACGTTTAATAATAAAAATTACCATGTATAAAAGTACAACTTTTGATATATAGGAATATACTGGAGTAACGGTAAACACACAAATCTTGCAAGTGGAACAGTTTTTGACAAAAACAAAAGAAAGGCAAAGATTTTGTCTTTAGTGAATCTGTTATAAAGCGGTGACCTGAAAAGGTAAAGTAGGAGACTGACTCTTCGACGAAACAGTTCTGATCGATCACTAGGCTGAAGTCCCTTTATGTCTGAGTATGTCAATAAACTAAAAAAGAAAACAAATTAACGCTTTGCTGTCCAAAAACTGAAAGGGTGTAGGTCATACTTCAAGAGCAGGAGACTTACCTCATGAGCAGGCCTGGATTTACCAATAGGCCCAGGCCTAGGGGCGCACAATGCCAGGGGACACAATAAATTATCAACGAGTGATTTTTTTTCTTAGCAGAAGCTGGACGATGTGATTTACCGTTAAAGTGCTGCGTGCAATCTGCCGCCGCGCTGCCTATTCACAGAAAAGTGATTTTAAAACAACACAGGAATCCCGTGGCCACTTATAAACTGTCAGACGTCTCCCAAGAATGGCAGCTGAGAGTTCAGCATCACCTCTTTATTTCATTACTTTTGGCTCATCAGTTGCGTTCTGTTCAGTGCTTCCAATATCCCTGAATTTCGGTGATTTTCCCGAAAACCTCGCAGAAACGGAGCGGCACAAACGTTTGGGCCTAGGAGCGTTAAAGCTTTAAATCCGGCCCTGCTCATGGGCCTCTTTATACACTGATTGCATTTTCAGATATGTATTCACATCAAAGGGAGTAGGCAAGGGCGTCAATTCAGGGAAAGGGCAAGGATTTTTTATTTCCAGTTTCTTTACAGAAACTAAAAAAATTGAGAAAAAAGGTACACCCCCCCCCCCAATTGGCTTCCCTGGAAGTAGGAGATACAGGCAAGATTTGGGAGACCAGAATTAGAAAAGGACTCAAATAAACGCAAAAATAGGAAAATTAGGAACAATTTAGAAATTATAGAAGCAGAAAGTACCTTCCTTTTCTCTACAGAGTTGAGGTTTCTAGTAAGGACGTACACAGGGAGATGCTCGCCCTTCTGAAATGTCAAATTTCTGAGCATTTTAATCTAAGTGTGAGATAAAATTTGCCTTTTTATTATAGCCCCCCTCTCCTCAAAAAACACTCTAGCGTATGTGAGTGGTTTTAGTATGCAAACTTCGGGTTCTTTGGTCCCGATTGTAACAGTGCTGCAACGATGCCTCTGTTTCCTTTCAAGGCAGATGTTTTAGTCATGCAAGCCGGAAACGACATACTGGCTCTTGTGTTCGCCAAAAAAACATCTAGCATTTAGCGACACTTGGCACTTTCAAGCTCTTTAATCTTTTTTTTTTTTTGTCAGGAACTGAGATTCGACACACTGCTACACTCATTTTACCAATTAAACAAATTAAATTAATTATCCTTATTATTACAGTGAAATAAAAAGCCAAGTATCGTCAAACGGTAGATGGCGCTGAGGGTCTTTTTTTGTCGACACTAACACCAGTTTCCACTCATGTAAGTTAACCATACTCTTTGGACCTACTAACAAGTGGTAAGCATATCATTGAGATTAGCAACCACAACTGTAAAAGAATTTCTTCCGATTCCAGCAATTATGCCTGTAGACACTTTGTTGAATATGAGAAAAAACACTTTATGTTGTAAAATTGTCTACATTAAACAAACTTTCGCAACGCGTTTTTAAGTTTCAAAATCTTCCACTTTATTTGACAAAAAAAATCGATGAACTGAATATTCAATTTTGACCAATTGTCACACAACAATTGTTTGCCACTAATCCGTTGTTGCTTGTGAGAACACGGTTTTTTTTCTTTTTTTACGACTAATATATGCCAAAACGTGATATTTATACAAAATTTTAGCTTTGGTGATAAACAAGTTTGAAATGCCTATTTTAAGGCAACTGATTTTTAAAACATAAATTAAAAAAAATAAATAAACTTGTAATGTTAAATGTTACTCGCGTCAAACACCAACATAAAGTCTAATTTTATACCTTCTCAGAGGGAGTAGTGGGGTGGGTGGGTGATTGGGTCCATTAGACTGGTCACTATCCCCCCCCACCCCCACTGGACAAATCAAAACAGCACTTTAAAATGCACCTTATTCGTCCCATCCCTATGGTAAATGGTCTGCCTCGGACTCATTCTCACAACTTTCAAGAACGGTATTCCATTTATACATTTATTCCTTTATATTAATCATTTATTCATTTATATTATTCATTTATTCATTTATATTATTCGTTTTGTTTGTAATGCGGAAATTTGATTAAGGAAAAACAAACAAAAGACATTTGATAGAATTTATTATTCTTTCAGGGAGCAGAGTTCTAGTCACAACTAGAGGCCAAAGAAAATTCCTTTCCCAAAATAAGAAAGCGCTTCCGCCAGTCCCCCTTTTTATGCTCAAATGTGTGTTTTGAAGTGTTTTTTTTTTTGTTTATACTTGTTGACCATTTTCGCAAAACTTTGGGGATAAATCCTTCATCTTAAAGATTTTTCGGATTTTTCAAGTTTTTGTTCATAATATTAATCATAGGCAGCGCAATAGCACTGTCTACGGAAAGAGCGATATGATTTTAATTTATATTTTTTCACTTGGCCACTTCGTATGGAAGATGTCGTAAAAACCTCAGAGGGGGCTTATTCGATTAGAAATGAAAAGTTTTAGTGCCTTTTTTAGGGTCAAATAGATTGCAGGGAAACAAGCCCCCTCCCATGCCCTCTTCATTCTGCCTCAACCTCCAAGGCCGTCCGATGAAAATTCTGAGACAGCCATTTTGTTCGAAATAATTGAAAGGTGCAACAACTATGCCTCCAAGAACGACATGACCCCAGACAGCCCAAGGGCCAAGGAAATTAAACAAGTTGTCTACTGTTTACATATAGGTTTTGTCATTGAAAACCGGGGGCATGCTTGGACTCCAAAACGCCAAGAGTAGTAAGGTGAAAGGAAATGCTGAAGTCAAACCAAACAAACTATGTTTATGCAGGTTCCCAAAGGGCGTATCAGCAATATCTCCAGAACGACTGAGGGTATTAAGTTGAAACTTTCAGAGCATGTTGAAGGGGATGCTGAACTAATCAAAATACACTATGTTCATCCAGGTTGTCAAAAGGGCGCATTCACAATATCTTACAAACAGCTAAGGATGTTAAGTGGACACTTTCAGAGCATGTTGAGGGGATTTTGAACTAAATTAAGACAGCGTGTTTCTCCAGAATGTCAAAAGAGCGTATCTGCAATATTTAAAAAATGGATAAGGGTGTGAAGTTGCAGCTTTTAGTGGATGCTGAGGAAGTTGTTGAACTCAACCGAAAGACACTTTACGCATCTATGGTTTCAAAACGGCGTATATGCAGTATGAACAGAAAAACTAAGGGCGTTAAGTTGAAACTTTCAGGGAATGTTGATCTAAATCAAAGGGCACCATGTGCGTTCAAGTTGACAAAAAGGCATAACTGCAATACCCTGAAACGGCTAAAAGTATTACGTTGAATTTTCTAGCGAATGTTGAGAGGAATGTTGAACCGACTCAACAACGTTGATGTTGTTGTTGTGAACATTCAAGTTGTCAAAAGGGCGTAGCCACAATATCTGAAAAAGAGCTAGGGCCTTCAATTTGGAAATTCCAGGGAATGCTGAGGGGAAGGGGAGGGCTGCTGAATTAAATCAAAAGGCACTACATGTATCCAGGTTGTCAACAAGGCATACCTGCAGTATTTCAAGAACGATTAAAGGTGTCAAACTAAAATTTCCATGAAATTTCGAGAGAGTCATATTGCTATCTAAATCAGAAATTATTATGTTCTCATATAGAGAATGACTTACCTGGTGCTATCTACAAGAAGAGATATAATCCACGGAATCCAATTGTTAAGGCCAAAATATGAAACCGAACTTAGGTGTATCATAGGCCGAAGAGCATCAAGAATCTGTAATTCAAACAAGAATCAATTATCCACTTCCTCCTGCTAGCTAGGTAGGTAACCCTAGCCTATAGATGAAACCCAAACCTGCTGTATAAAAAATGCTATAGCACAGCCCCCACCCTTCTGGCGCCATTCCTATGTGCTCCTACATATATGTGTCTAATAAGTATACATACTTGGCATCATTATTATTATTGCCCCAAAATTACTTTCTACTCCCTCTATTTGTGGCTTTCCATTATGAGTGTTTTTTCTTCTTTGTCTTCTTTTTCAAATAGGTTTCCAGTTTATGTTTCACCGTCGGAGGACAGCTAAGGACCAAAAGCAGATAGGAAGCAATCAAAATTGTATCATCAGGGGATCTTTGTCAGAAAAATTTACCAGCCGTTCAGGTGGGGCAATCTAAATGGAGGGCGTTATGGGGTACGTTTTTTGAAACTGAGATTCAAGCTCCACAACCAAAAGCTAAGCACGGTGGAGCGATTGGTTCAATCTGATATATAGTATTTTTTTAGTTTTCCTTCTTTCGGAAGTGTTTGAGGTTATTTAAGAGGTTTTAAGTGGTCCAAAATGCATTACAGTATGTCGCATATTCTAGCTTGCATATATAAATGGAAATTGGAAGTTTTGAAAATCACAATTGTTATTTTGTATCTGGAAAATCCGATAAAAAACATAAAATACCACAAAAACATAACATCAAAAATATATAAATATCATAACATAACAGAAAAAACGTGAAAATACCTTATCCACGATAGCTGTTGAAAAAACCAGAATCTATTTTTCCGTTTTTTTGTAGAATTTACGTTGCGTTCAATAATGCTTTTCAAATCATGAGATATTTCTCAACACGCCTTGCTCAGCTGACAGAAAAGTAAACTGTAAATAAGGTTCTAAAATCTATCCAGGCTACAGAAATGTGAAAAAAAATCACTGTTTTCCATAAATGTGATTTGGGCAATAAGCATAAATTGAGAATCAATTAGCAAAAAAATGAAGTTTATACAGAACATTATGTATATAAAAAAAAAGAGAAAACGTAATTAACCCTACGAAGACAGCCCAAGAGGATAATATTTTTTTTTTCATATACACATACATGATTGGTTCACTATAATTGTTGATCTGCAAGTAATAAGTCGATAAAACCGTTAAGCGCTTTGATATTCAAAGTTAGAAAACGATCTCTTAGGGTTTCGGTACGGTACAAAAATATCATTGGGGTCAGAATAGACTGAGAGCTTGCTCTTATTCCTTAAGAAAAATACTACATAATAAAAACATCACTATTGGTTTGAGTCAATAATTAAATGCTAACCTCCGCAAATGCATATTTCCCTTGCAAAATCGTCGGGGAAGACGCATCAGATGTATTTCTGCTACCAAGCGTAACGGTTCCAGGAAATATTGTCCTTATTCGTCTTCCAGAGCGCAGGGTCAAAAAGGCATGATCAGAGGCATCAGGTCCCTCAAAAGTCTTCGCTTTTTTGTCCCGTGTGTTTACTGGCCGCGTCTGAGAAAGACCAACCTTACTTCTGAACAATGTTAATAATCGCCAAACAGTCCTGGAAGCAAATTTGTGTTATTTTTATAATGAACTTGACTTCTTTTTGTATATGACTTAAGATATACGTACAAGGAGCCGATAAAGTCGTCTTTTCAGCTTGAAAAAAAAACTTAGCCCAACATCTTCAACAGTAACTCATTCGACAAGACTTTTGCCCAAAGGCTTCTTGGGATGTTTTGACAACTTAGACCAATAATTTAGGGATAAATTAAGTCTTTTTAAAACTTGGGTTATGTTCAAAGGTCAAAATCTGTGTTCCTCAGGTTCAATACGATACCCCCCTGCGATACTTCAGGTTTTAAAACCCACAGGTATAGACTTATATTTCAGGCAGTGCAGAATTTAATGCTGTCAGCTCCATTCACAATCAGGAACACGGTTTTTACAACATGTGGGGGTACCTTTAAAGGGTTGTAGAAACATTTTTTAAGCTAAAAGCGACAGTACTGATGAGTGGCGTAACTAGGAGACAAGGGGGTACATCTATTTGGGCACTATTAGGTAAACACGTTTTTTTCATCCTCAGGGGATTTGAATGCGGAGAAGCCAACATCATTTTAAGGAATCAAGTTGAAACTTTCAGGGAGTGTAAGAGGGGTCAAGTGGACCTCAAATGTTGTCTTGGGAAGAGGAGCAATCTTTTGATAACGGCTTGGAGGATGGAGTTGAAACTTTCGGTTATTGTAGGGGGAGCAGGAAGCGGACAGGGGAATGTTTCATTTTATGTTTGGGGTAGGAGACTAAACGTGTTTTGTCTTTGATCCACCTATATCTTCTGTACTATAAGTTGCTAAGGGATTAAGAATCTATTCACAGTCAAGCAGTGAGGTAAATCAAAAGTAACTCTTTGTTGCCAGACAGTATCTCGGGACGGTTTGAGGAATCAAGTTGACACTTGGAATATTGGAGAGACAAATGGACTTCGATATTTTGACTCAGGAAGACGAAAGAGGAGGGGGCTAATCATTTTTTGTCTCCAGTCGGCTTAAAGGTCTTGGCACTATATTTTTATTCCGTTAAACCATTTTTAAATAATATATTTATCCAACTGTTCTCGTTCTTTCAGAATGACCGAAGCCTTGGTTCAGAATAAAATGAGGCTGAGGAATTGCCCACTTTGATCCAATTTTTCGTTTTGATTTAGCCTTTTTGCTTATATTTGAGTCCAGAGGGGGGCGCTGCAATTACTTTTATCCGGGTGCCACCAACTCTAGGAGTAGCTCTGGTTCCTAGGCTTCTCTTTTGTTATTATAGCCAGCGGTGGCAATCAACGAAATAGGGGGGGGGGGGAGGTGATTCTGCTGAATTAAAAAAAAGAATAGGCATTTTTTCAATGGCAATACCGAAGGAGGGTAGGCACTTGTATGATATAGCCCCTACGGCCCTAGTTGTTCATTCATTGACGCATTATAGAACCGTTTTTTTCGTTAGTTTCTTCCAGCTTAGCGCGAGACAAGACAAAGAGAAGTGACAGAATAGATTGAAAATATGTAATTTGGTCTAAATATTTGTACATTTGGGGAGGGGGTAAAGTATTTGGACAGTGTGGAGTTAGAAAACAATCCTTACTTGATAATATGCAGAATAATTGTACCTAACACATTAGGCATGCAGACCCGCTACACTTTACCCCGCCCCATAATGTGCAAATATATAGCCCAAAATTGTTTCTAAAGTATTAAATTGTTATCATAATTAGGTATATTTCATTAGGATTGAGCGTAAGAGAAACATATTAGAAGAATATTAAGTAGGGGCTATATCATACAAGTACCGAAGGGTATTTTTTGAAACCTTGGAGACACGTGCCCCCTTTCAATTTACACCACAGATTATAGTATTTTCATCAGGAGAGTCTGTAGACTAGAATGATACCTAATTTGATTTGGAACAATACCATATCGAAGAAAAATAAACCGTAAAGCAAGGATTAATTTCTTGTTCAACAAAATCATTTATTTTAACAATTAAGTTTCCATGGTGTAGCGGTTATCACGTCTGCCTAACACGCAGAAGGTCCCCAGTTCGATCCTGGGTGGAAACATATTTTAATTTCTTCCAAAAAAATATGCAAATTCTTGAAACTTCTATGATTACATTTTATGTACAACTATAGTTTAATTGTACACTTGTCAACAAAGATGGCCTACACTACGGTTTAAAATATGACATTTTAAAATAACAATTTAAAAATTTCTTTCAAACAGTTCGTGGTAACGTACTGTAAGTAAGGAGCGACCCGGCTCAATGGTAACCCGAGTCTAAAAAACGGAATTTTGATATCAATAGATACATCAAAAGAATCAGATTTTAATTCAGATTTCAAATATATAAGTTTCATCAAGTTTAATCTTACCCATCAAAAGTTACGCGCCTGAGAAAATTTGGCTTATTTTCGAAAAAAGGGGAAAAGACCCCCTAAAAGTTATAGAACCTTAACGAAAATCACACCATCATATTCAGCGTATCAGAGAGCCCTACTGTAGAGGTTTCAAGCTCCTATCTACAAAAATGTGGAATTTTTCATTTTTTGCCAGAAGAAAGATCACGGATGCGTGTTTATTTGTTTTTTTTTTCTTTTTCCCAGGGGTAGCCTAATCGTATTGACCCAGTGGTCCTAGCATATCGTGAGAGGGCTCATTCAAACGGAAATTAAAAGTTCTAGTGCCCTTTTTAAGTGACCAAAAAAATTGGAGGGCAACTTGGCCCCCTCCCACGCTCATTTTTTTTCCCGAAGTCACCTGATCGAAATTTTAAGATAGCCATTTTGTTCAGCATAGTCGAAAATCTAATTAATATGTCTTCGAGGATGACTTAATCCCCCACTGTTCCCGGGGGAAGGGCTACAAGTTATAAACTTTGCCCATTGTTTACATATAGTGTTGGTTAATGGCAAGTATACAAGCGTTTTCAGGAGGATTTTTTTTCTAGTGGGGGGTCGGGTTTAGAGTAGGGGATACGTGGGAGGATCTTTCCATGGAGGATATTTCCTTGGGGGAAGGGACATTTCTATGAAGGGGGCGCCAGATTTCCCAGCATTATTTAAAAAACGATCAGAAATTAAATAGAAAAACAAGTTTTTTTCAACTGAAAGTAAGAAGCAACATTAAAACTTAAAACGAACAGAAATTATTACGTATATGAGGGGGTTCGCCCTCTAGTCAATACCTCGCTCTTTACGCTACAGTTTTTTTTAGTACTTTCAAAAGAGCCATCTATTCTAATTAACCGGCCTTTGCGATTCAGGGGTTTGTGATTCGGACAAAATTCGAACCTTAGCGTAAAGAGCGAGGTATTGACTAGGGAGCGAACTCCCTAATATACGTATAAAACATACGAATATAGAAATTCGTTACGTAAGTTAATTCGTAAGTTACGTCAGGACAAAATTTCGAGAAAGCCAATTAGCCAAAGAAAAAGGAAAATTAATATGCGAATTTCGTTTTAATTATTCATGTACGGTGAGCCAAAATCAAAGCTGTATTAATTCAAAAACGTTCAGAAATTAACTAAAAAAAACAAGTTTTTTTAACTGAAAGACAGGAGCGACATTAAAACTTAAAACGAACAGAAATTATTCCGTATATGAAAGGGGCTTTCCCCTCCTCAACACCTCGCTCTTTACGCTAAAGTTTTTATTGTTTTAAAAAATAAAGTTGTGAGACAGAGTCAAAGCTGTATTAATTCAAAAACGTTCAGAAATTAACTAAAAAAACAAGTTTTTTTTAACTGAAAGTAAGGAGCGACATTAAAACTTAAAACGAACAGAAATTATTCCGTATATGAAAGGGACTTTCCCCTCCTCAACACCTCGCTCTTTACGCTAAAGTTTGACTCTGTTTCACAACTTTATTTTTTAAAACAATAAAAACTTTAGCGTAAAGAGCGAGGCGTTGAGGATGGGGCAGCCTCTTTCATATACGGAATAATTTCTGTTCGTTTTAAGTTTTAATGTCGCTCCTTACTTTCAGTTAAAAAAACTTTTTTTTTTAGTTATTTTAAACAAAAAAGAAAAAAAATGCATTCTGTTTTCACCTGTAAGGGCTGAAGTGAGCTTACTTGTCTAAATCAACGAAGAAAACAAACTCTCGAGCGCAATTTATCCTGCCCGATTCATTAAGATCTGAGCTTTAAATCGTTTAGCAATTACGTCATATTTGTCCTACCTACCCGAGAAGCCATTAGCTATTTTTCGGAGCTTGGGCATGAGATAATTTTTCAATTTTTGTTATACTTCAAAATAAATTCCTCTAAGCAGTTCTAAAATCCAATCGTATCTTTGAATCCAATCATTTATCTCGGGCATGCTCAATTCAAAATGGTCTTTGTAGGTAAAAGGGCACTAGGCATTTCAATTTCCAATAAAATGGGCCGTTTTTTAAGTTTCTACTACAATGCTCTCTATAAAAACCTTATATGCCACCAGGGCATAACTTACAGCCCTTTCCCTGAGGAATGTCAGTGGGGGGGGGGGGGGTTGTCATCCTCAAACATCTAATTTTCAGAACTTTGAACTACGTTGAGCAAAGTGGATATCTCAAATTTTGATTGGATGCGTTTGGGGAAAATTCGGGCATGAGAGGGGGTTTAGTTGCCCTCCAATTACTTTTGACTATTAATAAGGGCACTAGCCCTTTGAATTTTCCATCGAATGAGCCTTTTTTGAAGTTTCTACGACAACACTTTTTATAAAAACCTTATATGCCCCCAGGGTATATCTTACAACCCTTACCTTGAGGGCTGTGAGGAAGTGTACTCCTCAAAACATAACTTCTTTCTGAAAATCAACTAGGCTGGACAAAATGGCTATCTCGAAATTTTGATTGGATGTGTTTGGAAAAATGATGGGCGTGGAAGGGTTGTTAGTTGCCTTCCAATCACTTTCGACTATTAAACAGGGCACAAGCCACTCCAATTTCCAATTCAATGAGCCCTTTTCGAAGTTTCTACAACTTCTTCGATACAAAGTGCCCTCGTCTAAAGGAAAAAATAATAGATTGTGCCAACATCGTTCTTATATGCCCCCAGGGCATAAATTAAAACCCTTGCCCTGAGAGTTGTGGGGGAGTGTCCTCCTCAAAACATTATATATATCTGGAAATCAAGTACGCTGTACAAAATGGCTATCTCGAAATTTTGATTGGATGTGTTTGGAAAAATGATGGGCGTGGAAGGGTTGTTAGTTGCCTTCCAATCACTTTCGACTATTAAACGGGCACTAGCCGTTCCAATTTCCAATAGAACGAGCCCTTTTCCGAGTTTCTGCGACAACTCTTTCGATACGAAGTGCCCTGGTATGGAAGAAAAAATATACATTGTTCAAACATCGCTCTTTACTAAGGCGGCACGATTGCAATGCCTATGATCAGCAGAAAAATCTAATTCTTTTGATGTATCTATTGGCATCAAAATTCCATTTTTTAAAGTTTCGGTTACTAATGAGACAAGTCGCTCTTATTATACAGTTCCTTACCTTGAACTTGTTGATTGTTTCAAAAATCAAATATCTTTGAAAAGACTGCAGCATGAAAAGATATCAAAATGCAATTTTTCTGCAAAAAGCGACTATATTTGTAATTTTTTTGTTTTTCGATTAAAAAAGGAACTAGAACTTTTAATCTGTGTTTAAATAAGCCTTCTTGCAAATTACTAGGGCCTCTGGGTCGATACAATCACCCCTGGTAAAAAGAAAAAAGGGCAAATAAACATGCATCTGTGATCTTTCTTCTGGCAAAAAATACAAAATTCCACATTTTTGCAGATAGGAGCTTGAAACCTCTACAATAAGGTTCTCTGATACCCTGAATCTGATGGTGTGATTTTCATTAAGGTTTTATGACTTTTAAGGGGTGTTTTTCCCTTTTATTGAAAATAGGGCAAATTTTCGCAGGCTCGTAACTTTTGATGGATGTGAGTAAACTTGATGAAACTTATATACTTAAAATTAGTATAAAAATCCGATTCTTTCGATATATATATATTGATATTAAAATTCTGTTTTTTAGAGTTTCGGTTACAATTGAGACGAGTCGCTCTTACTATACAGTTCAATACCACGAACTGTTTGACAAAGGGATTGATTTTTCTCGTATAACCATATATGACGTAATAAGTGAATTCAATATTTATTCACGCATTTTTACTGACTCTAATTTTAGGGGTTTTGAGTTATTATATTTCTTCACATTGGACGTGATCTTCGCTTACTAGGTTGCCGCTGCAACCCGGACTGATGTGAAATGACAAACAGGGAAAAACCTATGGCTTTTTCTTAATTGGAATAGTAAGAGACGACCTGGCTACAACCAACAATTATGACATTATTGATCAATCTCTAATATGAAATATGCAGTTTTTCGTAAACAAAATGATTCTTTTTTAAAATAGTTAGTTTTAATTACAAAAGGTTTTTAACCCCATTAATTTCCTTTAAAATGAGCCATTGAACAACTCTCTACGATGTTCCAGTGTCAAGTTATCTGTAGAAAAAAAAGAAAAAAGAAAAAAAATACTATTTAGGCAGAATGCTGTAGTAGCTGCTACTTTTCTTGATTTTCTAGCCAATATATTTCCCTTACTGTTCAAGCCAAGGGAGAGAAAGTTTCCTATATAGGGGTTTCGGACAAGGCGGTTCTAATGGTTTACTTTTTTTTTATATGACTCTATTTTTAGGAGTTATGGGCTATTATATTTCTTAACATTGGACGTGATCGTCTCTTATTAGGTTGCTAGCTACCGCTGCAACCCGGATTTTCAAATTCTAATTTTCTAATGCTATAATTATGACACTGGGTAATCATTTTTGTCACTAAGCGTAAAATTGACATAGTCATGCGAGGCAGCGTGACCGAGCGGTCTAAGGCGCTGGCGTTAGCCACCAGTCTCTTCAGGTGTGGGTTTGAATCCCACTGCTGCTCAGTATTTTATACCAAAGCAAACAAATCACTTGTTTGAGTCTTAAATTATAATCTTATTTTAGTTACTAGGGGCTCAAGTTCGTTCTTTCCTCCAACTTTTGCGAACTAAGTTTCATCTATCTCTGCAAGATTTCTAGGTTGCTAGCTACCACATAAACCCAGATATTTAAAAGAAAATGTTTTAGATATTTTTAAGTTCAATTCAAAATCATGTTGGCAAATGACGTAATTGCAATACTGACGGTTAAAGTGTGGTCTCTACTTTATTACATACTGTTAAAATTCTTTGTTATATGAGCATTTTCTTGGTGTAATTGTTAGCACTTAGGACTTTGAATCCTGCGATCTGAGTTAAAATCTTGTTGGAGCCTTTTTATAGCTTGTAGCTCGATTATAGATAATATATAACATCTATATAATGATTCCTTATAACACATTGGTTAATATAGACTACAGATCGTTCTTTAATGTAATTAAAAAATAAACTCGTTTTAGTTACCTCCTAGCTAAAATAATGAAGGTAATATGAATGAACTACAGGGTTTCCAAGTTCTTGATTTTCAGGCCAATATATTTTCTTTGTTATTCAAGCCAAAGGACGGTAAGTTTCCTATATAGTTGTTTCGGACAAGGCGGTTCTAGTGGTGTACTTTTTGTTTTGATCTGACTCTTTTTTTAGGAACTATGGGTTTTTACATTTCTTAACATGGACGTGATCGTCTCTTACTAGGTTGCTAGCTACCGCTGCAACCCGGATAACACAGGTAACTCAGTCCAATATATGCATTGGTGTGCTTTTCCAATGATCGTCCTTTAATAGAAACTATGGACTAAAGTTCGTTCTTTAATGTAATTCCTTCTATTCAAAATTAAATTAGTTACTATGGCCTAGAGTTAGTTCTTTACCATATCGTAAAAATTTATTTTATAATAATTAAAAATTTTGTTAATTACAAAAAATTTCTATATGCAGCAATTTCCTTAAAAGTGAGCCATTACACTGCTCTTTATTACGACCACGAACTGTTTGATTTAATGCTCCAGTTACTATGGGTTACAGTTCGTTCCTTAATGTAATTTTTTGTAAAAAGTGATTCTATTTGTTTTTGTTTTTTGATTAAAAGACGAGTCGCTCTTACTATACAGTTTGTTACCACGAATTGTTTCCTGATTACAAACAGGAAAAAGCCTATGTCTTTTTCTTAATTGGGATAGTAAGAGACGACCTGGCTACAACCTGCGACTATGACATCATTGATCAATCTTTAACATGATTAATTAAAAAAACCTTTTTCCACAAAATAAGTTTTTCAAAGAAAAGTAAAGAAATCCATTAAACCAAAAATGAGCAAAAAATAAAACCAAAAAATCTACCAAGCGTGAAACTACCACAAATCAGCATCGATGAATAAATGAAACCCAAAACGAACAGAAATTACATTAAATAACCGAGACAAACTCAAAATGAACATTAATTAACATGAGTAGGGCTCAAAACCCCTATGCTTTCCCAAAGCCAGAACATAATTTGCACTTTACTGGAAAAATATAAATGTTTTTACTTTCATAACTTTAATAAATCAAATAATATTAACATTTTGATTAACAAATATCAGTATATGTATATTAAACTGACAATTCACATGCATTTGTATTTTTTTTCAGTAAATTGCAAATTATGTCCACGAAGACCTAATTTCCAGAATTTTAAACTACGTAAAAAAAAGGCTACCTCAAAATTCTGATTGTATGTGTTTGGGGAAATGGTAGGCGTGGGAGGGGGGACTAGTTGCCCTCCAATTAATTTCAACTATTAAAGAGGGCACTAGCCATTTCAATTTTCAATCAAATAAGCCATTTTGGAAGTTTCTACGACAACACTTTCTGTAAAAACCTTATATGCCCCCATGGCATAGCTTACAACCCTTGCCCCGAGGGCTGTGGAGGGGGGGAGTTGTCATCCTTAAAGACCCATTTTCTAAAACCTTCAACTCCGTTGAACAAAATGGTAATCTAAAAATTTTTAGGGAAAAGGTGTTTAGGGAAAAGGTGGGCGTGAGAGGGGAGTTAATTATCCTCCAATTAATTTCGACTATTAAAAAGGGCGCTAGCCCTTTGAATTTCCAATCGAATGCGGCCTTTTTCAAGTTTCTACGACAAATCTTTCAATAAAAACCTTATATGCCCCAAGGGCATAACTTGTACCCCTTGCCCTGAGGGATCTGAGGGGGAGGGGTTCTCATCTTCAAAAACCTAATTTCCAGAACTTACAACTACGTTGAACAAAAATGGCTATCTCAAAATTTTGATTGGATGTGTTTGGATAAATGGTTGGCGTGAGAGGGGGGTTAGTTGCCTTCCAATCACTTTCGACTATTAAAAATGGAACTAGCCCTTTGAATTTACAATTGAATGAAAAAGCTTTTAATGAAAACCTTATATGTCCCCAGGATATAGCTTATAACCCTTACCCTGAAGACTGTGGGGGGAGTATCCTGCTCAAAGGTATAATTTTCAGAACTTTCAATTACGTTGAACAAAATGGCTATCTCATAATTTTGATTAGATGTGTTTGGGGAAATGGTGGGCGTGGAAGGGGTGTTAGGTGCCTTCCAATCACTTTCGACTAATTTAAAGGGCACTAGGCATTTCAATTTCCAATAAAATGAGCCGTTTTTAAGTTTCTACTACAACGCTCTCTATAAAAACCTTATATGCCACCAGGGCATAACTTACAACCCTTTCCCTGAGGAATGTCAGTGGGGGGGGAGGAGGGTTGTCATCCTCAAACATCTAATTTTCAGAACTTTGAACTACGTTGAGCAAAGTGGATATCTCAAAATTTTGATTGGATGCGTTTGGGGAAAATTCGGGCATAAGAGGGGGGTTAGTTGCCCTCCAATTACTTTCGACTATCAATAAGCACTAGCCCTTTGAATTTTCAATCGAATGAGCCTTTTTTGAAGTTTCTACGACAACACTTTTTATAAAAACCTTATATGCCCCCAGGGTATATCTTACAACCCTTACCTTGGGGCTGTGAGGGAGTGTACTCCTCAAAACATAACTTCTTTCTGAAAATCAACTAGGCTGGACAAAATGGCTATCTCAAAATTTTGATTAGATGTGTTTCGGGAAATGGTGGGCGTGGAAGGGGTGTTAGCTGCCTTCCGATCACTTTCGACTATTAAACAGGGCACAAGCCACTCCAATTTCCAATTCAATGAGCCCTTTTCGAAGTTTCTACAACTTCTTCGATACAAAGTGCCCTCGTCTAAAGGAAAAAATAATAGATTGTGCCAACATCGTTCTTATATGCCCCCAGGGCATAACTTAAAACCCTTGCCCTGAGAGCTGTAGGGGAGTGTCCTCCTCAAAACATTATTTTTATCTGGAAATCAAGTACGCTGTACAAAATGGCTATCTCAAAATTTCGATTGGATGTGTTTGGAAAAATGATGGGCGTGGAAGGGGTGTTAGTTGCCTTCCAATCACTTTCGACTATTAAAAGGGCACTAGCCGTTCCAATTTCCAATAGAACGAGCCCCTTTCCAAGTTTCTGCGACAACTCTTTCGATACGAAGTGCCCTGGTATGGAAGAAAAAAAAAATACATTGTTCAAACATCGCTCTTTACTTAGGCAGCACGATTGCAATGCCTATGATCAGCAGAAAAATCTAATTCTTTTGATGTATCTATTGGCATCAAAATTCCACTTTTTAAAGTTTCGGTTACTAATGAGACGAGTCGCTCTTATTATACAGTTCCTTACCTTGAACTTGTTGATTGTTTCAAAAATCAAATATCTTTGAAAAGACTGCAGCATGAAAAGATATCAAAAATGCAATTTTTCTGCAAAAAGCGATTATATTTGTAATTTTTTTGTTTTTTGATTAAAAAAGGAACTAGAACTTTTAATCTGTGTTTAAATAAGCCTTCTTGCAAACTACTAGGGCCTCTGGGCCAATACAATCACCCCTGGTAAAAAGAAAAAAGGGCAAATAAACATGCATCTGTGATCTTTCTTCTGGCAAAAAATACAAAATTCCACATTTTTGCAGATAGGAGCTTGAAACCTCTACAGTAAGGTTCTCTGATACCCTGAATCTGATGGTGTGATTTTCATTAAGGTTTTATGACTTTTAGGGGGTGTTTTTCCCTTTTATTCAAAATAGGGCAAATTTTCGCAGGCTCGTAACTTTTGATGGATGTGAGAAACTTGATGAAACTTATATACTTAAAATTAGTATAAAAATCCGATTCTTTCGATATATATATATATTGATATTAAAATTCTGTTTTTTAGAGTTTCGGTTACAATTGAGACGAGTCGCTCTTACTATACAGTTCGATACCACGAACTGTTTGACAAAGGGATTGATTTTTCTCGTATAATCATATATGACGTAATAAGTGAATTCAATATTTATTCACGCATTTTTACTGACTCTATTTTTAGGGGTTTTGAGTTATTATATTTCTTAACATTGGACGTGATCTTCGCTTACTAGGTTGCCGCTGCAACCCGGACTGATGTGAAATGACAAACAGGGAAAAACATATGGCTTTTTCTTAATTGGAATAGTAAGAGACGACCTGGCTACAACCAACGATTATGACGCCGTTGATCAATCTTTAATATGAAATATGCAGTTTTTCGTAAACAAAATGATTCTTTTTTTAAAATAGTTTGTTTTAATTACAAAAGGTTTTTAACCCCATTAATTTCCTTTAAAATGAACCAGTGAACAACTCTCTACGATGTTCCAGTGTCAAGCTATCTGTAGAAAAAAAAGAAAAAAACAAAACTATTTAGGCAGAATGCTGTAGCAGCTGCTACTTTTCTTGATTTTCTAGCCAATATATTTCTCTTACTGTTCAAGCAAAGGGAGAGAAAGTTTCCTATGTAGGCGTTTCGGACAAGGCGGTTCTAATGGTTTACTTTTTTTATAAGACTCTATTTTTAGGAGTTATGGGCTATTATATTTCTTAACATTGGACGTGATCGTCTCTTACTAGGTTGCTAGCTACCGCTGCAACCCGGATTTTCAAAATCTAATTTTCTAATGCTATAATTATGACGCTGGGTAATCATTTTTGTCACTAAGCGTAAAATTGACATAGTCACGCGAGGCAGTGTGACCGAGCGGTCTAAGGCGCTGGCGTTAGCCACCAGTCTCTTCAGAAGTGTGGGTTTGAATCCCACTGCTGCTCAGTATTTTATACCAAAGCAAACAAATCACTTGTTTGAGTCTTAAATTATAACCTTATTTTAGTTACTAGGGGCTCAAGTTCGTTCTTTACTCCAACTTTTGCGAACTAAGTTTCATCTATCTCTGCAAGATTTCTAGGTTGCTAGCTACCACTTAAACCCAGATATTTAAAAGAAAATGTTTTAGATACTTTTAAGTTCAATTCAAAATCATGTTGGCAAATGACGTAATTGCAATACTGAAGGTTAAAGTTTGGTCTCTACTTTATTACATACTGTTAAAATTCTTTGTTATATGAGCATTTTCTTGGTGTAATTGTTAGCACTTAGGACTTTGAATCCTGCGATCTGAGTTCAAATCTCGTTGGAGCCTTTTTATAGCTTGTAGCTTGATTATAGATAATATATAACATCTATATAATGATTCCTTATAACACTTTGGTTAATATAGACTACAGATCGTTCTTTAATGTAAATAAAAAATAAACTCGTTTTAGAGTCCTCCTAGCTAAAGTAATGAAGATAATATGAATGAACTACAGGGTTCAGTTTTTTTGGGCTTGAGTTCAACATATGTAATGAACCAGATCAATCTCTTATATAAATTTAGCCAATTTTTTTATACTGCAGTCTATTCAAAGATATTTGATATATGTAGGCACTCAGCACGCGGCAGGCTTCCATATATGGATTCTTGATATGGATTATTGAAAGTTAAAACGATTTGTAGGGCAGGATTGATATACACAGTAATTGTTCTTTTTCTTAGTTGAAATAGCAAGAGAGAATCATCGTCTCTTGCACATTCTGTTTTTTAATTTTTTTGTAAAAAGCGATTGTATTTTTAATTTATTTTTTGTTTTTGATTAAAAAAGGCACTAGACCTTTTAACTTCCGAACTTTTAATTAAAACCTCTACATTAAGGTTCTCTGATACACTGAAATTGATAGTGTGATTTTTGTTAAGATTCTATGACTTTTTGTTTCCCCCTTTTTTCTAAAATAGGGCAAATTTTGTCGGGCTCGTAACTTGTGATGGGTAACATTAAACTTGATGAAACTTATGTATTTAAAATCAGCGTAAAAATCAAATTTGTTTCTGTATCTATTGTATAATGATACCAACGCAACTTCCATTATCCCCATTTATAATTAACTAGAACGATTCCTTATCCGGGTTTCAGCGGTAGCTAGCAACCTAGTAAGAGACGATCACGTCCAACGTTAAGAAATACAATAACCCCATACCTCCTGAAAATAGAATCAGACCACAATAAAAAGTACACGATTAGAACCGCCTTGTCCGAAACCCCTACATAGAGAACATTCTGTCCCTTGGCTTTAACAACAAGGGAAAAATATTGGCTTGAAAATTCAGAAAAGTGGTAGCCACTACAGCATTATGCCTAAACGGCCCCTTTTTTCTTTATTTTCTTCCACATATAGCTTGGGAATGGAAAGTCTTAGAGAGTTGTTCGATGGGTCATTTTAAAGGAAATTAATGGGATTAAACACCTTTTGTAATTAAAACAAATAATTTTTAAAATATAATTAATTTTTCTGTGAAAAACTGCATAACATTTATCAATTACATAAGAGATTATAGCAAACATCCGGGATGAATATTGA
Source organism: Artemia sinica (assembly GCA_027921565.1). Taxonomy (NCBI): domain Eukaryota; kingdom Metazoa; phylum Arthropoda; class Branchiopoda; order Anostraca; family Artemiidae; genus Artemia; species Artemia sinica. The sequence continues at coordinate 75,844,560 of CM051258.1, forward strand.
AATGGCTAGTACACTTAAGCTTGTTGAGAGTTTCATTTGAAAACAAATATACAGCAAAAATTCCCCTTGCGAGATTAAGAGATTTTACAAAAAGTTTGTCAGGTGTAGGATTTGAACTCATGAACCCATCTGGGCCCAGAACCTGATCTAGCACCTTAACTAGTCGGCCCACCTGACTAACTGTAAGTAAATGTTTAATAACAACTTACTTATTTACTATTTTGTCGGACCTTGTTGCACCCAGTACATAACTAAAAGGCAAAACTAATAAATAAAATCTGTTCCCTTTTTGCAGCCGAATACTGAAAGAAAACATGTATATATTAAGCATTTAGTCCGGGTTGCAGCGGTAGCTAGCAACCTAGTGAGAGACGATCACGTCCAATGTTAAGAAATATAAAAATCCATAACTCCTAAAAAAAGATTCAGATCAAAACAAGAAGTACACTATTAGAAAGGCCTTGTCCAAAACTTCTATATAGCAAACTTACCGTCCTTTGACTTGAATAACAAAGAAAATATATTGGCTTGAAAATCAAGAAAATTGACTTTAACCACGTTATTCTCCACAAACGGCATCTTTTTTTCTTTCTTCTTTTCCACAGATAGCTTGGCACTGGAACATCGTAGAGAGTTGTTCAATGGCTCATTTTAAAGGAAATCTCTAGATCTAGTGCCATTTGTACTTAATTTTTTTTTTAAATAAAATCAATTTTTTACGAAAAACTTAATTTTTATGTACAATATTGATCAATGACGACATAATCGTTGGATGTAGTTAGTACATAAAGGCTCAATCATCGAATAAAGCTGAAACTAAGTAAAGGAAAATTATGCCTCCATATATCCACAGTGATGTCTAAAAATACCTTAGAATTTTAAAATTAGTTTTAATTTTGGTTAGGTTCTAACTACCCGAAGTGGGATTTAATACGTATTTCCAGACCAAAAAATTCAATTTTTTATATATTTTATTTTTCAGTTTAGAATCGCTAAAGTTATTATGTAAACTGCAAAAATATTTATGATATTCGAGCAATAATTTTAATCTTTTCATTGAAACTAACAAAATACCGGAAATTACATTAAAAGAAGTTGACTGGAATAATCTGGGTTGCAGCGGTAGCTAGCAACCTAGTAAAAGACAATCACGTCCAATGTTATGAAATATAAAAACCCATAGTTCCTAAAAAAAGAGTCAGATCAAAACAAAAAGTAAATCAATAGAACCGCCTTGTCCGAAACCCCTTAATAGGAAACTTTCTGTCCCTTGGCTAGAATAGCAAGGGAAATATATTGGCTTGAAAATCAGAAAAGGTGGCAGCTACTACAACATTCTGCCTAAACGGGATATTGTTTTCTTTTTTTCTTGTTTTTCCGCAGATAGCTTGGCACTGGAACATCGTAGAGAGTTGTTCAATGGCTCATTTTAAAGGAAATTAATTGGATTAAAAATCTTTTGTAACTTAAATAAATTATTTCTAAGAGAGAATAAATTTTTCAATTAAAAACTGCATTTTTTATGTCTTTTCATACTGCAGTCTTTTCAAAGATATTTGATTTTTGTACATAAATCATAATCGTATACCAGCGGTAAGATTTGAACCCACGCCTCCGAAGAGACTGGTGGCTAACACCAGCGCCTTGGACCACTCGGCCACGCTGCCTCTCATAACTATATATGTGAATCCGGGTTGCGGCAGTAGCTAGCAACCCAGTAAGAGACAATCAGTCCAATGCTAAGAAATATAAAAACCCAGAACTCCTAAAAATAGAGTCGGATCAAAACAAAAGTACATCATTAGAATCACCTTGTCTGAAATTATGTCGATTATGTCGTCATCAAGGAGCGTTATCAAAATGATGAACTTTGTAGAGAAGCAACAATTAAGCAAGCTAGACAAAAGAGCAAGGAACGGTATGATAATGATGAAGATTACAGAGAAGCCAAAATTGAGCAGGCTAGACAAAAGATCAAGGAGCGTTATCACAATGATGAAGATTACCGAAAAATATATAAGAAAAAAATTGCTACCAGAATAATGGGTAGATACTGGGGTGACAAAAGCTATAATGAAAAAAATATATTCTCTGCGAGGTTGTACCGAAGAACGCATGAGGACAAAGGAAAAAATTACATTCTGAAATACAAGAAGATGGCAAAAATGCAGGCTGATCTTCGTAAATTGAGAAACATTTTACGCATGTTTAACCAGGATCACAAAAAGCATTCAAAATTACAGATTAAAATTCTCTTTGAAAGAGCGGATGCTGTTGAAAAATCGGCTAGAAATGCTCTGGCAAAACTTCATAGTACTATCCGAAAGAAATCTTATCAGTTTAATGAAAAGCTTCCAAGGTATGGATTGGCCACTAAGGAACAGTTTATAGATGCAATGGAAAATATTCGACAACACAGTGAATATACGGAGGCGTACTTCTTAGAAAATTCGTATATTAATTTTGGAAGGAGCAATTGCAGTTTATGTAGCAGCAATAAAAATATATATACAAGCATACCTATCAACAGTGAAGGAAAAGCAATGTTTTTCAATTATGGCGAAAACGAACCTGTTTGGGTTATTAGTATATCTCTTTGTAAGACTAATGATTTAGAACAAATTCCTGGAGCACCTCCTCAAGAAAAAAGTATTTCTAACTGTGTTTTAAACAGTTCTTTTAATTCTACTTAATAGTTGGCAAAAAATGCTCTGTGTTGTAGAACAAACTGTCCTGAAAAGTACAAGACAACTATTGAAAAATGCTCTGAAACTAGATCTGACAAGGAAATTATGATGGCTGAAGTGACCTATAACAATCTGAGTAAACATTAAAAACAAAAATTGGGCAGCAGGTTACTTGGCAATATCATCCTGATATCTGCAAGCTCTATCCAACAGATATTGAATTATGTCAAATTCTTTTTGAAATCCTTGAAAATAATATACAGTAAGGACCAAAGTATATTTCATAGTAACTGATGCAACAGGGAAAAGAAAAAGGGGTCAGTAGTACATATGACGTCATACAAGGCTACATTTGATTATAAATAAACCCGATTTATTCCGGGTTGCAGCGGTAGCTAGCAACCTAGTAAGAGATTTATAATAAAGAACGAACTCTTGCCTATACTAAATTGCATACTCAACCGAATTATAGTTAATGATATAGTAATGATATGGTTTCATTGATAGCTGAATTACAAATTAAAAGTTACATTAAAAGACGATCATTGGAATAACATACCACTGCATACATTGGACTTAGCTGCCTGATTGCTTGAGGTTCGTCTTTTACTATTTCAAAGAAGAAAAAGCCGTAGGCTTTTTCCTGTTTGTAATGATATAGCACAAAACGAAACCCAAGTTGCAACTGACGTCATCCTGGCTGTCCGGGTTGCAGCGGTAGTTAGCAACCTAGTAAGAGACGATCACGTCCAATGTTAAGAAATATAAAAACCCATAGTTCCTAACAAAGGAGTCAGATCAAAACAAAAAGTACACCATTAGAACCGCCTTGTCCGAAACCCCTGTATAGGAAACTTTCTCTCCCTTGGCTTGAACAGCAAGGGAAATATATTGGCTTGAAAATCAAGAAAATTGACTTTAACCACGTTATTCTCCCCAAACGGGATATTTTTTTCTTTTTTTCTTTTTTTTTCTTTTCCACAGATAGCTTGGCACTGGAACATCGTAGAGGGTTGTTCAATAGCTCATTTTAAAGGAAATTAATTGGGTTAAAAATCTATAGTAACTAAAATAAATTATTTCTAAAAGAGAATAAATTTTTCCACCAATCCGGGTTGCAGCGGTAGCTAGCAACCTAGTAAGAGACGATCACGTCCAATGTTAAGAAATATAAAAACCCATAGTTCCTAACAAAGGAGTCAGATCAAAACAAAAAGTACACCATTAGAACCGCCTTGTCCGAAACCCCTGTATAGGAAACTTTCTGTCCCTTGGCTTGAACAGCAAGGGAAATATATTGGCTTGAAAATCAAGAAAATTGACTTTAACCACGTTATTCTCCCCAAACGGGATATTTTTTTCTCTTTTCTTTTTTTTTCTTTTCCACAGATAGCTTGGCACTGGAACATCGTAGAGGGTTGTTCAATAGCTCATTTTAAAGGAAATTAATTGGGTTAAAAATCTATAGTAACTAAAATAAATTATTTCTAAAAGAGAATAAATTTTTCCACCAAAAACTGCATTTTTGATGTCTTTTCACACAGCAGTCTTTCAAACATAATCGTATACCAGCGGTAAGATTTGAACCCACGCCTCCGAAGAGACTGGTGGCTAACACCAGTTTCTTGGACCACTCGGCCAAGCTGCCTCTCATAAATAAATATATATGTGAATTTGGGTTGCAGCAGTAGCTAGCAACCTAGTAAGAGACGATCAGTCCCATGCTAAGAAATATAACAAAACTCCTAAAAATAGAGTAAGATCAAATCCGGGTTGCAGCGGTAGCTAGCAACCTAGTAAGAGACGATCACGTCCAATGTTAAGAAATATAAAAACCCATAGCTCCTAAAGCAGGAGTCAGATCAAAACAAAAAGTACACCATTAGAATCGCCTTGTCCGAAACCCCTGTATAGGAAACTTTCTGTCCCTTGGCTTGAACAGCAAGGGAAATATATTGGCTTGAAAATCAAGCAAATTGACTTTTACCACGTTATTCTCCCCAAACGAGATATTTTTTTCTTTTTTTTTTTCTTTGTATCCAGAGATAGCTTGGCACTGGAACATCGTAGAGGGTTGTTCAATAGCTCATTTTAAAGGAAATTAATTGGGTTAAAAACCTTTTGTAACTAAAATAAATTATTTCTAAAAGAGAATAAATTTTTCCAATAAAAACTGTATTTTTGATGCAGTGACGTCATAATTACTATATAAGAAACGTCAAAACTGTAAATGGTATCATTCATGAATATCACAATATCCGGGTTGCAGCGGTAGCTAGCAACCTAGTAAGAGACGATCACGTCCAATGTTAAGAAATATAAAAACCCATAGCTCCTAAAGCAGGAGTCAGATCAAAACAAAAAGTACACCATTAGAATCGCCTTGTCCGAAACCCCTGTATAGGAAACTTTCTGTCCCTTGGCTTGAACAGCAAGGGAAATATATTGGCTTGAAAATCAAGCAAATTGACTTTTACCACGTTATTCTCCCCAAACGAGATATTTTTTTCTTTTTTTTTTCTTTTGTTTCCAGAGATAGCTTGGCACTGGAACATCGTAGAGGGTTGTTCAATAGCTCATTTTAAAGGAAATTAATTGGGTTAAAAACCTTTTGTAACTAAAATAAATTATTTCTAAAAGAGAATAAATTTTTCCAATAAAAACTGTATTTTTGATGCAGTGACGTCATAATTACTATATAAGAAACGTCAAAACTGTAAATGGTCTCATTCATGAATATCACAATAAGAGACGATCACGTCCAATGCTAACATAACAATAAAGAACGAACTCTAATTAAATTTTGTTATTATTATAATAAAGATCGAACTCTTCCCCCTCAACTTCCCCTACACCTATTATTACACCTACTACTACAGCTACCTCCAATTCAGCTAAAACTATTCCACCTACACCAACTACTAAAGCTACAACTACTATACCTACACCTTCTACTACGGCACCTGCTATTACACCTGCTACCGCACCAACGAATACATCTAATTACATTAAAAGACGATCTCTAAAATAACAAACCATTCCATACATTGGACTTAGTTAGCTAATTGATTGTTTGAGTTTCGTCTCTTACTACTTAAAAGAAGAAAAAGCCGTAGGCTTTTTCCTGTTTTATAATAAAGAACGACCTCTTGCCTATGCTAAATTGTATACGCCACTTAATTATAGTATAGGTTAGTAATTCAACATATAGCATGGCACTGAAACATCGTAGAGAGTTGTTCAATGGCTCATTTTGAAGGAAATTATTATGGTAAAGATCGAATTCTAGGTCATTGTAACTAATTTAATTACATTAATTTAAAACATTATAATAAAGAACGACCTCTTGCCTTTACTAATTTTTATACGCCACTTAATTATAGTATAGCCCGGGATGCAGCGGTAGCTAGCAACCTAGTAAGAGACGATCACGCCCCATAGTAAATACTAAAGTAACCCATAACTCCTGAAAAGAGAGTCAGATCAAAACAAAAAGTACACCATTAGAACCCTCTGATCCTAAACACCTATAAATAACATTAAAAGACGATCATTGGAATAACAAACAATTGCATACATTGGATTTAGTTAGCTACTTGATAGTTTGAGGTTCGTTTCTTACTATTTCAAAGAAGAAAAAGCCGTAGGCTTTTTCCTGTTTGTAATCATTATAATAAGGAACGATAGTACTATATAGTAACTAAAATATGTTACATTAAAAGACGATCATTGGAATAACAAACAATTGCATACATTGGATTTAGTTAGCTACTTGATAGTTTGAGGTTCGTTTCTTACTATTTCAAAGAAGAAAAAGCCATAGGCTTTTTCCTGCTTGTAATCAGTTTATCCGGGTTGCAGCGGTAGCTGCAACCCGGATAAATGTTAAGTTTTATCCAATGTTAAGAAATATAAAACCCCCTAACACCTAAAAAAGAGTCAGATAAAAACAAAAAGTACACCATTAGAACCGCCTTGTTTGAAACCCCTATAAAGGAAACTTACCGCCCTTTTGCTTGAATAACAAAGAAAATATATTGGCTTGAAAATCAAGAAAATTGACTTTAACCACGTTATTCTCCACAAACGGGATATTTTTTTCTTTCCACTTTTTCTTTCTCCTCAGCTAGCTGGACAATTGGAAATCATAGAGAGCTGTATTTTAGATCATTTTAAAAGGAAATTACTACATCTAGTGCCTTTTGTAATTAAAAATAAAATACTTTTTAAAGTAGAATCAATTTTGTCCAAAAAATTGCAATTTTTATGTATTTTCATACTGCAGTCTTTTCAAAGATATTTGAATTTTGAAGCAATCAAACAGTTCATGGTAATGAACTCTATAGTAATAATAGCTACTTGTCTCAATAGTAACCAAAACTCTAAATAACAAAATTTTGATACCAAAAGATACATCAAAGCAAACAGTTCATGATAACGAACTGTATGTTGTATAGTAAGAACGACTCGTCTCAATAGTAAAACTTGCTACATCTAGTTCCTTCTGTAATTAAAGATAAAATATTTTTTTAATAGTTCCGGTTTGCAGCGGTAGCTAGGAACCTAATTAAAAGAGATCATTCGAAGAACATACCATTGTATATATTGGACTTAGTTAGCTGCTCTATTCCTTGAAAAAAAATCTTATTTGTCAACTGAAACTAGAATAATTCCTGAAAATTTTAAACAAAATAATTTTATTTAGCTGCAAAGTGCAAAAATATTTACGGTGTCTGAACAATAATTTCCATTTTTTAATTCAAACCAGAAAAAAAGTTGATTACATTAAAAGACGATCATTGGAATAAAAAATTATTGCATACATTGGACTTAGTTAGCTACTTGATCGTTTGAGGTTCGTCGTTACTATCCGGGTTGCAGCGGTAGCTAGCAACCTAGTAAGAGACGATCACGTCCAATGTTAAGAAATATAAAAACCCATAGCTCCTAAAGCAGGAGTCAGATCAAAACAAAAAGTACACCATTAGAACCGCCTTGTCCGAAACCCCTGTATAGAAAACTTTCTGTCCCTTGGCTTGAACAGCAAGGGAAATATATTGGCTTGAAAATCAAGAAAATTGACTTTTACCACGTTATTCTCCCCAAACGGGATATTTTTTTCTTTTTTTTTTCTTTTGTATCCAGAGATAGCTTGGCACTGGAACATCGTAGAGGGTTGTTCAATAGCTCATTTTAAAGGAAATTAATTGGGTTAAAAACCTTTTGTAACTAAAATAAATTATTTCTAAAAGAGAATAAATTTTTCCAATAAATTATAATAAAGATCGAACTCTTCCCTATACTAACTTGCATACGCAACTTCACTATAGTTAAGATTACAGTATTTATATTATACATCATTATAAATTATAAAAGGTTCAAATGTTCGAAGATTATAGAGTTTTCCCACACCGGGAATCGAACCCGAGCCTGTTAAGTGAAAGTTAACTATCCTAGCCGCTAGACCATATGGAACCATAAAGAAGTATGATTTAAGAGCCATATGCATATTATTATTTCACCATACCAATTATAATAAGGCCAAAACAAAATCGTCGACTTGCAACCTTACTTTTGACACATTAGTTAAATCTTCATCAGGCTTAAAAAATGTTTTGCTAGTTTTACATGAAAGAACGAACCTTAGCCCATAGTAGCAGAAATAAGAATATCTAGGTTGCAGCGGTAGCTAGCAGCCTATTACATAATCCGGGTTTAAGTGGTAGCTAGCAACCTAGTAAGAAACGCCAAATTAAAAGATGATCATTAGAAGAACAAAGAATTTCTTATATTGGACTTAGTTAGCTGCCTGATTCCTTGAGGTTCGTCTCTTACTATTCCAAAGAAGAAAAAGCCGTAGGCTTTTTCCTGTTTGTAATTATAATAAAGATCGAATTCTTCCCTATACTAACTTGCATACGCAACTTCACTATAGTTAAGATTACAGTATTTATATTATACATCATTATAAATTATAAAAGGTTCAAACTTTCGAAGATTATAGATTTAAAAATTTTCCCACACCGGGAATCGAACCCGAGCCTGTTAAGTGAAAGTTAACTATCCTAGCCACTAGACCATATGGAACCACAGAGAAGTATGATTTAAGAGCCATATGCATATTTCCCACACCGGGATTATGTACCCGGATTACATAATCCGGGTTTAAGTGGTAGCTAGCAACCTAGTAAGAAACGCCAAATTAAAAGATGATCATTAGAAGAACATCCGGGTTGCAGCGGTAGCTAGCAACCTAGTAAGAGACGATCACGTCCAATGTTAAGAAATATAAAAACCCCTAATTCCTAACAGAAGAGTCAGATCAAAACAAAAAGTACACCATTAGAACCGACTTGTCCGAATCCTCTATAAAGGAAACTTACCGCCCTTTGGCTTGAATAACAAAGAAAATATATTGGCTTGAAAATCAAGAAAATTGACTTTTACCACGTTATTCTCCCCAAACGGGATATTTTTTTCTTTCTTTTCCACAGATAGCTTGGCACTGGAACATCGTAGAGAGTTGTTCAATAGCTCATTTTAAAGGAAATTAATTGGGTTAAAAATCTATAGTAACTAAAATAAATTATTTCTAAAAGAGAATAAATTTTTCTAATAAAAACTGTATTTTTGATGCAGTGACGTCATAATTACTATATAAGAAACGTCAAAACTGTAAATGGTCTCATTCATGAATACATAATGGTTAGATCAAAGCAAGTTACACGCAAGTTAAAAAATCAGTACTAAAAAATCAATAAAAGTGGCAGCTACTTCAACATTCTGCCTAAACGGGATATTTTTTTCTCTTTTACAGTAAAGAACGAACTGCAGCCCATAGTAAATGAAATAAGATTATAATTTATGACTCAAACAAGTAATTTGATTTCTTTGATCTAAAATGCTGTCAGCGGCGGAATTCAATCCGGGTTGCAGCGGTAGCTAGCAACCTAGTAAGAGACGATCACGTCCAATGTTAAGAAATATAAAAACCCATAGTTCCTAACAGAGGAGTCAGATCAAAACAAAAAGTACACCATTAGAACCGCCTTGTCCGAAAACCCTGAATAGGAAACTTTCTGTCCCTTGGCTTGAACAGCAAGGGAAATATATTGGCTTGAAAATCAAGAAAAGTGGCAGCTACTACAACATTTTGCCTAAACGGGATATTTTTTTCTTTTTTTTTCTTTTTTTCTTTTGTATCCAGAGATAGCTTGGCACTGGAACATCGTAGAGGGTTGTTCAATAGCTCATTTTAAAGGAAATTAATTGGGTTAAAAATCTATAGTAACTAAAATTTCAATAAAGAACGACACCTAGCCCATGTTAACTGAAAGCTTTTTCTTTCTCCTCAGCTAGCTGGGCACTGGAAAATCATAGAGAGCTGTATAATAGCTCTTTTTAAAGGAAATTGCTACATCTAGTGCTTTTTGTAATTAAAAATAAAATAGTTTTTAAAGTAGAATCAATTTTGTCAAAAAAATGCATTTTTGATGTATTTTCATACTGCATTTTTTCAAAGATGTTTGAATTTTGAAGGTACATTAAAAGACGATCATTGGGATAAAAAACAATTGCACATATTGGAATTAGTTAGCCCTTTGATTGTTTGAGGTTCGTCTCTTACTATTTCAAAGAAGAAAAAACCGTAGGCTTTTTCCTGTTTGTTACTAGGTAGCTAGCATTATTTATAATAAAGAACGACCTCTTGCCTATACTAAATTGTATACGCCCCTTAATTATAGTATAGGTTATCATTAGAAGAACAAACTATTGCATACAATGGACTAACTTAGCTGCCTGATTGTTTGAGAGTCGTCTCTTACTACTCCAAAAAAGCCGTAGGCTTTTTCCTGTTTGTAATCAGGTTTACATAATCTGGGTGGTCAATCCGGGTGGCATTACATAGTCCATAGTAACTGAAGTTATATTAAAATCCGGGTTGTAACGGTAGCTAGCAATCCGGGTTGCAGCGGTAGCTAGCAACCTAGTAAGAGACAATCACGTCCAATGCTAAGTCCGGGTTGCAGCGGTAGCTAGCAACCTAGGAAGAGACGATCACGTCCAGTGTTAAGAAATATAAAAACCCATACCTCCTAAAAAAGGATTCAGATCAAAACAAAAAGTACACCATTAGAACCGCCTTGTCCGAAACCCCTTTATAGGAAACTTTCTGTCCCTTGGCTTGAACAGCAAGGGAAATATATTGGCTTGAAAATCAAGCAAATTGACTTTTACCACGTTATTCTCCCCAAACGGGATATTTTTTTTCTCTTTTCTTTGTATCCAGAGATAGCTTGGCACTGGAACATCGTAGAGGGTTGTTCAATAGCTCATCCTAAAGGAAATTAATTGGGTTAAAAATCTATAGTAACTAAAATAAATTATTTCTAAAAGAGAATAAATTTTTCCATAAAAAATTGTATTTTTGATGCAGTGACGTCATAATTACTATATAAGAAACGTCAAAACTGTAAATGGTCTCATTCATGAATACATAATGGTTAGATCAAAGCAAGCTACACGCAAGTTAAAAAATCAGTACTAAAAAATCAAGAAAAGTGGCAGCTACTACAACATTCTGCCTAAACGGGATATTTTTTTCTCTTTTCTTTGTTTCCAGAGATAGCTTGGCACTGGAACATCGTAGAGGGTTGTTCAATAGCTCATTTTAAAGGAAATTAATTGGGTTAAAAATCTATAGTAACTAAAATAAATTATTTCTAAAAGAGAATAAATTTTTCCACCAAAAACTGCATTTTCGATGTCTTTTCACACTGCAGTCTTTCAAACATAATCGCATACCAGCGGTAAGATTTGAACCCATGCCTCCGAAGAGACTGGTGGCTAACACCAGTGCCTTGGACCACTCGGCCAGGCTGCCTCTCATAAATAAATATATATGTGAATTTGTATTGCAGCAGTAGCTAGCAACCTAGTAAGAGACGATCAGTCCAATGCTAAGAAATATAACAAAACTCCTAAAAATAGAGTCAGATCAAAACAAAAGTATATCATTAGAACTACCTTGTCTGAAACCCTACTAGATAATCCGGGTTGCAGCGGTAGCTAGCAACCTAGTAAGAGACGATCACGTCCAATGTTAAGAAATATAAAAACCCATAGTTCCTAACAAAGGAGTCAGATCAAAACAAAAAGTACACCATTAGAACCGCCTTGTCCGAAACCCCTGTATAGGAAACTTTCTGTCCCTTGGCTTGAAAAGCAAGGGAAATATATTGGCTTGAAAATCAAGAAAATTGACTTTAACCACGTTATTCTCCCCAAACGGGATATTTTTTTCTTTTTTCTTTTTTTTTTTCTTTTCCACAGATAGCTTGGCACTGGAACATCGTAGAGGGTTGTTCAATAGCTCATTTTAAAGTAAATTAATTGGGTTAAAAACCTTTTGTAACTAAAATAAATTATTTCTAAAAGAGAATAAATTTTTCCACCAAAAACTGCATTTTCGATGTCTTTTCACACTCCAGTCTTTCAAACATAATCGTATACCAGCGGTAAGATTTGAACCCACGCCTCCGAAGAGACTGGTGGCTAACACCAGTGCCTTGGACCACTCGGCCAGGCTGCCTCTCATAAATAAATATATATGTGAATTTGGGTTGCAGCAGTAGCTAGCAACCTAGTAAGAGATGATCAGTCCAATGCTAAGAAATATAAAAAAACTCCTAAAAATAGAGTCAGATCAAAACAAAAGTACATCATTAGAATTACCTTGTCTGAAACCCTACTAGATAAATAATGAATGTCATCATAGTTTTATATTAGAGCTATGACGTGAATAGAAAAACATGAAATTATATTGTTGTTTCTGAAGACGTCATGAAATAATATCATTGCTCTATGACGTCAACAAAATCATTACGCTGTGACGTCATAATTACTACTTAAGAACTACAAAGATGAAAATGTTCTCATTCATAATTACATAATGGTTTCAATCAAGCAAGTCGCACGCAAGTTGAAAAAACAGTACTACACAAACAACAGAGATAGTATCTTGAAAAGAGAAAAGCAAAAATATTCAACCGACCAGGCGCATCGAGAAGTAAAAATTGAGAGAGCAAAACAAAGGTATTCAACCGACCAGGCGTATCGAGAAGTAATAATTGAGAGAGCAAAACAAAGGTATTCAACCGACCAGGCGTATCGAGAAGTAATAATTGAGAGAGCAAAACAAAGGTATTCAACCGACCAGGCGTATCGAGAAGTAATAATTGAGAGAGCAAAACAAAACAGCAAGATGTGTTATCACAATGATGAAGATTATAGACATGCAAAAATTGAGACAGCCAAACAAAAGATCAAGGAGAGTTATCACAATGATGAAGATTACCGCATCAAATATAAGAAAAACCAAAAGCAAAGGTATTCAACCGTCCAGGTGTATCGAGAAGCAAAAATTGAGACAGCCAAACAAAAGATCAAGGAGCGTTACTGGGGTGACAAAATCTATAATGAAAAAATTAAATTCTCTGCGAGGTTGTACCGAAGAACGCATAAGGACAGAGGGAAAAATTACATTCAGAAATACAAGAAGATGGCAAAAATGCAGGCTGATCTTTGTAAATTGAGAAACATTTTACGCATGTTTTATCGGAATCACGAAAAGTTTTCAAAATTACAGATTAAAATTCTCTTTGAAAGAGCGGATGCTGTTGAAAAGTCGGCTAGAAATTCTTTGGCAAAGCTTCATAGTAATATCCAAAAGAAATGTTGTCAGTTTAACGAAAAGCTTCCAAGGTATGGATTGGCAACTGCGGAACAGTTTATAGATGCAATGGAAAATGTTCGACAACACAGTGAATATACGGAGGCGTACTTCTTAGAAAATTCGTATATTAATTTTGGAAGGAGCAATTGCAGTTTATGTAGCAGCAATAAAAATATATTTACAAGCATACCTATCAACAGCGAAGGAAAAGCAATGTTTTTCAATTATGGCGAAAACGAGCCTGTTAGGGTTATTAGTAAATGTGTTTGTAAGATTAATGATTTAGAACAAATTCCTTGAACACCGACTCAAGAAAAAAGCATTTCTAACTGTGTTTTAAACAGTTCGTTTAGTTCTACTGAATATTTGGCAAAAAATTCTCTGTGTAGTAGAACAAACTGTCCTGAAAAGTACGAGACAACTATTGAAAAATGCTCTAGAACTAGATCTGACAAGGAAATTATGATGGCTGAAGTCACCTATAACAATCCGAGTAAACATTCAAAACCAAAAATTGGGCAGCAGGTTACTTGGCAATGTCACCCTGATATCTGCAAGCTCTATCCGATGGATATTGAATTATGTCAAATTCTTTTTGATATCCTTGAAAATAATATAGCATTAAAATTTTCAACTGACAAAGTGGTTAATTTCTACCTTGGCGGCTTGGATTATTGTGAAATCAATTACAGGGACACAAGAAAGCATGGGCATTCGTTATACTGTAGCCCAAATGAGGGATGTCAGAGCTATTTGCGTTCTCTAAGGGCACTAGCTCCACATTTTCCTGTCTTGAACTGTTTCATTAATAGCGTATATAAGGCAGTATCAAAATGTAAGATTATACAACATATTAATCTACTAAAAGTCGAGGGTTCGTACAAGGAACTAAGTCATTACATAGAAGAAGTGTCAAGTAGACTCTGTCGTAATAATAGTCAAGACTTCATTTACGGTGATAGCAATATTAGAGTTTCTGTGGATGAAAATACAATAATAAAATTATTTGGTGAGAGCCTTGATAAGGTAGCTAACATCAGGGATGTATACCCCACAATGCATTGTGACAGTTGTGAGCAGATAAAGACAAAATACCAATTGAAGAGTCTAAGATCCCTTTCAAATAGGAAAGGTTTTGATGTAATGATGGCCACGATTTTAGAACACCTACAACAGGACATACCCAAAGATGACAGAGAACAACTAATTCAATGTACAGGTTGGAAAGAGGATGTCATAGATTCATTCTTTGTCTGTGATTACTGTGCTGGGAAAATGTTGAAAAGTTAGGAGAATGTCCGATCAGTATTAAATAACCTTCATATAGACTGTACACAGGGATGTATAAAGTGTTTAAATAATTTTGAAATGGCAATGATTCGATTTGTTATGCCTTGTCTTACGATCGTCAGATTAGGGCAAGTAACTGCATTGAAGAGACCTAGAACAGAACTTGTTGACGCTCTTAAGGGGAGAATAGTATATCTACCTGTTGATGTGCAAGCAAATGCAGATATTCAGCCTGAAAAACTTCTTAACATTGATAGTTTTGTAGTCATTGTCAATGGTCAGCCTACTTACAACAAGAATGTTTGGACTGCACTAATAGATCTGAGAAAAGTCCATGAAGCACTGTTGTGGTTAAGAGAGAACAACAGTCTCTATAAAAAAATACATGCATACACCCTAGAAGATTTAAATAAAATACTTGAAGCACGTCTTGCTGAAAAAGCGGTTGGTGTTGATAATTTACCTGAAATACCGGAAGCTGCAATCCTTCAGAAACTGACAGAAAGCGCAAAATCTACATTGGTTGAACATTTTTCTGTCCAGCCTCTCAATTCAGCGGTACCAAAAGACTTCATTGAAGATTTTAAGCAGATGAAAGATCTTGGTACTGACCAATTTCAAATCAAGAAACTAAAAGGTGAGAGCGAAGACTTATTTCAGGAAGAACTTGATCTAAAAGTGTTTCCAAATCTTTTCCCAAAAGGCAAATATGGCTTGCGTGACAAGGCAAGACCATTTCGGATTAGGAATGCAGAATATTTTAAATCAAGGCTTCTTAGCAGACATACTAAGTTTCGTCTTGACAAACAGTTTCTTTTTCACAGCTTCCAATTGCAAGAATTCTCTTACATGTGTAATAGCGTCGGTCATATGTTGCGGACTGTGAAACCAAATCAAAATGCTCGTCAATTTATAGACAGGCTTCATTCCCGTGATGGAGAGATGGAAGCGACTTTGTTTTCTGTTCAATCAAAAATCAGAGGATCTCAGCAGTATTTTCAATCTCTTTCCTATAAAGTAAAGTCAATGATTGAGCAATTGGGTCCACCGACTTTGTTTCTGACAGTTTCATGTGCTGAGTGGTACTCTCCTGAATTTATTGAATATTTACGGACTGTCCATAAGAACTTACCTGGTGTGGCAAAAATGACCCCAGCAGACTTGACGTGTCTAGATCCAATTGCAGTTTCCATGCACTTTGACAAAAAATGGACACCTATATTTAATGAGCTAATTTGTTCAAAGACAAATCCTTTGTTTGGTAAAATTAAGGATCATTTCTGGCGTATCGAGTATCAGAAAACGATTATAATAAAGAACGACCTCTTGCCTATACTAAATTTTATAGGCAACTTAACTATAGTATAGGTTAGTAAGGTTTACATAAGGGACTGATATAGCTCATTATGGTAAAGAACAAATCCGGGTTGCAGCGGTAGCTAGCAACCTAGTAAGAGAAGATCACGCCCCATAGTAAAAACTAAAGTAACCCATAACTCCTGAAAAAAGATTCAGATCAAAACAAGAAGTACACTATTAGAACCGCCTTGTCCAAAAGTTCTAAATAGCAAATTTACTGTTCTTCAGCTTGAATAACAAAGAAAATATATTGGCTTGAATTTACAATTAAGGACGATCTCTTGCCTATACTAAATTTTATACTGTACCGTGAATAATATATACTTAAAATATGAAAAGAAAATTTATTTCGTTCTAAATATACTTCCGATGTGAATTAAACTCCCCTAATTGAGTTTAAAATTCCGTTTTAAACTCTCGTCTAAATTCATAAACAGAGAAAAAAAAACCGCATTTACTTATCAGCCAAATATCCCTTTTAAAAGCACCAAGTAAAAGATGATTAATTTCGAATACCAAGAATTTCAAGAATACTCTGTTGTACTCTGTAAAATTTTACATTCTTTGTTCTGCAAAACAAAAGTGACTTAAACATTTCAAAATTATAATAAAGAACGACCTCTTGCCTATACTAAATTTATAGAACACTGAACTATAGTATAGGTTAGTAAGGTTTACATAAAGGACTGATTATAATAAAGAACGAACGCTTGCTCATAGTAACTGAAATATTAATTAAAAGTAGTATATACATAAAGGATCGATCTGAAAATTAGTAAATAACAAATTAATTTAAAACACGAGACAGAGTATAGTTGAAAACAAAGGTGGTAAAAAATTCCTTCGACCTGGATTTGAATTATAATAAAGAACAAACGCTTGCTCATAGTAACTGAAATCCGGGTTGCAGCGGTAGCTAGCAACCTAGTAAGAGACGATCACGTCCAATGTTAAGAAATATAAAAACCCATAGTTCCTAACAAAGGAGTCAGATCAAAACAAAAAGTACACCATTAGAACCGCCTTGTCCGAAGCCCCTGTATAGGAAACTTTCTGTCCCTTGGCTTGAACAGCAAGGGAAATATATTGGCTTGAAAATCAAGAAAATTGACTTTAACCACGTTATTCTCCCCAAACGGGATATTTTTTCTCTTTTCTTTTTTTTTTCTTTTCCACAGATAGCTTGGCACTGGAACATCGTAGAGGGTTGTTCAATAGCTCATTTTAAAGGAAATTAATTGGGTTAAAAATCTTTAGTAACTAAAATAAATTATCCGGGTTGCAGCGGTAGCTAGCAACCTAGTAAGAGACGATCACGTCCAATGTTAAGAAATATAAAAACCCATAGTTCCTAACAAAGGAGTCAGATCAAAACAAAAAGTACACCATTAGAACCGCCTTGTCCGAAACCCCTGTATAGGAAACTTTCTGTCCCTTGGCTTGAACAGCAAGGGAAATATATTGGCTTGAAAATCAAGAAAATTGACTTTAACCACGTTATTCTCCCCAAACGGGATATTTTTTTCTCTTTTCTTTTTTTTTTCTTTTCCACAGATAGCTTGGCACTGGAACATCGTAGAGGGTTGTTCAATAGCTCATTTTAAAGGAAATTAATTGGGTTAAAAATCTATAGTAACTAAAATAAATTATTTCTAAAAGAGAATAAATTTTTCCACCAAAAACTGCATTTTTGATGTCTTTTCACACTGCAGTCTTTCAAACATAATCGTATACCAGCGGTAAGATTTGAACCCACGCCTCCGAAGAGACTGGTGGCTAACACCAGTGTCTTTTACAATAAAGAACGACACCTAGCCCATGTTAACTGAAACAAAAAAAGGGTTTATGTAATTTCCAACATTATCATGGCTGTAGACATGGTTAAAACCTAGTAAAGAACAAACTATTACAGTAAAGAACATTTCATGTTATTATAATAAAGAACGACCTCTTGCCTATACTAAATTTTATACGCCACTTAATTATATTATAGGTTAGTAATTACACAGATAGCTTGGCACTGGAACATGGTAGAGAGTACAGTAAAGAACCAACTTCAGCCCATAATAAAATAAAATATGATTATAATTTATGACTCAAAGAAGTAGTTTTTTTGCTTTGGTCTAAAATACTGTCAGCGGTGGGATTCGAAACCATTACATAAAGGAATGCTTTTTTTTAAAGACTTATTTAGTCCAAAAAGTTTTTTTGATTAATTTCAAACAATAGGCTGTAGGAAAAATGTGGTTCAATACCGCTCTCTAGGGCTATAATGAAAGAAAGGTTGAGATGGATAGGATACGTTTTGCGGATGAAGGATGACAGATTGCCGAAGGTTGTCCTTTTCAGCCAACCGTCTAGGGCTAAACGGAAAGCAGGTCGTCCTCAACTGGGGCGGGAGGACGTCATTAAGAAAGATTTAAAGGAAATGGGAACTTCGTGGGATGGCGTAAAACGGGAGGCTTTGAATATATTGGGATGTTATAATAAAGAACGACCTCTTGCCTATACTAGATTGTAATTTTAGTATAGGTTAATAATTCCACAGAGAGCTTGACCCTGGAGCATCGTAGAGAGTTGTTCAATAGCTCATATAATAAAGAACGACCTCTTGCCTATGCTAAATTTTATAGGCCACTTCACTATACTATAGGCTAGTAAAGTTATATTTAAAGTCAATATATTAAAATTATAATAAAGAATCCGGGTTGCAGCGGTAGCTAGCAACCTAGTAAGAGACGATCACGTCCAATGTTAAGAAATATAAAAACCTATAGTTCCTAACAAAGGAGTCAGATCAAAACAAAAAGTACACCATTAGAACCGCCTTGTCCGAAAACCCTGTATAGTAAACTTTCTGTCCCTTGGCTTGAACAGCAAGGGAAATATATTGGCTTGAAAATCAAGAAAAGTGGCAGCTACTACAACATTCTGCCTAAACGAGATATTTTTTTTTGTATCCAGAGATAGCTTGGCACAGGAACATCGTAGATAGTTGTTCAATGGCTCATTTTAAAGGAAATTAATTGGGTTAAAAATCTATAGTAACTAAAATAAATTATTTCTAAAAGAGAATAAATTTTTCCACCAAAAACTGCATTTTTGATGTCTTTTCACACTGCAGTCTTTCAAACATAATCCTATACCAGCGGTAAGATTTGAACCCACGCCTCCGAAGAGACTGGTGGCTAACACCAGTGCCTTGGACCTCTCGGCCAGGCTGCCTCTCATAATTTGGGTTGCAGCGGTAGCTAGCAACCTAGTAAGAGACGATCAGTCCAATGCTAAGAAATATAAAAACCCAAAACTCCTAAAAATAGAGTCAGATCAAAACAAAAGTACATCATTAAAACTACCTTGTCTGAAACCCTACTAGATAAATAATGAATGTCACCATAGTTTTATATTAGAGCTATGACGTGAATAGAAAAACACGAAATTATATTGTTGTTTCTGAAGACGTCATGAAATAATACCATTGCGCCATGACGTCATGAAATAAAATCATTACGCCGTGACGTCATAATTACTATATAAGAAACGTCAAAACTGTAAATGGTCTCATTCATGAATACATAATGGTTAGATCAAAGCAAGCTACACGCAAGTTAAAAAATCAGTACTACAAAAAAACAGAGATAGTAACTTGAAAAGAAAAAAGAAAAGGTATTTTACAGTAAAGAACAATCTCCCTCCCATAGTAACTGATATGTTACATTAAAAGACGATCATTGGAATAAAAATTTATTGCATGCATTGGACTTAGTTAGCTACTTGATCGTTTGAGGTTCGTCTCTTACTATTGCAAAGAAGAAAAAGCCGTAGGCTTTTTCCTGTTTGTAATATTTTCCTGTTTGTTATCAGGGTTACAGCGGTATCCAGGTTGCAGCGGTAGCTAGCAACCTAGTAAGAGACGATCAAGTCCAATGTTAAGAAATAAAAAAACCCATAGCTCCTAAAAAAGGAGTCAAATCAAAACAAAAAGTACACCATTAGAACCGCCTTGTCCGAAACCCCTGTATAGCAAACTTTCTGTCATTTGGCTTGAACAGCAAGGGAAATATATTGGCTTGAAAATCAAGAAAATTGACTTTAACCACGTTATTCTCCACAAACGGCATATTTTTTTTTCTTTTCCACAGATAGCTTGGCACTGGAATTACATTAAAAGACGATCACTGAAATAACATACCATTCCAATCATTGGACTTAGTTAGCTACTTGATTTTTTGAGTTTCGTCTCTTACTATTTAAAAGAAGAAAAAGCCGTAGGCTTTTTCCTGTTTGTATTTACATAATATTACATTTAAAAACGATCACTGAAATAACATACCATTCCATACATTAGACTTAGTTAGCTACTATTTAAAAGAAGAAAAAGCCGTAGGCTTTTCCTGTTTGTATTTATAGTGAAAAAACGAACTCAAACCTAAAGAAACTAAACCCTGTGTTTCATTCATATTATCCGGGTTGCAGCGGTAGCTAGCAACCTAGTTAGAGACGATCACGTCCAATGTTAAGAAATATAAAAACCCATAGCTCCTAAAAAAGCAGTCAGATCAAAACAAAAAGTACACCATTAGAACCGCCTTGTCCGAAACATACCGCCCTTTGGCTTGAATAACAAGAAAATATATTGGCTTGAAAATCAAGAAAATTGACTTTAACCACGTTATTCTCCATAAACGGGATATTTTTTCTTTCTTTCTTCTCTTCCACAGATAGCTTGGCACTGGAACATCGTAGAGAGTTGTTCAATGGCTCATTTTAAAGGAAATCTCTAGATCTAGTGCCTTTTGCACTTAATTATTTTAATCTGGGTTGCAGCGGTAGCTAGCAATCTAGTAAGAGACGATCAAGTCCAATGTTAAAAAATATAAAAACCCATAGCTCCTAAAAAAGCAGTCAGATCAAAACAAAAAGTACACCATTAGAACCGCCTTGTCTGAAACCCCCGTATAGGAAACTTTCTGTCATTTGGTTTGAACAGCAAGGGAAATATATTGGCTTGAAAATCAAGAAAAGTGGCAGCTACTACAACATTCTGCCTAAACGGGATATTTTTTTTTTCTTTTTTTCTTTTTTTCTTTTGTGTCCACAGATAGCTTGACACTGGAACATCGTAGAGAGTTGTTCAATGGCTCATTTTAAAGGAAATTAATTGGGTTAAAAATATATAGTAACTAAAATAAATTATTTCTAAAAGAGAATAAATTTTTCCACCAGAAACTGCATTTTTGATGTCTTTTCACACTGCAGTCTTTCAAACATAATCGTATACCAGCGGTAAGATTTGAACCCACGCCTCCGAAGAGACTGGTGGCTAACACCAGTGCCTTGGACCACTTGGCCAGGCTGCCTCTCATAAATAATATATATGTGAATCTGGGTTGCAGCAGTAGCTAGCAACCTAGTAAGAGACGATCAGCCCAATGCTAAGAAATATAAAAACCCAAAATTCATAAAAATACTGTCAGATCAAAACAAAAGTACATCATTAGAACTACCTTGTCTGAAACCCTAATAGATAAAAATTAGAGCTATTCAGAACTGTAAATGTTATCATTCATAATTAGATAATGGTTAGATCAAAGCAAGCTGCACGCAAGTTAAAAAAAACAGTACTACACAAACAACAGAGATAGTATCTTGAAAAGAGAAAAGCAAAGGTATTCAACCGACCAGGCGTATCGAGAAGTAAAAATTGAGAGAGCAAAACAAAACAGCAAGATGTGTTATCAAAATGATGTAGTTTATAGACATGCGAAAATTGAGACAGCCAAACAAAAGATCAAGGAGAGTTATCACAATGATGAAGATTACCGCATCAAATATAAGAAAGCAAAGGTATTCAACCGTCCAGGTGTATCGACAAGTAAAAATTGAGACAGCCAAACAAAAGATCAAGGAGCGTTATCAAAATGATGAAGGTTACAGAGAAGCAAGAATTGAGCAGGCTAGACAAAAGAGCAAGGAACGGTATGATAATGATGAAGATTACCGAAACAAACATAAGAAAAAAGTTGCTACCAGAATAATGGGTAGATACTGGGGTGACAAAAGCTATAATGAAAAAATTAAATTCTCTGCGAGGTTGTACCGAAGAACGCATAAGGACAAAGGGAAAAATTACATTCAGAAATACAAGAAGATGGCAAAAATGCAGGCTGATCTTCGTAAATTGAGAAACATTTTACGCATGTTTTACCAGGATCACGAAAAGTATTCAAAATTACAGATTAAAATTCTCTTTGAAAGAGCGGATGCTGTTGAAAAGTCGGCTAGAAATGCTTTGGCAAAGCTTCAAAGTAATATCCAAAAGAAATGTTGTCAGTTTAATGAAAAGCTTCCTAGGTATGGATTGGCAACTGCGGAACAGTTTATAGATGCAATGGAAAATGTTCGACAACACAGTGAATATACGGAGGCGTACTTCTTTGAAAATTCGTATATTAATTTTGGAAGGAGCAATTGCAGTTTATGTAGCAGCAATAAAAATATATATACAAGCATACCTATCAACAGCGAAGGAAAAGCAATGTTTTTCAATTATGGCGAAAACGAGCCTGTTAGGGTTATTAGTATATGTGTTTGTAAGACTATAAGTTGTAAACGGTCATGAGCCTCAGTCATGAGTTGTCTTTGGCTGGAAGGGATGTGAAAACTTTCCACGGGACAAAAAAAGTATTTAAAAAAGGAGAAAACTTCCCCAAAGGCTTCAGAACCTTAATCAAAATCATACCATCAGTTTCAGCACATCAGAAGAATTAAACTTGCGTTAGAAGCAAGTTTAATTAACGCAAAATTTAGTTAATTAAGTAAATTACACTACTTTAGACTACGCTAGGGATGCGCGCACCCCCTACGCTCCCCCTGAATCTATCACTGCCTAAAATGTCACGATAGGGCTCATTCAAACGGAAATTAAAAGTTCTAGTGCCTTTTTTTAATCAAAAAACGAAAAACTAAAAATACAATCACTTTTTACAAAATTTTTAACAAGATTTGATTATAGTAAAGAACGAACTCTTGAGCTTATTTACCTATTTCTTGTCAAATTAGCTAATTAATTTCATCTGATTTTGTTTTAAAAATAATTCCCACACCGAGATTCGAACCCAAACCAATTGGTTCAAAGCCAACTATCCTAAACCACTAGACCATATGAGATATGTATAAAAAGCTAATTAATTGTTTTATGATCTCTTATAGCATAAATTTCATCGGATATCGCTGAAACCTAGTAAAGAACAAACCATGGCACATAGTAACTAATCAAACAGTTCGTGGTAACGAACTGTAAGTAAGGAGCGACCCGGCTCAATGGTAACCGAAACTCTAGAAAACGGGTTTTTGATACCAATAGATATATCAAAAGAATCAGATTTCAATGCTGATTTCAAATATATAACTTTCATCAAGTTTAGTGCTACCCATCAAAAGTTAAGCGCCTGAGAAAATTTGGCTGATTTTCAAAAAAAGGGGGAAAGACCCCCTAAAAGTTCTAGAACCTTAATGAAAATCACACCATCATATTCAGCGTATCAGAGAACCCTACTGTAGAGGTTTCAAGCTCCTATCTACAAAAATGTGGAATTTTACATTTTTTGCCAGAAGAAAGATCACGGATGCGGGTTTATTTGTTTGTTTGTTTGTTTTTTTCCCCAGGGGTGATCGTATCGACCCAGTGGTCCTAGAATATCGTGGGAGGGCTCATTGGAACAGAAATTAAAAGTTCTAGTGCCCTTTTAAGTGACAAAAAAAATGGAGGGCAACTAGGCCCCCTCCCACGCTTATTTTTTTCCCAAAGTCACCCGATCAAAATTTTGAGATAGCCATTTTGTTCAGCATGGTCGAAAATATAATAAATATGTCTTTTAGGATGACTTAATCCCCCGAAGTTCCCAGAGGGAGGGCTAAAAGTTATGAACTTTACCCAATGTTAACATATAGTATTGGTTATTGGGAAGTATACAGAAGTTTTCAGGAGGTTTTTTTCTGGTAGTGGGAGGGAAGGGTGGGTCGGTGGTTATGTTGGAGGATCTGTTCATGAAGGAAGTTTTCATGGGGGAAGGGAAATTGCCATGGAGGGGGCGCCGGACTTGCCAGCATTATTTATTGGTTATTGGGAAGTATACAACCATTTTCAGGAAGGATTTTTTCTGGAGGGGGGGGGGGCTAGACGAGGGGGTTAATCTGGAGAATATTTCCGTGGAGGATGTTTCTTTGGGGTAAGGGAAATTTCTATGAAGGGGGCGCCGGATTTCCAAGCATTATTTAAAAAACGATCAGAAATTAAATAAAAAAAACAAGTTTTTTCAACTGAAATGTAAGAAGGAATATTAGAACTTAAAACGAACAGAAATTATAACGTATGTGAGGGGGTTCTCCCCCAAGTCAATACCTCGCTCTTTACGCTACAGTTTTTTTTTAGTGCTTTCAAAAGAGCTATCTATTCTAATTAAACGGCCTTTGTGATTCAGGGGTTTGTGAATCAAAATTTTTTTAACTTTTAACGTAAAGAGCGTGGTATTGACTAAGGGGAGAACCCCCTCATATACGTAATAACATATACGTAATAAAAAAAAAATAAAAAAACAAGCGATACGGCTCAATAGTAATCGAAACTTTTAAAAACGGAATTTTGATGTCAATAAATGTATCAAAAGAATGTGTTTATAATGCTGATTCTAAATATATAAATTTTATTAAGTTTAGTATTACTCATCAAAGGCTAAAAGCCTGAGAAAATTTACTCGATTTTTTAAAGAGGGGGGAAACATCCCCTGCATTAACTAAAACACGATCAGAAATTAAATAAATAAAAACAAGTTTTTTAAACTGAAAGTAAGGAGCGACATTAAAACTTAAAACGAACAGAAATTATTCCGTATATGAAAGGGGCTGTCCCCTCCTCAACGCCTCGCTCTTTACGCTAAAGTTTTTTATTGTTTTAAAAAATAAAGTTGTGAGACAGAGTCAAACTTTAGCGTAAAGAGCGAGGCGTTGAGGAGGGGACAGCCCCTTTCATATACGGAATAATTTCTGTTCGTTTTAAGTTTTAATGTCGCTCCTTACTTTCAGTTTAAAAAAACTTGTTTTTTTTTATTTAATTATATAAAGGACCGATATAGTTCATCATAAATGGTGTTTGTCAATGTAGTTTTTTTATTTAGTTATCCAGAAAATCCGGGTTGCAGCGGTAGCTAGCAACCTAGTAAGAGACGATCACGTCCAATGTTAAGAAATATAAAAACCCATAGTTCCTAATTATAACTTTTAATGAAAAATTTGAATATATTGACCTTAGATATAACTGTGCTAGCCTATACTATAGTTAAGTGGCCTATAAAAATAGTATAGGCAAGAGGTCGTTCTTTATTATAATAATGTAATTTCGTAAGAAAAATGATTCTATTTTAAAAATAGTATAGACAAGAGGTCGTTCTTTATTATAAATTTGAAAGACTGCAGTGTGAAAAGACATCAAAAATGCAGTTTTTGGTGGAAAAATTTATTCTCTTATAATTTATTTTAGTTACTATAGATTTTTAACCCAATTAATTTCCTTTAAAATGAGCCATTGAACAACTCTCTACGATGTTCCAGTGCCAAGCTATCTCTGGATACAAAAGAAAAAAAAAGAAAAAAAAATATCCCGTTTAGGCAGAATGTTGTAGTAGCTGCCACTTTTCTTGATTTTCAAGCCAATATATTTCCCTTGCTGTTCAAGCCAAGGGACAGAAAGTTTCCTATACAGGGGTTTCGGACAAGGCGGTTCTAATGGTGTACTTTTGTTTTGATCTGACTCCTCTGTTAGGAACTATGGGTTTTTATATTTCTTAACATTGGACGTGATCGTCTCTTACTAGGTTGCTAGCTACCGCTGCAACTCGGAGTTGCTAGCAACCGCTGCAACCCGGATATAAGCTGCAACCCGAATATCTAAATATAAAAACTTTAATAGAAATTAATATAGGCAAAAGGTTGTTCTTTATTATACCTTCACATTCAATTTCTGCTGTTGCAATACTGTGTCAAAATGTGCATTCATATCCAAGGTGGTAGATTCCATGACACTAGAATAAGGACAGGAGTTTTTCTCATCTGACAGGCTTTTTAGTATTTTTTTACGGTATAAGGACAGATCTTGTTTAATTTTCTTTAGTTTGTCTTTCCTATGTATCCCAGATGGTAAAACAAATTGACCAAATTTAAGATCGAAAGCCCTTTTTATATCATTATAATAAAAATCTGAGCAGGTTTTCACTACCATATTGTTTCCGTTCTCTAATAAATATGACAGCAGTTTTGTTGCCTTTAAAACATGATGATAGAATTCACTGTCATTCATTCTATTCACAATTATATCTATAACCGTAGATAATGCCAATTCATCAAAGGTGAGTTTAGTTACTTCTGCCATTGCCTCATTAGTTGGCATAAATGGATCGTTGGAAGTTACTTCCCTGACCGTTATTTCCACATTACTACGACTTTTTACAAAATTTTTAGACTTTCTTATGATATTTTTGGAGCTATATTTTGGTATGTAGTCCTGGTTTAAAGTTCCAGCCTCCGTAACGTTCCAGCCTATATCGTGTTTTTTTTCTTTACCTTTCTGTCTTTCTCGATTCTGGTTTACCTTTACATTTTTTTCATCTGACAGCTTTTTTAATATGTTGTTCCTCCAAAACTCTAAATTTCGATAACTATATTTTTCTATTCGAAGATGACTTCGTGCACTATTAACTTTAAGCATCCGGTTATTAAATTTAAATTCGAAAGCTCTTTTTAGACGGTTATAATAAGAATCGATGCACAGTTTTACAACTGTGTTGCTTCCATTTTTAAGTAAATATAAAAGCAGTTTCGTCGCCTTTAAAACATGAGGATAGCAATGTCGGTCTTCGATTCTGTTCACAACCAGATAACAAACAGGAAAAAGCTTATGGCTTTTTCTTATTTTGAATAGTAAGAGACGAACTCTAGAGAGTCAGGCAGCTAACTTGGTCTAATATGTGGTATGGTTCGTTCTTTACTAGGTTTCAGCTATCTGTACAGCCATGATACCGATGAAAATTACACAATTCCTATTTATATTTCAGTTAACATGGGCTAGATGTTGCTCTTTATTATAACTGTTGAATTACTAACCTATACTATAATTAAGTGGCGTATAAAATTTAGTATAGGCAAGAGGTCGTTCATTATTATAATTTTCAAGGAGTTATGTGTTTTTATATTTCTTAACATTGGACGTGATCGTCTCTTATTAGATTCCCTTGCTGTTCAAGCCAAGGGACAGAAACCTTTCTATACAGGGGTTTCGGAAAAGGCGGTTCTAATGGTGTACATTTTGTTTCGATCTGACTTCTTTTTTAGGAGTTATGGGTTTTTATATTTATTAACATTGGACGTGATCGTCTCTTGCTTGGTTGCTAGCTACCGCTGCAACCCCAATCATTTTCGAGATCTTTTACTTCAAAGCATGTCGATCCTTTATGTATGAAAACTAAAATAAAATATTATTTTTTCATTTTTTACGTCAAGTCACTCATTTCGTCATACATAGTTATTCTTGTGAAAAGATAAATGTTTATAAATATTCCATTCACTTATTACGTCATATATGGATATCCAAGAAAAATTAATCCCTTTGTATCTTTTCGACAAGTTTTAAACAGTAACCTTATCAATGTGATTATAATTACTTTATATTCGTTCTTTATTATATTACGAAGATCAGCCTGCATTTTTGCCATCTTCTTGTATTTCTGAATGTAATTTTTCCCTTTGTCCTTATGCGTTCTTCGGTACAACCTCGCAGAGAATTTAATTTTTTCATTATAGCTTTTGTCACCCCAGTATCTACCCATTATTCTGGTAGCAACTTTTTTCTTATGTTTGTTTCGGTAATCTTCATCATTATCATACCGTTCCTTGCTCTTTTGTCTAGCCTGCTCAATTCTTGCTTCTCTGTAATCTTTATCATTATCATACCGTTCCTTGCTCTTTTGTCTAGCCTGCTCAATTGTTGCTTCTCTATAAAGTTTATCATTTTGATAACGCTCCTTGATCTTTCGTTTGGTTGTCTCAATTTTTACTTCTCGATACGCCTGGTCGGTTGAATACCTTTGCTTTTCTCTTTTCAAGATACTATCTCTGTTGTTTGTGTAGTACTGTTTTTTTAACTTGCGTGCAGCTTGCTTGATTGAAACCATTATGTAATTATGAATGAGAACATTTACAGTTCTGACGCTTCTTATATAGTAATTATGACGTCACGGCGTAATGATTTTATTTCATGATGACGTCATAGCGCAATGATATTATTTCATGACATCTTCAGAAACAACAATATAATTTCGTGTTTTTCTATTCACGTCATAGCTCTAATATGAAACTATGACGACATTCATTATTTATCTAGTAGGGTTTCAGACAAGGTAATTCTAATGATGTACTTTTGTTTTGATCTGACTCTATTTTTAGGAGTTTTGTTATATTTCTTAGCATTGGACTGATCGTCTCTTACTAGGTTGCTAGCTACTGCTGCAACCCAAATTCACATATATATTTATTTATGAGAGGCAGCCTGGCTGAGTGGTCCAAGGCACTGGTGTTAGCCACCAGTCTCTTCGGAGGCGTGGGTTCAAATCTTACCGCTGGTATACGATTATGTTTGAAAGACTGGAGTGTGAAAAGACATCGAAAATGCAGTTTTTGGTGGAAAAATTTATTCTCTTTTAGAAATAATTTATTTTAGTTACAAAAGGTTTTTAACCCAATTAATTTACTTTAAAATGAGCTATTGAACAACCCTCTACGATGTTCCAGTGCCAAGCTATCTGTGGAAAAGAAAAAAAAAAAAAAAAAAAAAAGAAAAAAATATCCCGTTTGGGGAGAATAACGTGGTTAAAGTCAATTTTCTTGATTTTCAAGCCAATATATTTCCCTTGCTGTCCAAGCCAAGGGACAGAAAGTTTCCTATACAGGGGTTTCGGACAAGGCGGTTCTAATGGTGTACTTTTTGTTTTGATCTGACTCCTTTGTTAGGAACTATGGGTTTTTATATTTCTTAACATTGGACGTGATCGTCTCTTACTAGGTTGCTAGCTACCGCTGCAACCCGGATGTAAATAATATAAAGCTATGACGACATTCATTATTTATCTAGTAGGGTTTCAGACAAGGTAATTCTAATGATGTACTTTCGTTTTGATCTTACTCTATTTTTAGGAGTTTTGTTATATTTCTTAGCATGGGACTGATCGTCTCTTACTAGGTTGCTAGCTACTGCTGCAACCCAAATTCACATATATATTTATTTATGAGAGGCAGCCTGGCCGAGTGGTCCAAGACACTGGTGTTAGCCACCAGTCTCTCCGGAGGCGTGGGTTCAAATCTTACCGCTGGTATACGATTATGTTTGAAAGACTGCAGTGTGAAAAGACATCAAAAATGCAGTTTTTGGTGGAAAAATTTATTCTCTTTTAGAAATAATTTATTTTAGTTACTATAGATTTTTAACCCAATTAATTTCCTTTAAAATGAGCTATTGAACAACCCTCTACGATGTTCCAGTGCCAAGCTATCTGTGGAAAAGAAAAAAAAAAAGAAAAGAGAAAAAAAAAATCCCGTTTGGGGAGAATAACGTGGTTAAAGTCAATTTTCTTGATTTTCAAGCCAATATATTTCCCTTGCTGTTCAAGCCAAGGGACAGAAAGTTTCCTATACAGGGGTTTCGGACAAGGCGGTTCTAATGGTGTACTTTTTGTTTTGATCTGACTCCTTTGTTAGGAACTATGGGTTTTTATATTTCTTAACATTGGACGTGATCGTCTCTTACTAGGTTGCTAGCTACCGCTGCAACCCGGACTACCAAAAACATCTTTTTCTTTTCTCTGTTGCATCAATTACTATGAGATAGACTTTGGTCCTTATTATAATTACAAACAGGAAAAAGCCTACGGCTTTTTCTTCTTTGAAATAGTAAGAGACTAGCCTTAAATAATCAAGTAGCGAACTAAATCCAATGTATGTAATTGGTTTTTATTCCAATGATCGTCTTTTAATGGAAAATTTTAATACATTGACCTTAAATATAACTGTACTAGACTATACTATACGTAAGTGGCCTATAAAAATTTAGTATAGGCAAGAGGTCGTTCTTTACTGTACGTTGACAAAAAATAGAGAAACCCAAACTTTTTAGGGTTTTTGCCATTTCTATTTAGATAGGTCAGAACTTTGAGAAAATTCAGCAAGAGCCTTTTTTTCAGGATAGAAATAATCATGTGAGTGACGCCATTTTTATATAGCTCAGCATTGTAATGACGTTGTCAAACTTGTCACACTTATGAGGAAAAATTGAAAATTTTCAAATATGGAGAAGTACATTAAATTGCTTAAAGAGCAAAAAGCTGGAAATTGCAAAAATATTCTTATATATTTTGACAAGAGATTACAACAATTTCAAAACCTTAAAATAGAAAACAAAAAGTATGAAGCTTAGTAGAAATCGTTGTTAGAAATCTTAGACACCATAAACTGAATGATATATTTATATTATAAGTTATCACGGTCCTGTGGATATGAACTTGTCTTTCAGCTAAGGAGGATTTGAGTTCAAATCACGCTGTGGTAACGATCGATCATAAATGATATTTACTTCTTCGATTGAACAGGAGATAATTCCTTTAAATTTGTTTTCGTTGAATATGTCGACTTCCAATGGTCCTTGGCCAATGGAAGTCAATGGAAGTTGATTTTGGCCAATTTTACCTTTGCCCCAGCGTTTGAGACAATTCGTTGTCCGCATGTGGAGCTGAATAGGCTCGGTTAAATTACTACAGACTGAAAGAACTGAGAAGCTTGAAAAGCAATTGCTCTTTCTTGATGTTAAGGAGCACAACAAGAATGGGGTTATTGATAATCTTCCTACAAAGGCAAATCAGCCTACTGAAGAGACAGTTAAGAAATTGCTAATGAATTCTCTCGGAATTAAAACTGCAGTTCCTATCCTTAAGTGTTTCAGGCTCCTGGCACCAAAGCCCAATTCATTTATTACAGATCGTCAAAGTCGTAACAACCGTATCATGCTAGGTCCTGTTTTAGTCAAATTAGTAGTGAAGCTAATTCTCAGCTTGTCATGCAGTGTGTCAGTAAACTAAAGGGTTCAACCATTCAGATTTGCACAGATTTGCTGCCCACACTGAATTCCATACAAAACGAACTTTTGGCAAAAGCTAGGCGCATGAAGGATCTTGGTCAAATAGTAAAATCACAAGTTAAGCATCATGGTACAGAAGTATGGCTTGAAGTGAAAAATGCGGATTCTTTGCCCTGGACGAGAGATCACAATAGTACTTTGTTATTTGAGTTTTATTTTGTTCCACAATAGCTAAAAGTAAATGAGGAAATGTTTCTCTTATTTTCCCTTCATTCATTTATTCTTGTCTTGTTTTCGTTTTTGTTCTTCTTCTTTGTTTGCTTCAAGAAAAGAAAAAAAGGTTCAGTTTTGATGCGTTTTTCTTGTCTCTTACAGTTATTAAAGTTTAAAAGAAACTCAGTTTAGCTCCCTCCTATCTAAATATAAAAACTTTAATATAACTTAATATAGGCAAAAGGTCGTTCTTTATTATATTGTCTAGCCTGCTCAATTCTTGCTTCTCTGTAATATTCATCATTATCATACCGTTCCTTGCTCTTTTGTCTAGCCTGCTCAATTGTTGCTTCTCTGTAATCTTCATCATTACCATACCGTTCCTTGATCTTTTGTTTGGCTGTCTCAATTTTTGCATGTCTATAATCTTCATCATTGTGATAACACATCTTGCTGTTTTGTTTTGCTCTCTCAATTATTACTTCTCGATACGCCTGGTTGGATGAATGCCTTTGCTTTTTTCTTTTCAAGTTACTATCTCTGTTGTTTGTGTAGTACTGTTTTTTCAACTTGCGTGCAGCTTGCTTGATTGAAACCATTATGTAATTATGAATGAGAATTTACAGTTCTGACGCTTCTTATATACTAATTATGACGTCACGGCGTTATGATTTTATTTCATGATGACGTCATGGCACAATGATATTATTTCATGACGTCTTCAGAAACCACAACATAATATCGTGTTTTTCTATTCACGTCATAGCTCTAATATAAAGCTATGACGACATTCATTATTTATCTAGTAGGGTTTCAGATAAGGTAATTCTAATGATGTACTTTTGTTTTGATCTGACTCTATTTTTAGGAGTTTTGTTATATTTATTAGCATTGGACTGATCGTCTCTTACTAGGTTGCTAGCTACTGCTGCAACCCAGATTCACATATATATTATTTATGAGAGGCAGCCTGGCCGAGTGGTCCAAGGCACTGGTGTTAGCCACCAGTCTCTTCGGAGGCGTGGGTTCAAATCTTACCGCTGGTATACGATTATGTTCGAAATACTGCAGTGTGAAAAGACATCAAAAATGCAGTTTTTGGTGGAAAAATTTATTCACTTTTAGAAATAATTTATTTTAGTTACAAAAGGTTTTTAACCCAATTAATTTCCTTTAAAATGAGCCATTGAACAACTCTCTACGATGTTCCAGTGCCAAGCTATCTCTGGAAAAGAAAAAAAGGAAAAAAGAAAAAAATATCCCGTTTAGGCAGAATGTTGTAGTAGCTGCCACTTTTCTTGATTTTCAAGCCAATATATTTCCCTTGCTGTTCAAGCCAAGGGACAGAAAGTTTCCTATACAGGGGTTTCGGACAAGGCGGTTCTAATGGTGTACTTTTTGTTTTGATCTGACTCCTCTGTTAGGAACTATGGGTTTTTATATTTCTTAACATTGGACGTGATCGTCTCTTACTAGGTTGCTAGCTACCGCTGCAACCCGGATTACATAATAATTTTAGCAATTAAGCCAAAAAAGAAAATTTTGGTTCCAGGAGTTTCGGTTACTATTGAGACAAGTAGCTATTATTACAATAGAGTTCATTACCATGAACTGTTTGATTGCTTCAAATTTCAAATATCTTTGAAAAGACTGCAGCATGAAAATACATCAAAAATGCAATTTTTTTGACAAAATTGATTCTACTTTAAAAAGTATTTTATTTTTAATTACAAAAGGCACTAGATGTTGCAATTTCCTTTAAAATGAGCTATTATACAGCTCTCTATGATTTTCCAGTGCCCAGCTAGCTGAGAAGAAAAATCAAGCGGAAAGAAAAAAATATCCCGTTTGTGGAGAATAACGTGGTAAAAGTCAATTTGCTTGATTTTCAAGCCAATATATTTTCTTTGTTATTCAAGCCAAAGGGCGGTAAGTTTCCTTTATAGAGGTTTCGGACAAGGCGGTTCTAATGGTGTACTTTTTGTTTTGATCTGACTCTTTTTTTAGGAGTTGGGGGGTTTTATATTTCTTTACATTGGAGGTGATCGTCTCTTACTAGGTTGCTAGCTACCGCTGCAACCCGGATTTTAATACAAAACATGTACAAAGATGTATTAACAAATTTAATATCATGTTTTATATGTTATTTATATGTTATAAGGCTCTGATAGTACAGTGGTCACTATCCCTGTTTGAAATGCGGAAGACCTGGGTTCGATTCCCCGTCAAAAATTTTTTTTTAATATACTGAATTTAAAGTAGTATCTCTTAAATTTAAACTTTAAAAAATAAACTCAGTTTCCCTACCTCCTAGATAAATATAATAACTTTAACATAAATTCATATAGGCTCGAGGTTGTTCTTTATTATATTTTTTTAGGAGTTGGGGGGTTTTATATTTCTTAACATTGGAGGTGATCGTCTCTTACTAGGTTGCTAGCTACCGCTGCAACCCGGATAATATTTTCAATTTAAAATTTAAAAAAGAAACTTGTTTATTTACATTCTAGCTAAAATAATGAAGATAATATGAATGAACCACAGTGTTCAGTTTCTTTGGACTTGAGTTCGTTCGTCTTTTAATGTAAAAAAAATATAAATACTGTAATCTTAACTATAGTGAAGTTGCATATGCAAGTTAGTATAGGTGAGAGTTTGATCTTTATTATAAATTAAGAACTTACTATTACTGATTAGGCATCATAAATATTTTTGCAGTTTACATAATAATTTTAGCGATTAAGCCAAAAAAGAAAATTTTGGTTCCAGGAGTTTCGGTTACTATTGAGACAAGTAGCTATTATTACTATAGAGTTCATTACCATGAACTGTTTGATTGCTTAAAAATTCAAATATCTTTGAAAAGACTGCAGTATGAAAATACATCAAAAATGCAATTTTTTGACAAAATTGATTCTACTTTAAAAAGTATTTTATTTTTAATTACAAAAGGCACTAGATGTTGCAATCGCCTTTAAAATGAGCTATTATACAGCTCTCTATGATTTTCCAGTGCCCAGCTAGCTGAGGAGGAAAAAAAAAGCGGAAAGAAAAAAATATCCCGTTTGTGGAGAATAACGTGGTAAAAGTCAATTTTCTTGATTTTCAAGCCAATATATTTTCTTTGTTATTCAAGCCAAAGGGCGGTAAGTTTCCTTTATAAAGGATTCGGACAAGGCGGTTCTAATGGTGTACTTTTTGTTTTGATCTGACTCTTTTTTTAGGAGTTGGGGGGTTTTATATTTCTTAACATTGGAGGTGATCGTCTCTTACTAGGTTGCTAGCTACCGCTGCAACCCGGATATTTGTGGAATTTCTAACCTATACTATTATTAAGTGGTATATAAAATTTAGTATAGGCAAGAGGTCGTTCTTTATTATAATAATTTATAATGATGTATAATATAAATACTGTAATCTTAACTATAGTGAAGTTGCCTATGCAAGTTAGTATAGGGAAGAGTTCGATCTTTATTATAACCTTTAATATAAACTATGGACTAAAGTTCGTTCTTTAATGTAAAAATTCGATGATCGAGCCTTTATGTAACCTGGATTAAAAAATTATTATCACATCTTATATATAACTTTTATTTTATAAGTCTTCGATAGTCTATTGGTAAGTATGCCCACTTGTTACCTGGGAGAAGGGGGTTTGATTCCCCGTCGGGGAGAACTTTTAATATGTTGAATTAAAAGCACTATCTTTTCAGTTTAAAATTAAAAAAAAAACTTGTTTATTTACATTCTAGCTAAAATAACGAAGATAATATGAATGAACCACAGTGTTCAGTTTCTTTGGACTTGAGTTCGTTTTTTAACTATATTTAGTTTTTACTACGGGGCGTGATTGTCTTTTACTAGGTTGCTAGCTACCGCTGCAACCCGGAAATTTCAATACTTCGTTTACTATGGGCTACAGTTCGTTCTTTATTGTTATTGATCTGACTCTATTTTTAGGAGTTTTGGGTTTTTATATTTCTTAGCATGGGACTGATCGTCTCTTACTAGGTTGCTAGCTACTGCTGCAACCCAAATTATAAGAGGCAGCCTGGCCGAGTGGTCCAAGGCACTGGTGTTAGCCACCAGTCTCTTCGGAGGCGTGGGTTCAAATCCTACCGCTGGTATACGATTATGTTTGAAAGACTGCAGTGTGAAGAGACATCAAAAATGCAGTTTTTGGTGGAAAAATTTATTCTCTTTTAGAAATAATTTATTTTAGTTACTATAGATTTTTAACCCAATTAATTTCCTTTAAAATGAGCTATTGAACAACCCTCTACGATGTTCCAGTGCCAAGCTATCTGTGGAAAAGAAAGAAAAGAGAAAAAAAAAATCCCGTTTAGGCAGAATGTTGTAGTAGCTGCCACTTTTCTTGATTTTCAAGCCAATATATTTCCCTTGCTGTTCAAGCCAAGGGACAGAAAGTTTTCTATACAGGGGTTTCGGACAAGGTGGTTCTAACGGTGTACTTTTTGTTTTGATCTGACTCCTCTGTTAGGAACTATGGGTTTTTATATTTCTTAACATTGGACATGATCGTCTCTTACTAGGTTGCTAGCTACCGCTGCAACCCGGATTATGTCACTTATTACGTCATATATGGTTATTAGTAGATTTAAAATGATCCATTGAACAACTCTCTACGATGTTCCAGTGCTAAGCAATCTATGGAATATAAAGTTTAAAATACAACCTTACCACGAACTGTTTGATTGCTTCAAAAACAAAAATCAAATATCTTTGAAAAGACAGCAGTATGGAAAGACATCAAAAATACAGTTTGTAGTGGAAAAATTTATCCTGTTTCAATTAGTTTTAGTTACAAAAGGTTTTTAACCCAATTAATTTCATTTAAAATGGGCCATTTAACAACTTTCTACGATGTTCCAGTGCAAAGCTATCTCTGGATAACAAGAAAGAAAAAAATACCCCGTTTAGGCAGAATGTTGAAGTAACTGCCACTTTTCTTGATTTTCAAGCCAATATATTTCCCTTGCTGTTCAAGCCAAATGACAGAAAGTTTCCTATACAGGGGTTTCGGACAAGGCGGCTCTAATGGTGTACTTTTTGTTTTGATCTGACTCCTTTTTTAGGAACTATGGGTTTTTACATTTCTTAACATTGGACGTGATTGTCTCTTACTAGGTTGCTGCAACCCGGATTGCTAGCTACCGCTGCAACCCGGATATGGAGGCATAATTGTCCTTTACTTAGTTTCAGCTTAAATTCAATGATCAAGCCTTTATGTAACTACCGCTGCAACCCGGATAGCCTCATCAATTTCCTTTAAAATGAACCATTGAACAATTCTCTACGATGTTCCAGTGCCATGCTATCTGTTGAATTACTAACCTATACTATAATTAAGTGGCGTATAAATTTTAGTATAGGCAAGTGGTCGTTCTTTATTATATGAAAAAAAAAATTAAGTGCAAAAGTTGCTAGATCTAGAGATTTCCTTTAAAATGAGCCATTGAACAACTCCCTACGATGTTCCAGTGCCAAGCTATCTGTGGAAAAGAAGAAAGAAAAAAAAATCCCGTTTAGGCAGAATGTTGTAGTAGCTGCCACTTTTCTTGATTTTCAAGCCAATATATTTCCCTTGCTGTTCAAGCCAAGGGACAGAAAGTTTCCTATACAGGGGTTTCGGACAAGGCGGTTCTAATGGTGTACTTTTTGTTTTGATCTGACTTCTTTTTTAGGAACTATGGGTTTTTATATTTCTTAACATTGGACGTGATCGTCTCTTACTAGGTTGCTAGCTACCGCTGCAACCCGGATATGGATGAGAGATCGTTCTTTACTGTAATTACTAAAGGTTTTTAACCCAATTAATTTCCTTTAAAATGAGCCATTGAACAACTCTCTACGATGTTCCAGTGCCAAGCTATCTCTGGAAACAAAATAAAGAAAGAAAAAAATATCCCGTTGGAGAATAACGTGGTTAAAGTCAATTTTCTTGATTTTCAAGCCAATATATTTCCCTTGCTGTTCAAGCCAAATGACAGAAAGTTTCCTATACAGGGGTTTCGGACAAGGCGGTTCTAATGGTGTACTTTTTGTTTTGATCTGACTGCTTTTTTAGGAGCTATGGGTTTTTTTATTTCTTAACATTGGACGTGATCGTCTCTTACTAGGTTGCTAGCTACCACTGCAACCCGGATATATTTCTTAACATTGGACGTGATCGTCTCTTACTAGGTTGCTAGCTACCGCTGCAACCCGGATTGGCTAAATATAATAACCTTAATATAAATTAATAAAGGCAAGAGGTCGTTCTTTATTATAAATGTAGCAAGTTTTACTATTGAGACGAGTCGCTTTTACTATACAACATATAGTTCGTTATCACGAACTGTTTGCTTTGATGTATCTATTGTACCAAAATTTCGTTCTTTAGAGTTTCGGTTACTATTGAGACAATCAAAATTTTGTTCTTTAGAGTGTCGGTTACTATTGAGACAAGTAGCTATTATTACTATTATTTGAGTATGAGGAACTAAGCATAAATGTGAGACAAAAGATGGATAAGAGTTATGCTAATACACTTGCTGAAATTAGACAAGGGTTTTGCACTGGTCAAAATTTGAATAGTCTTTACAAGAGAAAAATTGGGAACTCCTACAGAGCTTCAAATGACGAAATAATAGATCTTTACTCAAAATTGTATGAAGAGGGAAATAGACCTGTCATTCTTATGCCCACCAATGAAAATTGTATGGTAGTTAACGATTTACTTCTTACAAAAAGCTGCTCAGACTACGTTAAACTTTCTGCAGTTGATCGACTCTCTTCAGTTGTTGACGACAAACGAATCGAACAGAAAGCAGCAAACACTGTTTTAAACTTTGGCAACGACAAAAAAGAACAGCCGGTTCTTTCATGAGCTTGTTACTTGCAGTAGGTGCACGTGTAATGCTCCAAAGAAATATTTGTGTTGCTAAGGGGCTAGTAAATGGATCAATGGGAACAGTAACAAGCTTCAAGTTGCTACCAAACGGAGAAATAATTGGAGTTCTTGTAAAATTTGATGGACTGGAATTAATAGTCAAAAGTGATTGGAAGGCGGCTAACACCCCTTCCATGCCCACTATTCCGCAAACACATCCAATCAAAATTTTTAGATAGCCATTTTGTTCAGCGTAGTTGATTTCCAGATAGAAAATATGCTTTAGGAGGTTACTCCCCCACAACCATCATGGCAAGAGTTTTAAATTATGCCCTGGGGGCAGGTAAGAACGATGTTGGCACAATGTATTATTTATTATTTTTTTCCCTTTAGGCCAGGGCATTTCGTGTCAAAGAAGTTGTCGTAGAAACTTCGAAAAGAGCTCATCCAATTGCAAACTGAAGTGGCATTTCCCGTTTTTAACAGTTGAAAGTGATTGGAAGGCAACTAACACCCCTTCCACGCCCACCATTTCCCGAAACACATCCAATCAAAATTGTGAGATAGACATTTTGTTTAGCGTAACTGATTACAGATAGAAAATACTTTTTTGAGGTCACTCCCCCACAACCCTCAGGGCAAGGATTTTAAGGTATGCCCTGGGGGCACATAAGAACGATGTTGGAACAATGTATTGTTTTTTTCCCTTTAGAACAGGGCACTTCGTATCGAAGACGTTGTCGTAAAAACTTCGAAAAGGAGTCATTCAATTGGAAATCGGAGTGGCCTGTGCCCTTTTTAATAGTCGAAAGTGATATGAAGGCGACTAACACTCCTTCCACGCCCACCGTTTCCCGAAACACATCCAATCAAAATTTTGAAATAGCCATTTTGTTCAGCGTATTTGATTTCCAGATAGAAATTATTTTTTTGAGGACGACACTCCCCCACAGCCCTCAGGACAAGGGTTGTAAGTTTTTGCCCTGGGGGCATGTAAGGTTTTCATAGAAAGCGTTGTCGTAGAAACTTCAAAAATCCGGGTTGCAGCGGTAGCTAGCAACCTAGTAAGAGACGATCACGTCCAATGTTAAGAAATATAAAAACCCATAGGTCCTAACAAAGGAGTCAGATCAAAACAAAAAGTACACCATTAGAACCGCCTTGTTCGAAACCCCTGTATAGGAAACTTTCTGTCCCTTGGCTTGAACAGCAAGGGAAATATATTGGCTTGAAAATCAAGAAAAGTGGCAGCTACTACAACATTCTGCCTAAACGGGATATTTTTTTCTTTCTTTTTTTCTTTTCCAAAGATAGCTTGGCACTGGAACATCGTAGAGGGTTGTTCAATAGTTCATTTTAAAGGAAATTAATTGGGTTAAAAACCTTTTGTAACTAAAATAAATTATTTCTAAAAGAGAATAAATTTTTCCACCAAAAACTGCATTTTTGATGTCTTTTCACACTGCAGTGTTTCAAACATAATCGTATACCAGCGGTAAGATTTGAACCCACGCCTCCGAAGAGACTGGTGGCTAACACCAGTGCCTTGGACCACTCGGCCAGGCTGCCTCTCATAAATAACTATATATGTGAATCTGGGTTGCAGCAGTAGCTAGCAATCTAGTAAGAGACGATCAGTCCAATGATAAGAAATATAACAAAACTTCTAAAAATACAGTCAAATCAAAACAAAATTACATCATTAGAATTACCTTGTCTGAAACCCTACTAGATAAATAATGAATGTCATCATAGTTTTATATTAGAGCTATGACGTGAATAGAAAAACACGAAATTATATTGTTGTTTCTGAAGATGTCATGAGATAATATCATTGCGCTATGACGTCATCATGAAATAAAATCATTACACCGTGACGTCATAATTACTATATAAGAAGCGTCAGAACTGTAAATGTTCTCATTCATAATTACATAATGGTTTCAATCAAGCAAGCTGCACGCAAGTTAAAAAAACAGTACTACACAAACAACAGAGATAGTATCTTGAAAAGAGAAAAGCAAAGGTATTCAACCGACCAGGCGTATCGAGAAGTAAAAATTGAGACAACCAAACGAAAGATCAAGGAGCGTTATCAAAATGATAAACTTTATAGAGAAGCAACAATTGAGCAGGCTAGACAAAAGAGCAAGGAACGGTATGATAATGATAAAGATTACAGAGAAGCAAGAATTGAGCAGGCTAGACAAAAGAGCAAGGAACGGTATGATAATGATGAAGATTACCGAAACAAACATAAGAAAAAAGTTGCAACCAGAATAATGGGTAGATACTGGGGTGACAAAAGCTATAATGAAAAAATTAAATTCTCTGCGAGGTTGTACCGAAGAACGCATAAGGACAAAGGGAAAAATTACATTCAGAAATACAAGAAGATGGCAAAAATGCAGGCTGATCTTTGTAAATTGAGAAACATTTTACGCATGTTTTATCGGGATCACGAAAAGTATTCGAAATTACAGATTAAAATTCTCTTTGAAAGAGCGGATGCTGTTGAAAAGTCGGCTAGAAATGCTTTGGCAAAGCTTCATGGCAATATCCAAAAGAAATGTTGTCAGTTTAACGAAAAGCTTCCAAGGTATGGATTGGCAACTGCGGAACAGTTTATAGATGCAATGGAAAATGTTCGACAACACAGTGAATATACGGAGGCGTACTTCTTAGAAAATTCGTATATTAATTTTGGAAGGAGCAATTGCAGTTTATGTAGCAGCAATAAAAATATATATACAAGCATACCTATCAACAGCGAAGGAAAAGCAATGTTTTTCAATTATGGCGAAAACGAGCCTGTTAGGGTTATTAGTAAATGTGTTTGTAAGACTAATGATTTAGAACAAATTCCTGGAACACCGACTCAAGAAAAAAGCATTTCTAACTGTGTTTTAAACAGTTCGTTTAGTTCTACTGAATATTTGGCAAAAAATTCTCTGTGTAGTAGAACACACTGTCCTGAAAAGTACGAGACAACTATTGAAAAATGCTCTAAAACTAGATCTGACAAGGAAATTATGATGGCTGAAGTCACCTATAACAATCTGAGTAAAAATTCAAAACCAAAAATTGGGCAGCAGGTTACTTGGCAATGTCACCCTGATATCTGCAAGCTCTATCCGACGGATATTGAATTATGTCAAATTCTTTTTGATATCCTTGAAAACAATATAGCATTAAAATTTTCAACTGACAAAGTGGTTAATTTCTACCTTGGCGGCTTGGATTATTGTGAAATCAATTACAGGGACACAAGAAAGCATGGGCATTCGTTATACTGTAGCCCAAATGAGGGATGTCAGAGCTATTTGCGTTCTCTAAGGGCACTAGCTCCACATTTTCCTGTCTTGAACTGTTTCATTAATAGCGTATATAAGGCAGTATCAAAATGTAAGATTATACAACATATTAATCTACTAAAAGTCGAGGGCTCGTACAAGGAACTAAGTCATCACATAGAAGAAGTGTCAAGTAGACTCTGTCGTAATAATAGTCAAGACTTCATTTACGGTGATGGCAATATTAGAGTTTCTGTGGATGAAAATACAATAATAAAATTATTTGGTGAGAGCCTTGATAAGGTAGCTAACATTAGGGATGTATACCCCACAATGCATTGTGACAGTTGTGAGCAGATAAAGACAAAATACCAATTGAAGAGTCTAAGATCCCTTTCAAATAAGAAAGGTTTTGATGTAATGATGGCCACGATTTTAGAACACCTACAACAGGACATACCCAAAGATGACAGAGAAGAACTAATTCAATGTACAGGTTGGAAAGAGGATGTCATAGATTCATTCTTTGTCTGTGATTACTGTGCTGGGAAAATGTTGAAAAGTCAGGAGAATGTCCGATCAGTATTAAATAACCTTCATATAGACTGTACACCGGAATGTATAAAGTGTTTAAATAATTTTGAAATGGCAATGATTCGATTTGTAATGCCTTGTCTTACGATCGTCAGATTAGGGCAAGTAACTGCATTGAAGAGACCTAG
This sequence comes from Artemia sinica, assembly GCA_027921565.1. Lineage (NCBI taxonomy): Eukaryota > Metazoa > Arthropoda > Branchiopoda > Anostraca > Artemiidae > Artemia > Artemia sinica. The sequence continues at coordinate 75,886,926 of CM051258.1, forward strand.
AACAGAACTTGTTGACGCTCTTAAGGGGAGAATAGTATATCTACCTGTTGATGTGCAAGCAAATGCAGATATTCAGCCTGAAAAACTTCTTAACATTGATAGTTTTGTAGTCATTGTCAATGGTCAGCCTACTTACAACAAGAATGTTTGGACTGCACTAATAGATCTGAGAAAAGTCCATGAAGCACTGTTGTGGTTAAGAGAGAACAACAGTCTCTATAAAACAATACATGCATACACCCTAGAAGATTTAAAAAAAATACTTGAAGCCCGTCTTGCTGAAAAAGCGGTTGGTATTGATAATTTACCTGAAATACCGGAAGCTGCAATCCTTCAGAAACTGACAGAAAGTGCAAAATCTACATTGGTTGAACATTTTTCTGTCCAGCCTCTCAATTCAGCGGTTCCAAAAGACTTCATTGAAGATTTTAAGCAAATGAAAGATCTTGGTACTGACCAATTTCAAATCAAGAAACTAAAAGGTGAGAGCGAAGACTTATTTCAGGAAGAACTTGATCTAAAAGTGTTTCCAAATCTTTTCCCGAAAGGCAAATATGGCTTGCGTGACAAGGCAAGACCATTTCGGATTAGGAATGCAGAATATTTTAAATCAAGGCTTCTTAGCAGACATACTAAGTTTCGTCTTGACAAACAGTTTCTTTTTCACAGCTTCCAATTGCAAGAATTCTCTTACATGTGTAATAGCGTTGGTCATATGTTGCGGACTGTGAAACCAAATCAAAATGCTCGTCAATTTATAGACAGGCTTCATTCCCGTGATGGAGAGATGGAAGCGACTTTGTTTTCTGTTCAATCAAAAATCAGAGGATCTCAGCAGTATTTTCAATCTCTTTCCTATAAAGTAAAGTCAATGATTGAGCAATTGGGTCCACCGACTTTGTTTTTGACAGTTTCATGTGCTGAGTGGTACTCTCCTGAATTTATTGACTATTTACGGACTGTCCATAAGAACTTACCTGGTGTGGCAAAAATGACCCCAGCAGAGTTGACGTGTCTAGATCCAATTGCAGTTTCCATGCACTTTGACAAAAAATGGACACCTATATTTAATGAGCTAATATGTTCAAAGACAAATCCTTTGTTTGGTAAAATTAAGGATCATTTCTGGCGTATCGAGTATCAGAAACGAGGTGCGCCTCATGTACACTGTGTGTTGTGGATTGAAGATGCTCCTATTATTGGGAAATCAACAGCGTCTGAAGTGATTCAGTATATCAATAGTATTATAACTTGTGAAATACCAAATAGATTGACTAGTCCAACTCTTCACAAACTGGTCAAAGACCATCAAGTGCACCGCTGTAATAAATACTGTCAAAGAAAGTATAAGAGAAAAAGAGGAAGATGGGTTACGTATTGTAAGTTTGGCTTTCCTCGTCCTACAAAGGAACGAACAGAATTATATGACATCCTTGACTGCTTGGCTCATGGTACAAACCGTAAAAAGCCAAGAAAAAGAATATATCATCTGCTTCGAAGAGATGACGAGCGTTATATAAATGACTATTCTCCTGCGTTACTTATTGCTAATCAAGCAAACATTGATGTTCAATATATTGGCCATTTGGGCTCTAAATTACCGTATTACATTACCGATTACATGACAAAAGCAGAGAGTGTCGAAATAGAAGCAATGTGGGAGGAAGTAAATAATGCATGCAAAAGTCTTGGTCAACGAACTATGTCCTACTTGTTGAAGTCCATAAAAACCCGTCAAGTTGGAGCAGTTGAAGCTGCTGATAGGCTTCTTGGTACTAAATTGTATAGTATTTCTAGGCAATTTAGATATATTGACCTTGCGAAAAAGAGCGAGGTGAAGAGGACACTGAGAAGGTATGAGGAGCTTGAAAAGCTTGCTAAAAACGATCCACAGAGTAGTGATTTGTACATTGCCCACTGGGTTATTGATATCTACCCTAAAAGACCGGAACATATGGAAAATATCAGTCTTTTTCAGTTATTGTCTTGGTATGAACGGGAGCGTAATGGTACTGATGATAATATGATGTTAACTGACGGGTCCTTCTACCTCAGAAAAAGGCTTTTTAAACCGTATATCATACAGCACAGAAAGGTAAACCCATTTGAAACTGACGAGAAGAAAAATGCTTACTATGGAGATCTTTTAAAATTGTTTAAACCTTGGAGAAATGAAAATGAACTAGTAGTCAGTGGAAATAGCAACTACGAAACCTACTGTGTTGAAAGTGTAAACTATCCCGACATGGTAGCTTACCACGAAAAATTTGTTGTTAAGAGGAAAAGCGATATAGAATTTGAAGAAAGGGTCCGAGAACGTGCAAAAGAAATTCTGAAGGCAGAAAATATTGATGAAAACATTGAAGATGACCCAGAAAATGCAATTCAGGGAGGAGTCATTGACAGAGCAGCAGATGCTATGGAGGATTTGTTAGACGCAAACAAACAGATTTTAAATGGTGACACCGAAGACAGGTTGAAAAATGATTATGAGTCGCTCAATATTGATCAAAAGAGAGTTGTTGACAAAATTTTAGACTCAGTTACCAAGCGCAATGGTGCAACATCTTTGAAGTTGATTGTATCTGGATGTGGGGGTACAGGAAAATCTAGGGTTATCAGTGTCGTGAGAAGACTACTTTGCAACAAGTTCAAGAATGAAGATTGTCCCGTTGTAGTTATGGCACCTACTGGTATTGCTGCACATAGCATAAATGGTTTAACAATACATAGTTGTTTAAGTTTAGCTATTGATCAGGAAAACACCACAAAATACACACCTCTCTCCACTGAAAAACTTCTTACTTTGAGAAAGACACTTAAGGAGACAAGACTTTTTATTATTGATGAAATTAGTATGGTTTCGTCTCTTCTTTTAACCTACATTCATTTAAGACTATCAGAAATATTGGCAGTTGATTTGCCAATGGGTAATGCTAACTGCGTATTTTTGGGAGATTTTCTTCAATTAAGACCAGTAAGTGGTAATCCTCCTTATATGCCTCTCACACGACTTGAAGTAAAAAACAGGATCGGATCAGTTGGTACTTTTAACCTCTGGCATCTATTTGAGTATGAGGAACTAAGCATAAATGTGAGACAAAAGATGGATAAGAGTTATGCTAACACACTTGCTGAAATTAGACAGGGGTTTTGCACTGGTGAAAATTTGAATAGTCTTTACAAGAGAAAAATTGGGAACTCCTACAGAGCTTCAAATGACGAAATAATAGATCGTTACTCAAAATTGTATGAAGAGGGAAATAGACCTGTCATTCTTATGCCCACCAATGAAAATTGTATGGTAGTTAACGATTTACTTCTTAAAAAAAGCTGCTCAGACTACGTTAAACTTTCTGCAGTTGATCGACTCTCTTCAGTTGTTGACGACAAACGAATCGAACAGAAAGCAGCAAACACTGTTTTAAACTTTGGCAACGACAAAAAAAGAACAGCCGGTTCTTTCATGAGCTTGTTACTTGCAGTAGGTGCACGTGTAATGCTCCAAAGAAATATTTGTGTTGCTAAGGGGCTAGTAAATGGATCAATGGGAACAGTAACAAGTTTCAAGTTGCTACCAAACGGAGAAATAATTGGAGTTCTTGTAAAATTTGATGGACTGGAACTTCCAGTTGAAATTGGCAGAGAAACCGTGCGCTTTGAAGTTTTGAAGCAAGTCTTTTTTACGCGAAGACAGTTTCCTCTTCAACTGGCCTTTGCCATTACAATACACAAGTCCCAAGGACTAAGTTTACAGTGTGCAATTGTTGACGCAGGTAATCGTTGCTTCGGTCCAGGTATGTTGTACGTTGCTCTTTCCCGTGTGACCACTAGTGCAGGTTTACATCTAGTAGAATTTGATAAGACAAAGATTTATTGCGATGTTGATGCTTTAATTGAGTACAACCGTTTGAGACAAATTTATAGAACAGATCTTCCATTGTTTGAGTTCCCAGAAAGGCAACTCAGAGGTACACCAGATGAAGTATGTATAACAAATGAAGTAAACTCTAAAGGACAACAGACTCAAGGAAAAAAAATTTCCATTGTTGGAGGTCCCAGAAAAAGAATGAGAAGCCCTTCAGTTGAAGAACCCTTATTAATAGAAATTTATCCCAAACATAAGAAAAGGATAACTAGTGTCGGACCGGTGGTGTCAACAAAAGAGAAAAAATTAAATATTAATGCGAAACTTGATCACAATGATATATTTCGTGTCATTCAACCGGCCCAAGATCGTCAAGAACAACACAAAAATGCTAATAATGCAAATGTACCAGCAAGTGCATATGTTACTCTTGATAGTAATAGAAAGGTATCAAGAATTATACATGCTGACTGGAATCAAGCAGAAGATAATATATTTCTATCTGGATACGCAGGCAGCCAATGCTTTGCCATGGTACTCGCAAATATTGTCCGAGCTGCTATTATACCTCCAAGGCAATGGAATAAAAATATTCTGAACAGAAACATGATTGAAGGGGATACTATTTATGCTCTCATACGTGAAAATAATAATAATAGAAATCCAAGAGTTTTTCCGATTCCTCCTAGTGGCTATTTGGTATTGAAAAATTTAGATGTCATCAAGGACGATTTTCTAATGTATGACGCAGTATTTTCCCTAAATTATGACGATAATTGGTTGTGCAGCGGAAGCTTATTGGATTCTATAAATAATGGAGAATTAGGAATTACATTATTGGCGGCTTTAAAAAAATTATTTAGAGAACATAATGCTGGAATAATAGTTGCATACTCTAAATCACTGGGTCTTATGCATTATGATGAAAAATACTATTTTACAGATTCTCACTCATGCGGACCCAGAGGAGCACCATTGCAAAATGATAATGGAAAAGCATGTGTCATAGAATGTGACACGATTGAAGAATTATATCGCATTACTCGAAGAGTCTTCAAAGCCAAAAATGAACAATTTACTATTCATTATATTGACGTTACAGTAAGTACATTAAAAGACGATCACTGAAATAACAAATTTACAGTAAATTTTGCAGCGGTAGCTAGCAACCTAGTAAGAGACGATCACCTCCAATGTCAAGAAATATAAAACCCCCCAACTCCTAAAAAAAGAGTCAGATCAAAACAAAAAGTACACCATTAGAACCGCCTTGTCCGAATCCTCTATAAAGGAAACTTACCGCCCTTTGGCTTGAATAACAAAGAAAATATATTGGCTTGAAAATCAAGAAAATTGACTTTTACCACGTTATTCTCCACAAACGGGATATTTTTTTCTTTCCGCTTTTTTTTCTGCTCATTACTATATAAGAAGCGTCAGAACTGTAAATGTTCTCATTCATAATTATTATAATAAAGAACGACCTCTTGCCTATACTAAATTTTTATAATAAAGATACAATAAAGAACGACACCTTGCCCATGTTAACTAAAACATAAATAGGGATTATGTTATTTCCAATAGTATCATGGCTGTAGAGATGGCTGAAACCTAGTTACAATAAAAAACGATCATTGGAATAACAAAAATTGCATACCTTTGGAATTAGCTAGCTACTTGATTATTTGAGACTCGTCTCTTACTATTTAAAAGAAGAAAAAGCCGTAGGCTTTTTCCTGTGTGTAATCAGTTTATTATTACAGTAAAGAACGATCTCTCACCAATAGTAACTGATGTATTGTGGTTCCAGGGGTATCCGGGTTGCAGCGGTAGCTAGCAACCTAGTAAGAGACGATCACCTCCAATGTTAAGAAATATAAAACCCCCGAACTCCTAAAAAAAGAGTCAGATCAAAACAAAAAGTACACCATTAGAACCACCTTGTCCGAAACCTCTATAAAGGAAACTTACCGCCCTTTGGCTTGAATAACAAAGAAAATATATTGGCTTAAAAATCAAGAAAATTGACTTTTACCACGTTATTCTCCACAAACGGGATATTTTTTTCTTTCCGCTTGATTTTCCTCCTCAGCTAGCTGGGCACTGAAAAATCATAGAGAGCTTAATAATAGCTCATTTTAAAATAAATTGCAACATCTAGTGCCTTTTGTAATTAAAAATAAAATACTTTTTAAAGTAGATACATTTAAGAACGAACTTTAGTCCATAGTAACTGAAGTATTATAAGGAATCATCATGTAGATGAGAAATTTTCCTTAAGAAATCATCATAAGTAAAAATTTCCCATACCGGGAATCGAAATCAGGCAAACTAGGTGAGAGCCAGCTACCCTAACCACTAGACCATATAAAATATATCAAATATCTGATTAATGAAGTTTTTCCGGGTTGCAGCGGTAGCTAGCAACCTAGTAAGAGACGATCACGTCCAATGTTAAGAAATATAAAAACCCATAGTTCCTAAAAAAGGAGTCAGATCAAAACAAAAAGTACACTATTAGAACCGCCTTGTCCGAAACCCCTGTATAGGAAATTTTCTGTCCCTTGGCTTGAACAGAAAGGGAAATATATTGGCTTGATTTACAATAAAGATCCAACTCTTGCCTATACTAACTGGGATGGGTTGCTTAACTATAGTGTAGGCTTGTAAATTTACATTTAAAGTCAACAAATTAAAAATTCCCTACAACGGGGAATCAAACCCCGATCGCCCTTGTGACAAGCGGGTATGTTTACCATTGTACTATTTACAGTAAAGAACGATCTCTCGCCCATAGTAACTGATATATGGTGGTTTTATTATGTATAGTAAGAGCGACTTGTCTCAATAGTAACTTGCTACATCTAGTTCCTTCTGTAATTAAAAATAAAATATTTTTTTAAATAGTTCCTGGTTGCAGCAGTAGCTAGCAACCTAATTAAAAGACGATCATCCGAAGAACATACCATTGCATATATTGGACTTAGTTAGCTTCTTGATTCCTTGAAAAAAAATCTTATTTGTCAACTGAAACTAGAATAATTTCTGAAAATTTTAAATAAAATAATTTTATTTAACTGCAAAGTGCAAAAATATTTATGGTGTCTGAACAATAATTTTTATTTTTTAATTCAAACCAGATTACATTAAAGGACGAACTATCTTATAGTAAACAATAAACTTCCAGCCCATAGTAACTAAAATCAGATTAAAATTAATATTAAAGATAGATCAATGATTTTTACAATAAAATCCGGGTTGCAGCGGTAGCTCCTAATAAGAGACGATCACGTCCAATGTTAAGAAATATAAAAACCCATAACTCCTAAAAAAAGAGTCAGATAAAAACAAAAGGTACACCATTAGAACCGCCTTGTCCGAAATACCTGTATAGTAAACATTCTGTCCCTTGGCTTGAACAGCAAGGAAAATATATTATAATAAAGAACGACATCTTGCCTATACTAAATTTTATATGCCGCTTAATTGTAGTATAGGTTAGTTTATAATAAAGATCGAACTCTTCCCTATACCAACTTGCATACGCAACTTCACTATAGTTAAGATTACAGTATTTATATTATACATCATTATAAATTATAATCCGGGTTGCAGCGGTAGCTAGCAACCTAGTAAGAGACGATCACGTCCAATGTTAAGAAATATAAAAACCCATAGTTCCTAACAAAGGAGTCAGATCAAAACAAAAAGTACACCATTAGAACCGCCTTGTCCGAAACCCCTGTATAGGAAACTTTCTGTCCCTTGGCTTGAACAGCAAGGGAGATATATTGGCTTGAAAATCAAGAAAATTGACTTTAACCACGTTATTCTCCCCAAACGGGATATTTTTTTTTTCTTTTTTTGTATCCAGAGATAGCTTGGCACTGGAACATCGTAGAGGGTTGTTCAATAGCTCATTTTAAAGGAAATTAATTGGGTTAAAAACCTTTTGTAACTAAAATAAATTATTTCTAAAAGAGAATAAATTTTTCCAATAAAAACTGTATTTTTGATGCAGTGACGTCATAATTACTATATAAGAAACGTCAAAACTGTAAATGGTCTCATTCATGAATATCACAATAAGAGACGATCACGTCCAAACATAACAATAAAGAACGAACTCTAATTAAATTTTGTTAGAGCTATGATGTGAATAGACAAACACGAAATTATATTGTTGTTTCTGAAGACGTCATGAAATAATATCATTGCGCTATGACGTCAATAAAATCATTACCTTGTGACGTCATAATTACTATATAAGAAGCTTCAGAACTGTAAAAGTTCACATTCATAATTACATAATGGTTTCAATCAAGCAAGCTGCACGGATATTGAAAAAACAGTACTACACAAACAACAGAGATAGTATCTTGAAAAGAAAAAAACAAAGGTATTCAACCGACCAGGCATATCGAGAAGTAATAATTGAGAGAGCAAAACAAAGGTATTCATTATAATAAAGAACGACCTCTTGCCTATACTAAATTTTATACGCCACTTAATTATAGTATAGGTTAGTAATTCCACAGATAGCTTGGCACTGGAGCATCGTAGAGAGTTGTTTAATGGCTTATTTTAAAGCAAATTAATGGGGTTAAAAAAATTTTTTATAATAAAGAACGACCTCTTGCCTATACTAAATTTTATACGCCACTTAATTATAGTATAGGTTAGTAGTTCAACAGATAGCTTAGCACTGGAACATCATAGAGAGTTGTTCAATGGCTCATTTTAAATAAAATTAAAGGGGTTAAAATATTTTGTAATTAATTTACATTAAAAGACGATCACTGAAATAACAAACCATTCCATACATTGGACTTAGTTAGCTACTTGATTGTTTGAGTTTCGTCTCTTACTATTTAAAAGAAGAATTATAATAAAGAACGAACGCTTGCTCATAGTAACTGAAATATTAATTAAAGGTAGTATATACATAAAGGATCGATCTGAAAATTATTTCCGGGTTGCAGCGGTAGCTAGCAACCTAGTAAGAGACGATCACCTCCAATGTTAAGAAATATAAAAACCCGTAGCTCCTAAAAAAAGAGTCAGATCAAAACAAAAAGTACACCATTAGAACCGCCTTGTCCAAATCCTCCATAAAGAAAACTTACCGCCCTTTGGCTTGAATAACAAAGAAAATATATTGGCTTGAAAATCAAGAAAATAGACTTTTACCACGTTATTCTCCCCAAACGGGATATTTTTTTCTTTTTTTTTTTCTTTTCTTTTCCACAGATAGCTTGGCACTGGAACATCGTAGAGGGTTGTTCAATAGCTCATTTTAAAGGAAATTAATTGGGTTAAAAACCTTTTGTAACTAAAATAAATTATTTCTAAAAGAGAATAAATTTTTCCAATAAAAACTGTATTGTTGATGCAGTGACGTCATAATTACTATATAAGAAACGTCAAAACTGTAAATGGTCTCATTCATGAATACATAATGGTTAAATCAAAGTTATAATAAAGAACGAACTCTTGCCTATAATAGATTAGATACTCAACTTAATTATAGTTAATGATATAGTAATGATAGGGTTTTATTGATAGCTGAACTACAAATTAAAAGAAAAAGACACCGGCTGGATTTTTATAATAAAGAACAACCTCTTGCCTATACTGAATTTTATACGCCACTTAATTATTGTATAGGTTAGTTGTTCAACAGGTAGCTTGCCACTGAAACATCGTAGAGGGTTGTTCAATGGCTCATTTTAAAGAAAATTAATGGGGTTAAAAACCTTTTGTAATTAAAACAAATTATTTTTATTACATTAAGAAGTTTTAATTATGTTCCTTAAGAAATCATCATAAGTTAAAATTTCCCATACAAAATTTGAACTCAAGCTAACTGGGTGAGATCTATCCCAACCTCTAGACCATATAGGATTTATTAAAATATCCGATTAATGACGTTTATATTAAAGAACAAATTATAAACCTAGTTAGCTGTCTGATTTTTTCCGGGTTGCAGCGGTAGCTAGCAACCTAGTAAGAGACGATCACGTCCAATGTTAAGAAATATAAAAACCCATAGTTCCTAACAAAGGAGTCAGATCAAAACAAAAAGTAGACCATTAGAACCGCCTTGTCCGGAACCCCTGTATAGGAAACTTTCTGTCCCTTGGCTTGAACAGCAAGGGAAATATATTGGCTTGAAAATCAAGAAAATTGACTTTAACCACGTTATTCTCCACAAACTGGATATTTTTTTCTTTTTTCTTTTTCTTTTTTTTTTTCTTTTCCACAGATAGCTTGGCACTGGAACATCGTAGAGGGTTGTTCAATAGCTCATTTTAAAGGAAATTAATTGGGTTAAAAATCTATAGTAACTAAAATAAATTATTTCTAAAAGAGAATAAATTTTTCCACCAAAAACTGCATTTTTGATGTCTTTTCACACTGCAGTCTTTCAAACATAATCGTATACCAGCGGTAAGATTTGAACCCACGCCTCCAAAGAGACTGGTGGCTAACACCAGTGTCTTGGACCACTCGGCCAGGCTGCCTCTCATAAATAAATATATATGTGAATTTGGGTTGCAGCAGTAGCTAGCAACCTAGTAAGAGACAATCAGTCCCATGCTAAGAAATATAACAAAACTCCTAAAAATAGAGTAAGATCAAAACGAAAGTACATCATTGAAACTACCTTGTCTGAAACCCTACTAGATAAATAATGAATGTCGTCATAGCTTTATATTAGATTAGAGCTATGACGTGAATAGAAAAATCATTACGCCGTGACGTCATAATTACTACTTAAGAACAACAAAGATGTAAATTTTCTCAGTCTTGATTAGAATAATGGTTAGATCGAAGCAAGCTATACGCAATTTGAAAAAACAGTACTACACAAACAACAGAGATAGTATCTTGAAAAGAGAAAAGCAAAAATATTCAACCGACCAGGCGCATCGAGAAGTAAAAATTGAGAGAGCAAAACAAAGGTATTCAACCAACCAGGCGTATCGAGAAGTAATAATTGAGAGAGCAAAACAAAGGTATTCAACCGACCAGGCGTATCGAGAAGTAATAATTGAGAGAGCAAAACAAAGGTATTCAACCGACCAGGCGTATCGAGAAGTAATAATTTTATAATAAAGAACGACCTCTTGCCTATACTAAATTTTATAGGCCACTTAACTATTGTATAGGCTAGTACAGTTATTATATTTAAGGTCAATATATTAAAATTTTCCACTAAAAGACGGTCATTGGAATAAAAACCCAATACATACATTTGATTTAGTTAGCTAATTGATTGTTTGAGGCTAGTCTCTTACTATTTCAAAGAAGAAAAAGCCGTAGGCTTTTTCCTGTTTGTAATCAATTAGAAAGAGTTCTACCGCTTGATAATCAAGTTTCCGGGTTGCAGCGGTAGCTATCAACCTAGTAAGAGATATTTATAATAAAGAACGAACTCTTCCCTATACTAACTTGCATACGCAACTTCACTATACTTAAGATTACAGTATTTATATTATACATCATTATAAATTATAAAAGGTTCAAATGTTCGAAGATACATGAAAATTCTAAAATTAGTTTTGCTTTTTGTCTCCTGGAAGAAAATTTTTTTCATCTCAGTTCAAATTTATTATTGTATCCTGGAACCAAACTTTTTTTGGTTTGTAACCCGTAAAGTACATATCTCCATATTATTGTCTCATAAATGCAATTATTTTAGTTTTCAGTCCAGAATCGCTAAACTTATTATGTAAACTGCAAAAATATTTATGGTGTCTAACCAATAATACTAATTTTGTAATTCAAACAAGATAAATACCTGAAAATTTTAAAATTAGTTTTGTTTTATGCTAGGTTTTAGATACTCGACATGGGATTTTGTGTACTTAATAATTTTAAACCTTGAAAAAATATGGTCTCACGCGAGTGGAAAAAAAGAAAGAATAACCAAAAACAATATCAAAATAGAGCAATCCAAATTTCTACTAATAAAAAACTTTACTACACAAAAAATAAAGCTAACATCCTGCAATATCATCCGGGTTGCAGCGGTAGCTAGCAACCTAGTAAGAGACGATCACGTCCAATGTTAAGAAATATAAAAACCCATAGCTCCTAAAAAAGGAGTCAGATCAAAACAAAAAGTACACCATTAGAACCGCCTTGTCCAAAACCCCTGTATAGGAAACTGTCTGTCCCTTGGCTTGAACAGCAAGGGAAATATATTGGCTTGAAAATCAAGAAAATAGACTTTTACCACGTTATTCTCCCCAAACGGGATATTTTTTTTTTCTTTTTTTGTATCCAGAGATAGCTTGGCACTGGAACATCGTAGAGGGTTGTTCAATAGCTCATTTTAAAGGAAATTAATTGGGTTAAAAATCTATAGTAACTAATTTATAATAAAGATCGAACTCTTCCCTATACTAACTTGCATACGCAACTTCACTATAGTTAAGATTACATTATTTATATTATGCATCATTATAAATTATGAAAGGTTCAAATGTTCGAAGATTATAGAGTTAAAAATTTTCCTACACCGTGAATCGAACCCGAGCCTGTTAAGTGAAAGTTAACTATCCTAGCCACTAGACCATATGGAACCTTAAAGAAGTATGATTTAAGAGCCATATGCATATTATTATTTCACCATACCAATTATAATATTACATTAAATTACAGTAAAGAACGATCTCTCTCCCATACTAACTGATATGTGGTGGTTCCAGGTGTAGTTCACAGTATTTTATAGTAAAGAACCAACTCTACTGAATTAATAATAATTCATTCAATCTTGAAAACAAGGAATTACAGCAGAGACTTATATGTTATTATAAGTGAGCTAAAAGTTTAAAAAAAAGTCCACCAAGATTTGAACTCGGATCTCAAGATTCATCGTCAGGAGTGCTAGCCGTTACACCATAAAAACTTAATATCAGAAATTGTTCAAACAGTATATGATGCAGACATATTTTATGCTGAGCCATGTGTATAATAAAGAACGACTTCTTGCCTATACTAAATTTTATACGCCACTTAATTATAGTTTAGGTTAGTGATTCAACAGATAGCTTGGCACTGGTTAAAACAAAGAACGACCTCTTGCCTATGCTAAATTTTACAGGTTACTTAACTATAGTATAGGTTAGTAAAGTTTACATAAAGTGCAATAAAGAACGACACCTAGCCCATGTTAACTGAAACATAAATAGGGATTACGTAACTTACATCAGTATCATGGCTGTAGAGATTGCTGAAGCCTAGTAAAGACCAATCCGGGTTGCAGCGGTAGCTAGCAAGCTAGTAAGAGACGATCACGTCCAATGTTAAGAAATATAAAAACCCGTAGTTCCTAACAAAGGAGTCAGATCAAAACAAAAAGTACACCATTAGAACCGCCTTGTCCGAAACCCCTGTATAGGAAACTTTCTGTCCCTTGGCTTGAACAGCAAGGGAAATATATTGGCTTGAAAATCAAGAAAATTGACTTTAACCACGTTATTCTCCCCAAACGGGATATTTTTTTCTTTTTTCTTTTTTTTTTCTTTTCCACAGATAGCTTGGCACTGGAACATCGTAGAGGGTTGTTCAATAGCTCATTTTAAAGGAAATTAATTGGGTTAAAAATCTATAGTAACTAAAATAAATTATTTCTAAAAGAGAATAAATTTTTCCACCAAAAACTGCATTTTTGATGTCTTTTCACACTGCAGTCTTTCAAACATAATCGTATACCAGCGGTAAGATTTGAACCCACGCCTCCGAAGAGACTGGTGGTTAACACCAGTGCCTTGGACCACTCGGCCAGGCTGCCTCTCATAAATGAATATATATGTGAATTTGGGTTGCAGCAGTAGCTAGCAACCTAGTAAGAGATGATCAGTCCAATGCTAAGAAATATAACAAAACTCCTAAAAATAGAGTCAGATCAAAACAAAAGTACATCATTAGAATTACCTTGTCTGAAACCCTACTAGATAAATAATGAATGTCATCATAGTTTTATATTAGAGCTATGACGTGAATAGAAAAACATGAAATTATATTGTTGTTTCTGAAGACGTCATGAAATAATATCATTGCTCTATGACGTCAACAAAATCATTACGCTGTGACGTCATAATTACTACTTAAGAACTACAAAGATGAAAATGTTCTCATTCATAATTGCATAATGGTTTCAATCAAGCAAGTCGCACGCAAGTTGAAAAAACAGTACTACACAAACAACAGAGATAGTATCTTGAAAAGAGAAAAGCAAAAATATTCAACCGACCAGGCGCATCGAGAAGTAAAAATTGAGAGAGCAAAACAAAGGTATTCAACCGACCAGGCGTATCGAGAAGTAATAATTGAGAGAGCAAAACAAAGGTATTCAACCGACCAGGCGTATCGAGAAGTAATAATTGAGAGAGCAAAACAAAGGTATTCAACCGACCAGGCGTATCGAGAAGTAATAATTGAGAGAGCAAAACAAAGGTATTCAACCGACCAGGCGTATCGAGAAGTAATAATTGAGAGAGCAAAACAAAACAGCAAGATGTGTTATCACAATGATGAAGATTACCGCATCAAATATAAGAAAACCAAAAGCAAAGGTATTCAACCGTCCAGGTGTATCGAGAAGCAAAATTGAGACAGCCAAACAAAAGATCAAGGAGCGTTACTGGGGTGACAAAATCTATAATGAAAAAAATTAAATTCTCTGCGAGGTTGTACCGAAGAACGCATAAGGACAGAGGGAAAAATTACATTCAGAAATACAAGAAGATGGCAAAAATGCAGGCTGATCTTTGTAAATTGAGAAACATTTTACGCATGTTTTATCGGAATCACGAAAAGTATTCAAAATTACAGATTAAAATTCTCTTTGAAAGAGCGGATGCTGTTGAAAAGTCGGCTAGAAATTCTTTGGCAAAGCTTCATAGTAATATCCAAAAGAAATGTTGTCAGTTTAACGAAAAGCTTCCAAGGTATGGATTGGCAACTGCGGAACAGTTTATAGATGCAATGGAAAATGTTCGACAACACAGTGAATATACGGAGGCGTACTTCTTAGAAAATTCGTATATTAATTTTGGAAGGAGCAATTGCAGTTTATGTAGCAGCAATAAAAATATATATTCAAGCATACCTATCAACAGCGAAGGAAAAGCAATGTTTTTCAATTATGGCGAAAACGAGCCTGTTAGGGTTATTAGTAAATGTGTTTGTAAGACTAATGATTTAGAACAAATTCCTGGAACACCGACTCAAGAAAAAAGCATTTCTAACTGTGTTTTAAACAGTTCGTTTAGTTCTACTGAATATTTGGCAAAAAATTTTATAATAAAGAACGAATATTTTACCGATTATCTACTAACAACCATATATGACGTAATAAGTGACATGACGTAATATCTAAAACCTATTGTGTACTAATAACCATATATGACTTATCCGGGTTGCAGCGGTAGCTAGCAATCCGGGTTGCAGCGGTAGCTAGCAACCTAGTAAGAGAAGATCACGTACAATGTTAAGAAATATAAAAACCCATAGTTCCTAAAAAAGGAGTCAGATCAAAACAAAAAGTACACCATTAGAACCGCCTTGTCCGAAACCCCTGTATAGGAAACTTTCTGTCCCTTGGCTTGAACAGCAAGGGAAATATATTGGCTTGAAAATCAAGAAAAGTGGCAGCTACTACAACATTCTGCCTAAACGGGATATTTTTTTTCTTTCTTCTTTTCCACAGATAGCTTGGCACTGAAACATCGTAGAGAGTTGTTCAATGGCTCATTTTAAAGGAAATCTCTAGATCTAGCATCTTTTGCACTTAATTTTTTTTCAATCAATTAATTTTTACGAAAAACTTAATTTTTTATATACAATATTGATCAATGACGTCATAGTCGTAGGATGTATTAGTAATACATAATCCGGGTTGCAGCGGTAGCTAGCAACCTAGTAAGAGACGATCACGTCCAATGTTAAGAAATATAAAAACCCATAGTTCCTAAAAAAAGGAGTCAGATCAAAACAAAAAGTACACCATTAGAACCGCCTTGTCCGAAACCCCTATAAAGGAAACTTACCGTCCTTTGGCTTGCATAACAAAGAAAATATATTGGCATTGGCTTGAAAATCAAGAAAATTGACTTTAACCACGTTATTCTCCACAAACGGGATATTTTTTTTCTCTCTTCTTCTTCTTTTCCACAGATAGCTTTGCACTGGAACATCGTAGAGAGTTGTTCAATGGCTCATTTTAAAGGAAATCTCTAGATCTAGCAACTTTTGCACTTAATTTTTTTTTTCAATTAATTATTTTTTACGAAAAACTTAAATTTTTATATACAATATTGACCAATGACGTCATAGTCGTTGGATGTAGTTTGTATTATATAATTATAATAAAGAACGAATATTTTACCGATTATCTACTAATAACCATATATGACGTAATAAGTGACATGACGTAATATCTAAAACCTATTGTGTACTAATAACCATATATGACTTAATGAGCGACGTGACGTAAAAATTGAAAAAATTAATTTTTATTTTATTTTCGTTTTTAGTTCAGAATCGCTAAAGTTATAAACTGCAAAAATATTTATGGTGTCTGAACAATAGTTTTAATCTTTTAATTTAGACTAGAAAAATACCTGAAAATTTAAAAATTAGTTTAATTTTTTGTTAGGTTCTTGATACTTGATACGGGACATAAAAATTCAACTAATGATTACATAATGGTTTCAATC
This sequence comes from Artemia sinica, assembly GCA_027921565.1. Lineage (NCBI taxonomy): Eukaryota > Metazoa > Arthropoda > Branchiopoda > Anostraca > Artemiidae > Artemia > Artemia sinica. The sequence continues at coordinate 75,903,525 of CM051258.1, forward strand.
AAGCAATTTACATGAAAGAACGAACCTTAGACCATAGTAGCAGAAATAAGAATATCTAGGTTGCAGCGGTAGCTAGCAACCTATTACATAATCCGGGTTTAAGTGGTAGCTAGCAACCTACTAAGAAACGCCAAATTAAAAGATGATAATTAGAAGAACAAACAATTGCTTATATTGGACTTAGTTAGCTGCCTGATTCTTTGAGGTTCGTCTCTTACTATTCCAAAGAAGAAAAAGCCGTAGGCTTTTTCCTGTTTGTAATAATATTACATTAAAAGACGATCATTGGAATAAAAATTATCCGGGTTGCAGCGGTAGCTAGCAACCTAGTAAGAGACGATCACGTCCAATGTTAAGAAATATAAAAATCCATAGTTCCTAAAAAAGGAGTCAGAACAAAACAAAAAGTACACCATTAGAACCGCCTTGTCCGAAACCCCTGTATAGGAAATTTTCTGTCACTTGGTTTGAACAGCAAGGGATTATAATAAAGAACGACCTCTTGCCTATACTAAATTTTATACGCCACTTAATTATAGTATAGGTTAGTAATTCAACAGATAGCATGGCACTGGAACATCGTAGAGAGTTGTTCAATGGCTCATTTTAAAGGAAATTAATTGGGTTAAAAACCTTTTGTAATTAAAACAAATTATTTTTATTACATTAAGAAATTTGAATTATGTTCTTTAAGAAATCATCATAAGTAAAAATTTCCCGTACGGAAATTGAACTCAAGCCTGCTGGGTGACAGATATCCCAACCTCTAGACCATATAGGATATATTAATACGTAAGGGATCGTACAATAAAGAACGACCTCTTGCCTATACTATATTTTATACGCCACTTAATTATAGTATAGGATAGTAATTCAACAGATAGCTTGGCACTGGAACATCGTAGAGAGTTATTCAATGGCTCATTTTAATGGAAATTAATGGGGTTAAAAACCTTTTGTTTTTAAAATAAATTATTTTTATTACATTATGAAATTTTATTTATAATTCCTTAAGAAATCATCATAAGTAAAAATTACATAAAGGCTCGATCATCGAATTTAAGCTGAAACTAAGTAAAGGACAATTATGCCTCCATATATTCACAGCTATGTATGAGATTTCGCATTACATCTGTAAACTGTTCCACAGTTGCCGGTCCATACCTTGGAAGCTTTTCACTAAACATGCAACATTTCTTTTGGATATTAATAAAGAATTGATCCGGCTTGCAGCGGTAGCTAGCAACCTAGTAAGAGACGATCACGTCCAATGTTAAGAAATATAAAAACCCATAGTTCTAAAAAAAGAGTCAGATCAAAACAAAAAGTACACCATTAGAACCGCCTTGTCCGAAACTCCTGCATAGTAAAATTTCTGTCCCTTGGCTTGAACAGCAAGGGAAATATATTGGCTTGAAAATCAAGAAAAGTGGCAGCTACTACAACATTCTGCCTAAACGGGATATTTTTTTCTTTTTTTTTTCTTTTTTTGTATCCAGAGATAGCTTGGCACTGGAACATCGTAGAGGGTTGTTTAATATACAGTAAAGAACGGTCTCTCATCTATAGTAACTGTTATTTGTAATAAAGAACGACCTCTTGCCTATATTTTATACACCACTTAATTATAGTATAGGTTAGTAATTCCACAGATAGCTTGGCACTGGAACATCGTAGAGAGTTGTTTAATGGCTCATTTTAAAGCAAATTAATGGGGTTAAAAACTTTTACAGTAAAGAACGATCTCTCGCCCATAGTAACTGATATATGATGGTTCCAGGGGTAGTTGCATAAAGGACCGATATATCTCATCATAAATGGTGTTTGTCAATTATTACATTAAAAGATTATAATAAAGATCGAACTCAAATACATTCTTAGACCACACTGGCTATACATGACAAACGAAACTCAGAGAGGAGAGAAAGTAACAAAATGAAAAATAAAATCAAAAAGGGTGAAAAAACGAGGATTTTGTAAGCCAGCGAACCATGAAGATGACAAAATATAAGCAAATATTTCGACAAGGACCTCCGCCAAGTCGTCCTCAGTGCTAAACAAAAAAAAAAAAAAAAAAAAAAAAAAAAACGAAAATCTAACCTTTCGAAGCTTACTGTACAAACACAGAACAGACACTGAATAAAAAACCAGGCAGGAATCAATGAAAATGAATTTACCAAGATGATTGTGCAAAGATCTTTCGTCTTGCAATAACTTTAGCTGGTCTACAATTTCGGTTTTCATTAGATATGCAAATAGGTTCTTTCGGGTGAAAATATTGATTGAGTCCTTCAAGATTAAACTGTCGTAAATTGGGCTTAATGAAATATCTCCAGTATCTCTATTTATTGCTAAATTTTGGTTCATATATTTTTTTATCTCAATTACCTCCTTAAAAGTTTGTGGTACGCCATTAACAGTTGATATTAAGGTTGCCTCGTCAAACAGAACTAGATGGGTCGGGTTTACGAAAATATGCGAAGCCAATGCCGAATCAAAGTTGTCATTGTTATTTTTTAATCTCAGGGACTTATCTATTGAAATTTTGTGCTCATGCAAACGCTCACCTAGTTGTTGATGGGTCCTACCAATGTAAAACTTTCCACAAGAACACGGGATTCTGTAGACACCACTACCCAGTACAGGGTCTGTTTTATCCTTTCCTGAGTTAAAAAATGTTCAACCTTTTGTTCGGTTTTGAAAGAAACAGAGAGATTATGTTTATTTAAAATTTTTCCAAGTCTATCGCCAAGTTTCGGGATGTATGGTAAAACGATGAAAGTTTTTTTCTCAATTGCCGGTGTAACTGAATCAAGGGGGACAAGCTCCCTATTTTGTTCTTTTATCTTTTTTAATCGTCTATCTATTATATTTTCAATGAGTTTGATTGGGTAACCATTGCAAAAAAGAGTATCCTTGACATAATTTAGTTCAGAATTTATATGATTACGGGAACAAATTTTTAAAACTCTGTCGACTAAAGAGATTACTACCCCTCTTTTCACAGAAGGAGGGTGATTGGAAGAGAAATGTAGATATCGATCATTATGAGTCGGCTTTCTATATATAGAAAATTCAAGACTAGGATTAGTTTTTATAATCAAAACATCTAAGAAAGGCAGCTTACCTGAACACAATGGAACTCGAAGATTCAGGTAAGCTGCCTTTCTTAGATGTTTTGATTATAAAAACTAATCCTAGTCTTGAATTTTCTATATATAGAAAGCCGACTCATAATGATCGATATCTACATTTCTCTTCCCATCACCCTCCTTCTGTGAAAAGAGGGGTAGTAATCTCTTTAGTCGACAGAGTTTTAAAAATTTGTTCCCGTAATCATATAAATTCTGAACTAAGTTATGTCAAGGATATTCTTTTTTGCAATGGTTACCCAATCAAACTCATTGAAAATATAATAGATAGACGATTAAAAAAGATAAAAGAACAAAATAGGGAGCTTGTCCCCCTTGATTCAGTTACACCGGCAATTGAGAAAAAAACTTTCATCGTTTTACCATACATCCCGAAACTTGGCGATAGACTTGGAAAAATTTTAAATAAACATAATCTCTCTGTTTCTTTCAAAACCGAACAAAAGGTTGAACATTTTTTTAACTCAGGAAAGGATAAAGCAGACCCTGTACTGGGTAGTGGTGTCTACAGAATCCCGTGTTCTTGTGGAAAGTTTTACATTGGTAGGACCCATCAACAACTAGGTGAGCGTTTGCATGAGCACAAAATTTCAATAGATAAGTCCCTGAGATTAAAAAATAACAATGACAACTTTGATTCGGCATTGGCTTCGCATATTTCCGTAAACCCGACCCATCTAGTTCTGTTTGACGAGGCAACCTTAATATCAACTGTTAATGGCGTACCACAAACTTTTAAGGAGGTAATTGAGATAAAAAAATATATGAACCAAAATTTAGCAATAAATAGAGATACTGGAGATATTTCATTAAGCCCAATTTACGACAGTTTAATCTTGAAGGACTCAATCAATATTTTCACCCGAAAAAACTTAAAAGAACCTATTTGCATATCTAATGAAAACCGAAATTGTAGACCAGCTAAAGTTATTGCAAGACGAAAGATCTTTGCACAATCATCTTGGTAAATTCATTTTCATTGATTCCTGCCTGGTTTTTTATTCAGTGTCTATTCTGTCTTTGTACAGTAAGCTTCGAAAGGTTAGATTTTCGTTTTTTTTTTTTTTTTTTTTTTCTTCTTTTTTGTTTAGCACTGAGGACGACTTGGCGGAGGTCCTTGTCGAAATATTTGCTTATATTTTGTCATCTTCATGGTTCGCTGGCTTACAAAATCCTCGTTTTTTCACCCTTTTTGATTTTATTTTTCATTTTGTTACTTTCTCTCCTCTCTGAGTTTCGTTTAAGATCGAACTCATCCCTATACTAACTTGTATAGGTTATAATAAAGAACGACCTCATGCCTATACTAAATTTTATACGCCACTGAATAATAGTATAGGTTAGTAATTTTATAATAAAGAACGACCTCTTGCCTATACTAAATTTTATACGCCACTTAATTATAGTATAGGTTAGTAATTCCACAGATAGCTTGGCACTGGAACATCGTAGAGAGTTGTTTAATGGCTAATTTTAAAGCAAATTAACGGGGTTAAAAACTTTTTGTAGTTATAAAACAAATTATTTTTAAATAGTCTAATAAGAGACGATCACGTCCAATGTTAAGAAATATAAAAACACATAACTCCTAGAAAATTATAATAATGAACGACCTCTTGCCTATACTAAATTTTATACGCCACTTAATTATAGTATAGGTTAGTAATTCAACAGTTATAATAAAGAACAACATCTAGCCCATGTTAACTAAAATATAAATAGGAATTGTGTAATTTTCATCGGTATCATGGCTGTACAGATAGCTGAAACCTAGTAAAGAACGAACCATACCACATATTAGACCAAGTTAGCTGCCTGACTTTCTAGAGTTCGTCTCTTACTATTCAAAATAAGAAAAAGCCATAAGCTTTTTCCTGTTTGTTATCTGGTTGTGAACAGAATCGAAGACCGACATTGCTATCCTCATGTTTTAAAGGCGACGAAACTGCTTTTATATTTACTTAAAAATGGAAGCAACACAGTTGTAAAACTCTGCATCGATTCTTATTATAACCGTCTAAAAAGAGCTTTCGAATTTAAATTTAATAACTGGATGCTTAAAGTTAATAGTGCACGAAGTCATCTTCGAATAGAAAAATATAGTTATCGAAATTTAGAGTTTTGGAGGAACAACATATTAAAAAAGCTGTCAGATGAAAAAAATGTAAAGGTAAACCAGAATCGAGAAAGACAGAAAGGTAAAGAAAAAAAACACGATTTAGGCTGGAACGTTACGGAGGCTGGAACTTTAAACCAGGACTACATATCAAAATATAGCTCCAAAAATATCATAAGAAAGTCTAAAAATTTTGTAAAAAGTCGTAGTAATGTGGAAATAACGGTCAGGGAAGTAACTTCCAACGATCCATTTATGCCAACTAATGAGGCAATGGCAGAAGTAACTAAACTCACCTTTGATGAATTGGCATTATCTACGGTTATAGATATAATTGTGAATAGAATGAATGACAGTGAATTCTATCATCATGTTTTAAAGGCAACAAAACTGCTGTCATATTTATTAGAAAACGGAAGCAATATGGTAGTGAAAACCTGCTCAGATTTTATTATAATGATATAAAAAGGGCTTTCGATCTTAAATTTGGTCAATTTGTTTTACCATCTGGGATACATAGGAAAGACAAACTAAAGAAAATTAAACAAGATCTGTCCTTATACCGTAAAAAAATATTAAAAAGCCTGTCAGATGAGAAAAACTCCTGTCCTCATTCTAGTGTCATGGAATCTACCACCTTGGATATGAATGCACATTTTGACACAGTATTGCAACAGCAGAAATTGAATGTGAAGGTATAATAAAGAACAACCTTTTGCCTATATTAATTTCTATTAAAGTTTTTATATTTAGATATTCGGGTTGCAGCTTATATCCGGGTTGCAGCGGTAGCTAGCAACTTCGGGTTGCAAAGGTAGCTAGCAACCTAGTAAGAGACGATCACGTCCAATGTTAAGAAATATAAAAACCCATAGTTCCTAACAGAGGAGTCAGATCAAAACAAAAAGTAGACCATTAGAACCGCCTTGTCCGAAACCCCTATATAGGAAACTTTCTGTCCCTTGGCTTGAACAGCAAGGGAAATATATTGGCTTGAAAATCAAGAAAAGTGGCAGCTACTACAACATTCTGCCTAAACGGGATATTTTTTTTTCTTTTTTTTTCTTTTGTATCCAGAGATAGCTTGGCACTGGAACATCGTAGAGAGTTGTTCAATGGCTCATTTTAAAGGAAATTAATTGGGTTAAAAATCTATAGTAACTAAAATAAATTATTTCTAAAAGAGAATAAATTTTTCCACCAAAAACTGCATTTTTGATGTCTTTTCACACTGCAGTCTTTCAAATTTATAATAAAGAACGACCTCTTGCCTACACTATTTTTAAAATAGAATCATTTTTCTTACGAAATTACATTATCCGGGTTGCAGCGGTAGCTAGCAACCTAGTAAGAGACGATCACGTCGAATGTTAAGAAATATAAAAACCCATAGTTCCTAACAAAGGAGTCAGATCAAAACAAAAAGTACACCATTAGAACCGCCTTGTCCGAAACCCCTGTATAGGAAACTTTCTGTCCCTTGGCTTGAACAGCAAGGGAAATATATTGGCTTGAAAATCAAGAAAATTGACTTTAACCACGTTATTCTCCCCAAACGGGATATTTTTTTCTCTTTTCTTTTTTTTTTCTTTTCCACAGATAGCTTGGCACTGGAACATCGTAGAGGGTTGTTCAATAGCTCATTTTAAAGGAAATTAATTGGGTTAAAAATCTATAGTAACTAAAATAAATTATTTCTAAAAGAGAATAAGTTTTTCCACCAAAAACTGCATTTTGGATGTCTTTTCACACTGCAGTCTTTCAAACATAATCGTATACCAGCGGTAAGATTTGAACCCACGCCTCCGAAGAGACTGGTGGCTAACATCCGGGTTGCAGCGGTAGCTAGCAACCTAGTAAGAGACGATCACGTCCAATGTTAAGAAATATAAAAACCCATAGTTCCTAACAAAGGAGTCAGATCAAAACAAAAAGTACACCATTAGAACCGCCTTGTCCGAAACCCCTGTATAGGAAACTTTCTGTCCCTTGGCTTGAACAGCAAGGGAAATATATTGGCTTGAAAATCAAGAAAATTGACTTTAACCACGTTATTCTCCCCAAACGGGATATTTTTTTTCTCTTTTCTTTTTTTTTTCTTTTCCACAGATAGCTTGGCACTGGAACATCGTAGAGGGTATTTCAATAGCTCATTTTAAAGGAAATTAATTGGGTTAAAAATCTATAGTAACTAAAATAAATTATTTCTAAAAGAGAATAAATTTTTCCACCAAAAACTGCATTTTTGATGTCTTTTCACACTGCAGTCTTTCAAACATAATCGTATACCAGCGTTAAGATTTGAACCCACGCCTCCGAAGAGACTGGTGGCTAACACCAGTGTCTTGGACCACTCGGCCAGGCTGCCTCTCATAAATAAATATATATGTGAATTTGGGTTGTATAATAAAGATCAAACTCTTCCCTATACTAACTTGCATACGAAACTTGTATTTATAGTTAAAAAACGAACTCAAGTCCAAAGAAACTGAACACTGTGGTTCATTCATATTATCTTCATTATTTTAGCTAGAATGTAAATAAACAAGTTTCTTTTTTAAATTTTAAATTGAAAAGATAGTGCTTTTAATTCAACATATTAAAAGTTCTCCCCGACGAGGAATCGAACCCCTTTCTCCAACGTAACAAGTAGGCATACTTACCATTAGACTATCGAAGACTTATAAAATAAAAGTTACATATAAGATATGATAATAATTTTTTAATCCGGGTTACATAAAGGCTCGATCATCGAATTTTCCGGGTTGCAGCGGTAGCTAGCAACCTAGTAAGAGACGATCACGTCCAATGTTAAGAAATATTAAAACCCATAGTTCCTAAAAAAGGAGTCAGATCAAAACAAATCCGGGTTGCAGCGGTAGCTAGAAACCTAGTAAGAGACGATCACGTCCAATGTTAAGAAATATAAAAACCCATAGTTCCTAACAAAGGAGCCAAATCAAAACAAAAAGTACACCATTAGAACCGCCTTGTCCGAAACCCCTGTATAGGAAACTTTCTGTCCCTTGGCTTGAACAGCAAGGGAAATATATTGGTTTGAAAATCAAGAAAATTGACTTTAACCACGTTATTCTCCCCAAATGGGATATTTTTTTCTCTTTTCTTTTTTTTTCTTTTCCACAGATAGCTTGGCACTGGAACATCGTAGAGGGTTGTTCAATAGCTCATTTTAAAGGAAATTAATTGGGTTAAAAATCTATAGTAACTAAAATAAATTATTTCTAAAAGAGAATAAATTTTTCCACCAAAAACTGCATTTTTGATATCTTTTCACACTGCAGTCTTTCAAACATAATCGTATACCAGCGGTAAGATTTGAACCCACGCCTCCGAAGAGACTGGTGGCTAACACCAGTGTCTTGGACCACTCGGCCAGGCTGCCTCTCATAAATAAATATATATGTGAATTTGGGTTGCAGCAGTAGCTAGCAACCTAGTAAGAGACGATCAGTCCCATGCTAAGAAATATAACAAAACTCCTAAAAATAGAGTCAGATCAAAACAAAAGTACATCATTAGAATTACCTTGTCTGAAACCCTACTAGATAAATAATGAATGTCGTCATAGCTTTATACTAGAGCTATGATCTGGGTTGCAGCGGTAGCTAGCAACCTAGTAAGAGACGATCACGTCCAATGTTAAGAAATATAAAAACCCATAGTTCCTAACAGAGGAGTCAGATCAAAACAAAAAGTACACCATTAGAACCGCCTTGTCTGAAACCTCTATAAAGGAAATTTACCGCCCTTTGGCTTGAATAACAAAGAAAATATATTGGCTTGAAAATCAAGCAAATTGACTTTTACCACGTTATTCTCCACAAACGGGATATTTTTTTTCTCTTTTCTTTCTTTTCCACAGATAGCTTTGCACTGGAACATCGTAGAGAGTTGTTCAATAGCTCATTTTAAAGGAAATTAATTGGGTTTGAAACCTTTTGTAACTAAAATAAATTATTTCTAAAAGAGAATAAATTTTTCCACCAAAAACTGCATTTTTGATGTCTTTTCACACTGCAGTATTTCAAACATAATCGTATACCAGCGGTAAAATTTGAACCCACGCCTCTGAAAAGACTGGTGGCTAACACCAGTGTCTTTGACCACTCGGCCAGGCTGTCTCACATAAATGATATATATGTAAATCTGGGTTGCAGCAGTAGCTAGCAACCTAATAAGAGACGATCAGTCCAATGCTAAGAAATATAACAAAACTACTAAAAATAGAGTCAGATCAAATCAAAAGTACATCATTAGAATTACTTTGTCTGAAACCCTACTAGATAAATAATGAATTTCGTCATAGCTTCATATTAGAGCTATGACGTGAATAGAAAAACACGATATTATATTGTTGTTTCTGAAGACGTCATGAAATAATATCATTGCGCTATGACGTCAATAAAATCATTACGCCATGACGTCATAATTACTATATAAGAAGCGTCAGAACTGTAAATGTTCTCATTCATAATTGCATAATGGTTTCAATCAAGCAAGCTGCACGCAAGTTAAAAAAACAGTACTACACAAACAACAGAGATAGTATCTTGAAAAGAGAAAAGCAAAGGTATTCAACCGACCAGGCCTATCGAAAAGTAAAAATTGAGAGAGTAAAACAAAACAGCAAGATGTGTTATCTCAATGATGAAGATTATAGACATGCAAAAATTGAGACAGCCAAACAAAAGTTCAAGGATAGTTATCACAATGATGAAGATTACCGCATCAAATATAAGAAAAACCAAAAGCAAAGGTATTCAACCGTCCAGGTGTATCGAGAAGTAAAAATTGAGACAGCTAAACAAAAGATCAAGGAGCGTTACTGGGGTGACAAAATCTACTAGGTTGCTAGCTACCTCTTACTAGGTCTCTTACTAGGTTGCTAGCTACCGCTGCAACCCAGATCATAGCTCTAGTATAAAGCTATGACGACATTCATTATTTATCTAGTAGGGTTTCAGACAAAATAGTTCTAATGATGTACTTTCGTTTTGATCTTACTCTATTTTTAGGAGTTTTGTTATATTTCTTAGCATGGGACTGATCGTCTCTTACTAGGTTGCTAGCTACTGCTGCAACCCAAATTCACATATATATTTATTTATGAGAGGCAGCCTGGCCGAGTGGTCCAAGACACTGGTGTTAGCCACCAGTCTCTTCGGAGGCGTGGGTTCAAATCTTACCGCTGGTATACGATTATGTTTGAAAGACTGCAGTGTGAAAAGATATCAAAAATGCAGTTTTTGGTGGAAAAATTTATTCTCTTTTAGATATAATTTATTTTAGTTACTATAGATTTTTAACCCAATTAATTTCCTTTAAAATGAGCTATTGAACAACCCTCTACGATGTTCCAGTGCCAAGCTATCTGTGGAAAAGAAAAAAAAAGAAAAGAGAAAAAAATATCCCATTTGGGGAGAATAACGTGGTTAAAGTCAATTTTCTTGATTTTCAAACCAATATATTTCCCTTGCTGTTCAAGCCAAGGGACAGAAAGTTTCCTATACAGGGGTTTCGGACAAGGCGGTTCTAATGGTGTACTTTTTGTTTTGATTTGGCTCCTTTGTTAGGAACTATGGGTTTTTATATTTCTTAACATTGGACGTGATCGTCTCTTACTAGGTTTCTAGCTACCGCTGCAACCCGGATTTGTTTTGATCTGACTCCTTTTTTAGGAACTATGGGTTTTAATATTTCTTAACATTGGACGTGATCGTCTCTTACTAGGTTGCTAGCTACCGCTGCAACCCGGAAAATTCGATGATCGAGCCTTTATGTAACCCGGATTAAAAAATTATTATCATATCTTATATGTAACTTTTATTTTATAAGTCTTCGATAGTCTAATGGTAAGTATGCCTACTTGTTACGTTGGAGAAAGGGGTTCGATTCCTCGTCGGGGAGAACTTTTAATATGTTGAATTAAAAGCACTATCTTTTCAATTTAAAATTTAAAAAAGAAACTTGTTTATTTACATTCTAGCTAAAATAATGAAGATAATATGAATGAACCACAGTGTTCAGTTTCTTTGGACTTGAGTTCGTTTTTTAACTATAAATACAAGTTTCGTATGCAAGTTAGTATAGGGAAGAGTTTGATCTTTATTATACAACCCAAATTCACATATATATTTATTTATGAGAGGCAGCCTGGCCGAGTGGTCCAAGACACTGGTGTTAGCCACCAGTCTCTTCGGAGGCGTGGGTTCAAGTCTTAACGCTGGTATACGATTATGTTTGAAAGACTGCAGTGTGAAAAGACATCAAAAATGCAGTTTTTGGTGGAAAAATTTATTCTCTTTTAGAAATAATTTATTTTAGTTACTATAGATTTTTAACCCAATTAATTTCCTTTAAAATGAGCTATTGAACAACCCTCTACGATGTTCCAGTGCCAAGCTATCTGTGGAAAAGAAAAAAAAAGAAAAGAGAAAAAAATATCCCGTTTGGGGAGAATAACGTGGTTAAAGTCAATTTTCTTGATTTTCAAGCCAATATATTTCCCTTGCTGTTCAAGCCAAGGGACAGAAAGTTTCCTATACAGGGGTTTCGGACAAGGCGGTTCTAATGGTGTACTTTTTGTTTTGATCTGACTCCTTTGTTAGGAACTATGGGTTTTTATATTTCTTAACATTCGACGTGATCGTCTCTTACTAGGTTGCTAGCTACCGCTGCAACCCGGATAATGTAATTTCGTAAGAAAAATGATTCTATTTTAAAAATAGTATAGGCAAGAGGTCGTTCTTTATTATAAATTTGAAAGACTGCAGTGTGAAAAGACATCAAAAATGCAGTTTTTGGTGGAAAAATTTATTCTCTTTTAGAAATAATTTATTTTAGTTACTATAGATTTTTAACCCAATTAATTTCCTTTAAAATGAGCCATTGAACAACTCTCTACGATGTTCCAGTGCCAAGCTATCTCTGGATACAAAAGAAAAAAAAAGAAAAAAAAAATATCCCGTTTAGGCAGAATGTTGTAGTAGCTGCCACTTTTCTTGATTTTCAAGCCAATATATTTCCCTTGCTGTTCAAGCCAAGGGACAGAAAGTTTCCAATATAGGGGTTTCGGACAAGGCGGTTCTAATGGTGTACTTTTTGTTTTGATCTGACTCCTCTGTTAGGAACTATGGGTTTTTATATTTCTTAACATTGGACGTGATCGTCTCTTACTAGGTTGCTAGCTACCTTTGCAACCCGAAGTTGCTAGCTACCGCTGCAACCCGGATATAAGCTGCAACCCGAATATCTAAATATAAAAACTTTAATAGAAATTAATATAGGCAAAAGGTTGTTCTTTATTATACCTTCACATTCAATTTCTGCTGTTGCAATACTGTGTCAAAATGTGCATTCATATCCAAGGTGGTAGATTCCATGACACTAGAATGAGGACAGGAGTTTTTCTCATCTGACAGGCTTTTTAATATTTTTTTACGGTATAAGGACAGATCTTGTTTAATTTTCTTTAGTTTGTCTTTCCTATGTATCCCAGATGGTAAAACAAATTGACCAAATTTAAGATCGAAAGCCCTTTTTATATCATTATAATAAAAATCTGAGCAGGTTTTCACTACCATATTGCTTCCGTTTTCTAATAAATATGACAGCAGTTTTGTTGCCTTTAAAACATGATGATAGAATTCACTGTCATTCATTCTATTCACAATTATATCTATAACCGTAGATAATGCCAATTCATCAAAGGTGAGTTTAGTTACTTCTGCCATTGCCTCATTAGTTGGCATAAATGGATCGTTGGAAGTTACTTCCCTGACCGTTATTTCCACATTACTACGACTTTTTACAAAATTTTTAGACTTTCTTATGATATTTTTGGAGCTATATTTTGATATGTAGTCCTGGTTTAAAGTTCCAGCCTCCGTAACGTTCCAGCCTAAATCGTGTTTTTTTTTCTTTACCTTTCTGTCTTTCTCGATTCTGGTTTACCTTTACATTTTTTTCATCTGACAGCTTTTTTAATATGTTGTTCCTCCAAAACTCTAAATTTCGATAACTATATTTTTCTATTCGAAGATGACTTCGTGCACTATTAACTTTAAGCATCCAGTTATTAAATTTAAATTCGAAAGCTCTTTTTAGACGGTTATAATAAGAATCGATGCAGAGTTTTACAACTGTGTTGCTTCCATTTTTAAGTAAATATAAAAGCAGTTTCGTCGCCTTTAAAACATGAGGATAGCAATGTCGGTCTTCGATTCTGTTCACAACCAGATAACAAACAGGAAAAAGCTTATGGCTTTTTCTTATTTTGAATAGTAAGAGACGAACTCTAGAAAGTCAGGCAGCTAACTTGGTCTAATATGTGGTATGGTTCGTTCTTTACTAGGTTTCAGCTATCTGTACAGCCATGATACCGATGAAAATTACACAATTCCTATTTATATTTTAGTTAACATGGGCTAGATGTTGTTCTTTATTATAACTGTTGAATTACTAACCTATACTATAATTAAGTGGCGTATAAAATTTAGTATAGGCAAGAGGTCGTTCATTATTATAATTTTCTAGGAGTTATGTGTTTTTATATTTCTTAACATTGGACGTGATCGTCTCTTATTAGATTCCCTTGCTGTTCAAGCCAAGGGACAGAAACCTTTCTATACAGGGGTTTCGGAAAAGGCGGTTCTAATGGTGTACATTTTGTTTTGATCTGACTTCTTTTTTAGGAGTTATGGGTTTTTATATTTATTAACATTGGACGTGATCGTCTCTTGCTTGGTTGCTAGCTACCGCTGCAACCCGAATCATTTTCGAGATCTTTTACTTCAAAGCATGTCGATCTTTTATGTATGAAAACTAAAATAAAATATTATTTTTTCATTTTTTACGTCAAGTCACTCATTTCGTCATATATAGTTATTCTTGTGAAAAGATAAATGTTTATAAATATTCCATTCACTTATTACGTCATATATGGATATCCAAGAAAAATTAATCCCTTTGTATCTTTTCAACAAGTTTTAAACAGTAACCTTATCAATGTGATTATAATTACTTTATATTCGTTCTTTATTATATTACGAAGATCAGCCTGCATTTTTGCCAACTTCTTGTATTTCTGAATGTAATTTTTCCCTTTGTCCTTATGCGTTCTTCGGTACAACCTCGCAGAGAATTTAATTTTTTCATTATAGCTTTTGTCACCCCAGTATCTACCCATTATTCTGGTTGCAACTTTTTTCTTATGTTTGTTTCGGTAATCTTCATCATTATCATACCGTTCCTTGCTCTTTTGTCTAGCCTGCTCAATTCTTGCTTCTCTGTAATCTTTATCATTATCATACCGTTCCTTGCTCTTTTGTCTAGCCTGCTCAATTGTTGCTTCTCTATAAAGTTTATCATTTTGATAACGCTCCTTGATCTTTCGTTTGGTTGTCTCAATTTTTACTTCTCGATACGCCTGGTCGGTTGAATACCTTTGCTTTTCTCTTTTCAAGATACTATCTCTGTTGTTTGTGTAGTACTGTTTTTTTAACTTGCGTGCAGCTTGCTTGATTGAAACCATTATGTAATTATGAATGAGAACATTTACAGTTCTGACGCTTCTTATATAGTAATTATGACGTCACGGTGTAATGATTTTATTTCATGATGACGTCATAGCGCAATGATATTATCTCATGACATCTTCAGAAACAACAATATAATTTCGTGTTTTTCTATTCACGTCATAGCTCTAATATAAAACTATGACGACATTCATTATTTATCTAGTAGGGTTTCAGACAAGGTAATTCTAATGATGTAATTTTGTTTTGATTTGACTGTATTTTTAGAAGTTTTGTTATATTTCTTATCATTGGACTGATCGTCTCTTACTAGATTGCTAGCTACTGCTGCAACCCAGATTCACATATATAGTTATTTATGAGAGGCAGCCTGGCCGAGTGGTCCAAGGCACTGGTGTTAGCCACCAGTCTCTTCGGAGGCGTGGGTTCAAATCTTACCGCTGGTATACGATTATGTTTGAAACACTGCAGTGTGAAAAGACATCAAAAATGCAGTTTTTGGTGGAAAAATTTATTCTCTTTTAGAAATAATTTATTTTAGTTACAAAAGGTTTTTAACCCAATTAATTTCCTTTAAAATGAACTATTGAACAACCCTCTACGATGTTCCAGTGCCAAGCTATCTTTGGAAAAGAAAAAAAGAAAGAAAAAATATCCCGTTTAGGCAGAATGTTGTAGTAGCTGCCACTTTTCTTGATTTTCAAGCCAATATATTTCCCTTGCTGTTCAAGCCAAGGGACAGAAAGTTTCCTATACAGGGGTTTCGAACAAGGCGGTTCTAATGGTGTACTTTTTGTTTTGATCTGACTCCTTTGTTAGGACCTATGGGTTTTTATATTTCTTAACATTGGACGTGATCGTCTCTTACTAGGTTGCTAGCTACCGCTGCAACCCGGATTTTTGAAGTTTCTACGACAACGCTTTCTATGAAAACCTTACATGCCCCCAGGGCAAAAACTTACAACCCTTGTCCTGAGGGCTGTGGGGGAGTGTCGTCCTCAAAAAATAATTTCTATCTGTAATCAGTTACGCTAAACAAAATGTCTATCTCACAATTTTGATTGGATGTGTTTCGGGAAATGGTGGGCGTGGAAGGGGTGTTAATTGCCTTCCAATCACTTTCGACTATTAAAAAGGGCACAACCCACTCCAATTTCCAATTGAATGACTCCTTTTCGAAGTTTTTACGACAACGTCTTCGATACGAAGTGCCCTGTTCAAAAGGGAAAAAAACAATACATTGTTCCAACATCGTTCTTATGTGCCCCCAGGGCATACCTTAAAATCCTTGCCCTGAGGGTTGTGGGGGAGTGACCTCAAAAAAGTATTTTCTATCTGGAAATCAACTACGCTGAACAAAATGGCTATTTCAAAATTTTGATTGGATGTGTTTCGGGAAACGGTGGGCGTGGAAGGGGTGTTAGTTGCCTTCCTATCACTTTCAACTGTTAAAAACGGGAAATGCCACTTCAGTTTGCAATTGGATGAGCTCTTTTCGAAGTTTCTATGACAACTTCTTTGACACGAAATGCCCTGGCCTAAAGGGAAAAAAATAATAAATAATACATTGTGCCAACATCGTTCTTACCTGCCCCCAGGGCATAATTTAAAACTCTTGCCCTGATGGTTGTGGGGGAGTAACCTCCTAAAGCATATTTTCTATCTGGAAATCAACTACGCTGAACAAAATGGCTATCTAAAAATTTTGATTGGATGTGTTTGCGGAATAGTGGGCATGGAAGGGGTGTTAGCCGCCTTCCAATCACTTTTGACTATTAATTCCAGTCCATCAAATTTTACAAGAACTCCAATTATTTCTCCGTTTGGTAGCAACTTGAAGCTTGTTACTGTTCCCATTGATCCATTTACTAGCCCCTTAGCAACACAAATATTTCTTTGGAGCATTACACGTGCACCTACTGCAAGTAACAAGCTCATGAAAGAACCGGCTGTTCTTTTTTTGTCGTTGCCAAAGTTTAAAACAGTGTTTGCTGCTTTCTGTTCGATTCGTTTGTCGTCAACAACTGAAGAGAGTCGATCAACTGCAGAAAGTTTAACGTAGTCTGAGCAGCTTTTTGTAAGAAGTAAATCGTTAACTACCATACAATTTTCATTGGTGGGCATAAGAATGACAGGTCTATTTCCCTCTTCATACAATTTTGAGTAAAGATCTATTATTTCGTCATTTGAAGCTCTGTAGGAGTTCCCAATTTTTCTCTTGTAAAGACTATTCAAATTTTGACCAGTGCAAAACCCTTGTCTAATTTCAGCAAGTGTATTAGCATAACTCTTATCCATCTTTTGTCTCACATTTATGCTTAGTTCCTCATACTCAAATAGATGCCAGAGGTTAAAAGTACCAACTGATCCGATCCTGTTTTTTACTTCTAGTCGTGTGAGAGGCATATAAGGAGGATTACCACTTACTGGTCTTAATTGAAGGAAATCTCCCAAAAATACGCAGTTAGCATTACCCATTGGCAAATCGACTGCCAATATTTCTGATAGTCTTAAATGAATGTAGGTTAAAAGAAGAGACGAAACCATACTAATTTCATCAATAATAAAAAGTCTTGTCTCCTTAAGTGTCTTTCTCAAAGTAAGAAGTTTTTCAGTGGAGAGAGGTGTGTATTTTGTGGTGTTTTCCTGATCAATAGCTAAACTTAAACAACTATGTATTGTTAAACCATTTATGCTATGTGCAGCAATACCAGTAGGTGCCATAACTACAACGGGACAATCTTCATTCTTGAACTTGTTGCAAAGTAGTCTTCTCACGACACTGATAACCCTAGATTTTCCTGTACCCCCACATCCAGATACAATCAACTTCAAAGATGTTGCACCATTGCGCTTGGTAACTGAGTCTAAAATTTTGTCAACAACTCTCTTTTGATCAATATTGAGCGACTCATAATCATTTTTCAACCATTCTTCGGTGTCACCATTTAAAATCTGTTTGTTTGTGTCTAACAAATCCTCCATAGCATCTGCTGCTCTGTCAATGACTCCTCCCTGAATTGCATTTTCTGGGTCATCTTCAATGTTTTCATCAATATTTTCTGCCTTCAGAATTTCTTTTGCACGTTCTCGGACCCTTTCTTCAAATTCTATATCGCTTTTCCTCTTAACAACAAATTTTTCATGGTAAGCTACCATGTCGGGATAGTTTACACTTTCAACACAGTAGGTTTCGTAGTTGCTATTTCCACTGACTACTAGTTCATTTTCATTTCTCCAAGGTTTAAACAATTTTAAAAGATCTCCATAATAAGCATTTTTCTTCTCGTCAGTTTCAAATGGGTTTACCTTTCTGTGCTGTATGATATACGGTTTAAAAAGCCTTTTTCTGAGGTAGAAGGACCCGTCAGTTAACATAATATTATCATCAGTACCATTACGCTCCCGTTCATACCAAGACAATAACTGAAAAAGACTGATATTTTCCATATGTTCCGGTCTTTTAGGGTATATATCAATAACCCAGTGGGCAATGTACAGATCACTACTCTGTGGATCGTTTTTAGCAAGCTTTTCAAGCTCCTCATACCTTCTCAGTGTCCTCTTTACCTCGCTCTTTTTCGCAAGGTCAATATATCTAAATTGCCTAGAAATACTATACAATTTAGTACCAAGAAGCCTATCAGCAGCTTCAACTGCTCCAACTTGACGGGTTTTTATGGACTTCAACAAGTAGGACATAGTTCGTTGACCAAGACTTTTGCATGCATTATTTACTTCCTCCCACA
Organism: Artemia sinica; assembly: GCA_027921565.1. Lineage (NCBI taxonomy): Eukaryota > Metazoa > Arthropoda > Branchiopoda > Anostraca > Artemiidae > Artemia > Artemia sinica. The sequence continues at coordinate 75,922,099 of CM051258.1, forward strand.
TTGCTTCTATTTCGACACTCTCTGCTTTTGTCATGTAATCGGTAATGTAATACGGTAATTTAGAGCCCAAATGGCCAATATATTGAACATCAATGTTTGCTTGATTAGCAATAAGTAACGCAGGAGAATAGTCATTTATATAACGCTCGTCATCTCTTCGAAGCAGATGATATATTCTTTTTCTTGGCTTTTTACGGTTTGTACCATGAGCCAAGCAGTCAAGGATGTCATATAATTCTGTTCGTTCCTTTGTAGGACGAGGAAAGCCAAACTTACAATACGTAACCCATCTTCCTCTTTTTCTCTTATACTTTCTTTGACAGTATTTATTACAGCGGTGCACTTGATGGTCTTTGACCAGTTTGTGAAGAGTTGGACTAGTCAATCTATTTGGTATTTCACAAGTTATAATACTATTGATATACTGAATCACTTCAGACGCTGTTGATTTCCCAATAATAGGAGCATCTTCAATCCACAACACACAGTGTACATGAGGCGCACCTCGTTTCTGATACTCGATACGCCAGAAATGATCCTTAATTTTACCAAACAAAGGATTTGTCTTTGAACAAATTAGCTCATTAAATATAGGTGTCCATTTTTTGTCAAAGTGCATGGAAACTGCAATTGGATCTAGACACGTCAACTCTGCTGGGGTCATTTTTGCCACACCAGGTAAGTTCTTATGGACAGTCCGTAAATATTCAATAAATTCAGGAGAGTACCACTCAGCACATGAAACTGTCAGAAACAAAGTCGGTGGACCCAATTGCTCAATCATTGACTTTACTTTATAGGAAAGAGATTGAAAATACTGCTGAGATCCTCTGATTTTTGATTGAACAGAAAACAAAGTCGCTTCCATCTCTCCATCACGGGAATGAAACCTGTCTATAAATTGACGAGCATTTTGATTTGGTTTCACAGTCCGCAACATATGACCGACGCTATTACACATGTAAGAGAATTCTTGCAATTGGAAGCTGTGAAAAAGAAACTGTTTGTCAAGACGGAACTTAGTATGTCTGCTAAGAAGCCTTGATTTAAAATATTCTGCATTCCTAATCCGAAATGGTCTTGCCTTGTCACGCAAGCCATATTTGCCTTTCGGGAAAAGATTTGGAAACACTTTTAGATCAAGTTCTTCCTGAAATAAGTCTTCGCTCTCACCTTTTAGTTTCTTGATTTGAAATTGGTCAGTACCAAGATCTTTCATCTGCTTAAAATCTTCAATGAAGTCTTTTGGTACCGCTGAATTGAGAGGCTGGACAGAAAAATGTTCAACCAATGTAGATTTTGCGCTTTCTGTCAGTTTCTGAAGGATTGCAGCTTCCGGTATTTCAGGTAAATTATCAACACCAACCACTTTTTCAGCAAGACGTGCTTCAAGTATTTTATTTAAATCTTCTAGGGTGTATGCATGTATTGTTTTATAGAGACTGTTGTTCTCTCTTAACCACAACAGTGCTTCATGGACTTTTCTCAGATCTATTAGTGCAGTCCAAACATTCTTGTTGTAAGTAGGCTGACCATTGACAATGACTACAAAACTATCAATGTTAAGAAGTTTTTCAGGCTGAATATCTGCATTTGCTTGCACATCAACAGGTAGATATACTATTCTCCCCTTAAGAGCGTCAACAAGTTCTGTTCTAGGTCTCTTCAATGCAGTTACTTGCCCTAATCTGACGATCGTAAGACAAGGCATAACAAATCGAATCATTGCCATTTCAAAATTATTTAAACACTTTATACATCCCGGTGTACAGTCTATATGAAGGTTATTTAATACTGATCGGACATTCTCCTGACTTTTCAACATTTTCCCAGCACAGTAATCACAGACAAAGAATGAATCTATGACATCCTCTTTCCAACCTGTACATTGAATTAGTTGTTCTCTGTCATCTTTGGGTATGTCCTGTTGTAGGTGTTCTAAAATCGTGGCCATCATTACATCAAAACCTTTCCTATTTGAAAGGGATCTTAGACTCTTCAATTGGTATTTTGTCTTTATCTGCTCACAACTGTCACAATGCATTGTGGGGTATACATCCCTGATGTTAGCTACCTTATCAAGGCTCTCACCAAATAATTTTATTATTGTATTTTCATCCACAGAAACTCTAATATTGCTATCACCGTAAATAAAGTATTGACTATTATTACGACAGAGTCTACTTGACACTTCTTCTATGTAATGACTTAGTTCCTTGTACGAACCCTCGACTTTTAGTAGATTAATATGTTGTATAATCTTACATTTTGATACTGCCTTATATACGCTATCAATGAAACAGTTCAAGACAGGAAAATGTGGAGCTAGTGCCCTTAGAGAACGCAAATAGCTCTGACATCCCTCATTTGGGCTACAGTATAACGAATGCCCATGCTTTCTTGTGTCCCTGTAATTGATTTCACAATAATCCAAGCCGCCAAGGTAGAAATTAACCACTTTGTCAGTTGAAAATTTTAATGCTATATTATTTTCAAGGATATCAAAAAGAATTTGACATAATTCAATATCCATCGGATAGAGCTTGCAGATATCAGGGTGACATTGCCAAGTAACCTGCTGCCCAATTTTTGGTTTTGAATGTTTACTCGGATTGTTATAGGTGACTTCAGCCATCATAATTTCCTTGTCAGATCTAGTTCTAGAGCATTTTTCAATAGTTGTCTCGTACTTTTCAGGACAGTTTGTTCTACTACACAGAGAATTTTTTGCCAAATATTCAGTAGAACTAAACGAACTGTTTAAAACACAGTTAGAAATGCTTTTTTCTTGAGTCGGTGTTCCAGGAATTTGTTCTAAATCATTAGTCTTACAAACACATTTACTAATAACCCTAACAGGCTCGTTTTCGCCACAATTGAAAAACATTGCTTTTCCTTCGCTGTTGATAGGTATGCTTGTATATACATTTTTATTGCTGCTACATAAACTGCAATTGCTCCTTCCAAAATTAATATACGAATTTTCTAAGAAGTACGCCTCCGTATATTCACTGTGTTGTCGAACATTTTCCATTGCATCTATAAACTGTTCCACAGTTGCCAATCCATACCTTGGAAGCTTTTCGTTAAACTGACAACATTTCTTTTGGATATTACTATGAAGCTTTGCCAAAGAATTTCTAGCCGACTTTTCAACAGCATCCGCTCTTTCAAAGAGAATTTTAATCTGTAATTTTGAATACTTTTCGTGATTCCGATAAAACATGCGTAAAATGTTTCTCAATTTACAAAGATCAGCCTGCATTTTTGCCATCTTCTTGTATTTCTGAATGTAATTTTTCCCTCTGTCCTTATGCGTTCTTCGGTACAACCTCGCAGAGAATTTAATTTTTTCATTATAGATTTTGTCACCCCAGTAACGCTCCTTGATCTTTTGTTTGGCTGTCTCAATTTTTGCTTCTCGATACACCTGGACGGTTGAATACCTTTGCTTTTGGTTTTTCTTATATTTGATGCGGTAATCTTCATCATTGTGATAACTCTCCTTGATCTTTTGTTTGGCTGTCTCAATTTTTGCATGTCTATAATCTTCATCATTGTGATAACACATCTTGCTGTTTTGTTTTGCTCTCTCAATTATTACTTCTCGATACGCCTGGTCGGTTGAATACCTTTGTTTTGCTCTCTCAATTATTACTTCTCGATACGCCTGGTCGGTTGAATACCTTTGTTTTGCTCTCTCAATTTTTACTTCTCGATGCGCCTGGTCGGTTGAATATTTTTGCTTTTCTCTTTTCAAGATACTATCTCTGTTGTTTGTGTAGTACTGTTTTTTCAACTTGCGTGCGACTTGCTTGATTGAAACCATTATGTAATTATGAATGAGAACATTTTCATCTTTGTAGTTCTTAAGTAGTAATTATGACGTCACAGCGTAATGATTTTGTTGACGTCATAGAGCAATGATATTATTTCATGACGTCTTCAGAAACAACAATATAATTTCATGTTTTTCTATTCACGTCATAGCTCTAATATAAAACTATGATGACATTCATTATTTATCTAGTAGGGTTTCAGACAAGGTAATTCTAATGATGTACTTTTGTTTTGATCTGACTCTATTTTTAGGAGTTTTGTTATATTTCTTAGCATTGGACTGATCATCTCTTACTAGGTTGCTAGCTACTGCTGCAACCCAAATTCACATATATATTTATTTATGAGAGGCAGCCTGGCCGAGTGGTCCAAGGCACTGGTGTTAGCCACCAGTCTCTTCGGAGGCGTGGGTTCAAATCTTACCGCTGGTATACGATTATGTTTGAAAGACTGGAGTGTGAAAAGACATCGAAAATGCAGTTTTTGGTGGAAAAATTTATTCTCTTTTAGAAATAATTTATTTTAGTTACAAAAGGTTTTTAACCCAATTAATTTACTTTAAAATGAGCTATTGAACAACCCTCTACGATGTTCCAGTGCCAAGCTATCTGTGGAAAAGAAAAAAAAAGAAAAAAAGAAAAAAATATCCCGTTTGGGGAGAATAACGTGGTTAAAGTCAATTTTCTTGATTTTCAAGCCAATATATTTCCCTTGCTGTTCAAGCCAAGGGACAGAAAGTTTCCTATACAGGGGTTTCGGACAAGGCGGTTCTAATGGTGTACTTTTTGTTTTGATCTGACTCCTTTGTTAGGAACTATGGGTTTTTATATTTCTTAACATTGGACGTGATCGTCTCTTACTAGGTTGCTAGCTACCGCTGCAACCCGGAAAAGGGCATTAGCCATTCCAATTTCCAATCTCTACGACAACTCCTTCGATACGAAGTGCCCTGGTATGGAAAAAAAACAAACAAAGAAATAAATAAATAATATTGTGCCAACATCGTTCTTTAATTAGGCAGTGCGATCGCGCTGCCTATGATAATTTTAGGAAACCTGCCGATCTGACTGCGCGAGGAATGTCCGGACACATCATCAAACCTGTTACTAATTACGTGTTATTAGTTTCTGTAGCGCAGCGGTTAGTGAGATCTCCTACTGAGAAGGAAGATAGAAGTTCGGGTCACTCTAAAGTAACAATTGAAAAAACATCAGGAATATCAAAAACTTCAGCATTATCAAATGACACCAGAACCAATAGTTTCAGACATTGGACTTGTCTAGTTTGTACCCCACCTTGGAAAGCAATGTCTTGATAGTTTTCGTAAAAGACCTACTTTTTTATTGGGTCCGAGTTGGTCAAAGAAAGAATATGGGCTAAATTCAAAAAATTTCAACGTTTCGAAATGAAATCTAAAAGCCTCCCTTTCTATTAAGGCCTGAAGGTATCTTTCCAATTACTGAAACCGCCGAGAAATTTCTCCCTCAGACACAAAAGCGTCAGACTTCTTAGGAAAACTTTTTACTGAACACTCGATAGTTCCATTAGTTGACTTCTGTCGTATCATTTTTATGGTTTTCCTTCTTTCAATGTGACATTTTGTTGTTAAAGGTATATTCAATGCGGCCCCATAAAGTTTCAGCTGGTTGTGAAGATTTTGAATTTGGTAGTACCTCCGCTTGATTCTCAATAGGTAATTGCCATTCTCGATAGCAATAGCACATATAGATAGGGGCTTAGGATAGGAGCTGGTCCTCCTGTCTTTTCCCAGCTTTCAACCTTTATTCGAATTGGGCTCCCAAGAATAAATATATCCTTCGGTAATAACTTTTCTCCAGGGGAACGAAAAATTTTGACAAATGGAATACTAGCATTACTGAAATCATAACCTGTTTCAGGCGAATCCAAACAAACATTAGGCTCTTCTTGCACATCATAATCAGTGCTATTCATCAACTGCATGTCTAATTCATCTCGTCTTTCATTTGTCAATATTTAGACTCTACTACACTGTCAAAAACAAAACTATCTTTACAATTTTCAGGTTTGAATTTAAAAATTAGTATCACTGGTTAGACACCATAAATATTTTCGCAGTTTATGTAATAAACTTAGCGACTCTCAACTAAAAACTGAAAAAAAATTGAATATTTTTTCTTTGGAAATATAAAACAGCGCAATAGAGATATGTACTCTTCGAGTTAAGCCAAAAAAACTTTTGGTTCCAGGAGACAAAAGACAAAGCTAATTTTAAAACTTTCTTGTATTTTTCTGACTTTAATTAAAAAATTAGTATTATTGGTTAGAAACAATAAATATTTTGAAGTTTACATAATAACTGTAGCGAATCTTAACTGAAAAGTAAAATAAAACAAATTTAATTTTTTTTCTTTAGAAATATAGGACAACGCTAAAGAGATACGTACTTTATGGGTTAAGCCCAAAAAAACTTTGCTTCCAGGAGAAAAAAAAACTAATCATGAAATTTTCAGGTATTTTTCTAGTATGAATTAAAAAAATAGTATTATTGGTTAGACACAATAAATATTTTCGCAGTTTACATAGTAGCCTTAGCGATTCTGAACTGAAAACTAAAACATAAAAAAAATTGTTATTTACTTCTTTGGGAATTTAGGACAATCAAGGCCGTATCCAGAGGGGGTTACCCGGTTTGAACTCCCCCCCCCCGAAATTTTTTACCGAGTCGAAAATAAGTTGAAAATTAGTAAAACCTAGGTAAAAATCAGTATAATTAGTCGAAAACTGAGTCAAAAATTAGTAACCCCCCTCCCCCCGAAAAAGTCAAAAATTAGTACCCGTACCCCCCCCCCCGAAAAAAATCCTGGATCCACCCTTGAGGACAATATAGAGATACGTACTTTATGGGTTAAGCCAAAAAACGTTTGGTTCCAGGATACAAATTTCAATTGTCGTTTACATAAAGCAACGATCATTAGGATGTAAAAATAGTTAACACCTAGAAAAGAATAAACCACGAGATATAGTTTTTAAAAAATAGATATATAGAGAAGTAGCTCCTTGATGAATTGGAAATACTTTATGACCGATTCGGGTTTTATAATTAATAACTAAATCCGGGTTGCCGCAGTTTACATAAAGAATCGATATCGTTCATCATATATGGTGTTGGTCAATTGGTGTTTAATAGAAGTTTTGTTTAAACTTTAACCTGACAAATGTGTAAAAATTATCTGTAGCAGGAATTGAACCTGCGATCTTCGGAGTAGAATACCAGCACGATATCCACTGCACCATGAAGACATGCAAAGCTACAATTTTAAAATAGTTTACGTTGTACTTAAATCATTATATTTTAATACCATAGTAAAAAAAACTAACCATTGCACATATTGGACTTAGTTTACCGCTGATTCTTTGAGGTTCGTCTCTTACTGCTCCAAAGACTTACAGTTTGTAATCCGGTAATCTTCTTGTAGTGTACTTCTTGTTTTGATCTCACTCTATTTGCAGGAGTTATGGGTTATTTTAGTTTTTACTATTGGGCGTGATCGCCTCTTATTAGGTTGCTAGCTACTGCTGAAACCCGGATTTATAAGAAATTGATTCTTGTACTTATGTATTTTATATATTATTAATTTATCGACAGATAAGTGTGCATAAATATTGCATTCCCTTATTACATTATATATGGTTACAGATAATACTATGTAAAATCTTGATGAATGACGTTATAATTGTATTGTCTATAACCATATATGGCGTAATAAGTAAATGCAAAATTTATACACGCTTATCTGTGACAAATGATTAATACCAAAAATACATAAGTACAAGAATCAATTTCTTATGAATCTGGGTTGCAGCGGTAGCTAGCAACCTAATAAGAGGTGATCACGCGCAATAGTAAAATTTAAAATAGCCCCTAACTCTAAAAATACAGTAAGATCAAAACAAGAAGTACACTATTACAACCGCTTTGTCCATAACCCCTATATAGCAAACTTACCGTCCCATGGATTGTACAACAAGGAAAATATATTGGCTTGAAAATCATGAAAAGTGGTTGTAACCACCATATTCTGCATTTATCTTTATTTCTTTCTTTCTTTCCTTTTTTTTCTTTTCTCCTCATTTAGCTAGGTACTAGAAAATCATAGAGGGCTGTTTAATGGCTCATTTGAAAGGAAATTGACGTATTTAAAAACCTTTCATAACTAACAAAAATAATTTTGGAAACAAAATCAATTTTTTACCGAATAGTAACCGAAACTCTAGAAAACGGAATTTTAATATCAATAGGTAAATCAAAAGAATCAGATTTTTGTGCTGATTTTAAAAACATAAGTTTCATCAGGTTTACTCATATCCATCAAAAGTTAAGAGCCTGAGAAAATTTGCCCAATTTTCAAAAATAGGGAAAATCATCCCCTAAAAGTCATAGAATCTTAAAGAAAATCCCATCATCAGATTCAGCTTATTAGAGAACCTTATTGTAGAGGTTTCAAGGTTCTATCTTCAAAAATGTGGAATTTTGCATTTTTTGCCAGAAGAAAGATCAAGGATGCTTGTTTAATTGCTTTTTTCCCAGGGGTGATCGTATTGACCCAGAGGTCCTAGAATTTTGCAAGAGGGCTTATTTGAACAGAAATTAAAAAGTTCTAGTGCCTTTTTAATCAAAAAATAAAACAATTTAAAAATAAAATCACTTTTTACAAAAAACTTCATTTTTGACGTTTTTCATATTGCAGTCTTTTCAAAGATATTTGATTTTTGAAGCAATTAAACAATCCGTGGTAGTGAACTGTATAGTAAGAGTGATTTGTCTCAATAATAACCGAAACTCTAAAAAACAGAATTTTAGTACCAATATCCGGGTTGCAGCGGTTGCTAGCAACCTAGTAAGAGACGATCACGCCCCATAGTAAAAACTAAATAAATTATAGTAAAGAACGAACTCTAGTCCATAGTAAATGAAAAATAAATCGTGATTGCTGCGGTAGTGACAACCTAGTAAAACACGAGCAGGTAAATGGGGACTATATAAATTTCATCGGATATACCTGAAATTTAGTAAAGAACAAACTATGGCGCATAGTAATTTATATAGAAAATTAACCTGAATAGCGAGAATCAAAATGGGTCAAAATTGAAAATGATAGCGATGATGATTGGGTTTGTGATTTTGACATAGATAAGGTTATCAATGCCTACCATAACTTTGTAAAAAAAAGTTTCAATGATAGGTATTTCATGATGACGAAAGATAAGCTGAGGTGTAATGAAGCAAACAAATTGAAAATGATAGCGATGATGAAAGGTCCAGTAAAAAAAAAAATAATAATTCGACAAAGGCACCACTTCTAATTGAAGGTCGATTTGGACTTCTTCGCCTTGTATTCTTAGAACCAATTAATATAATCAAGAACGAACCTCCTTCTTCCTCTATGTAAGAATCAACAAGTTGTTCGCCTCCTTATAACTGGTCTAGTCGGCCTTGCCAGGCGCTGAGGCGCCACCCATGACTACCAATAATCAACTAACTTCACTACAGCTACTGGCAACATAAAACACTTTATAACAGCTGGCTACAATAGAGGTCATGTTACAACAAATGGTCTTAAAAGATCGGGAGGGGGCTAATTTGAGCGGAAATTTAAATTTTGTGTGCCCTTTCTAAGTGACTAAAAAGAATAAAGGGCAACTAGCCCCCTCCACGAACCTTTTTCCCTAAAGTAATCCGATCAAAATTATGAGATAGCCATTTCGTTAACATTGTTGAAAAGTCCAATAACTATGCTCTTGGGGATGACAAGGCCCACTACAGCCCCCAGGAAAAGAGCCTTAAGAGTGACATAAAAATTGAAAAAATCCATTTTTAGTTTGTTTTAGTTTTCAGTTCAGAATCGCTAAAGTTATAAACTGCAATAATATTTATGGTATTTGAGCAATAATTTTAATCTTGTAATTTAAACTAGAAAAATACCTGAAAATTTTCAAATTATAATCCATCTGTGTAGTCCGTTTTGGTTGATTGCTTTGGAGAGTAGGCTATCAAGTTGTTCACAACACAAGGAACTTATATAGGACTGGAAATATGAAATTAATACTTATTGTTAGTTTTCTTACCCTTCATTTAGCTCTGTCCGATGAAAAAATAAAAAAAGCCGAAGGAGTATTAGTTCTCACTAAGGAAAATTTTGCCAGTGCCTTGAGTGATAATGAGCACATCCTTGTTGAGTTCTATGCCCCGTGGTGTGGTCACTGCAAATCCCTTGCACCAGAATATGCTATAGCTGCACAGAAACTGGCATCTGATGGCTCACAAATCAAACTGGGCAAAGTAGATGCCACTGAAGAACAAGAACTTGCAGAAGAACACGGTATTCGAGGATATCCAACATTGAAGTTCTATAGAAATGGAAAACTTTCAGAATATACAGGTGGCAAAACATCTGAGGAAATTGTTAATTGGCTCTTAAAGAAGACTGGACCACCTGCTGTTGACCTGAAAAATGGAGACCAATCCAAAGCATTCATTGAAAATAATGAAGTAGTTGTCATTGGTTTCTTCAAGGATCAATCCTCAGAAAAGGCCAAAACATTCCTCTCTGTAGCGGCTGGTTTGGATGATGTCAAGTTTGGTATTACGTCGGATGAAGAAGTATACGCAGATCATGACGTTAGTGATAATGCTATTGTCCTCTTCAAAAAGTTTGACGATAGACGAGGCAATTTTGATGGAGAGTGGACAAAAGATTCTGTTAAAACCTTTGTTCAAGATGAATCTCTGTCACTTGTAGTCGAATTCAATCATGAAACATCATCAAAAATCTTTGGTGGTGAAATTAAATCTCATCTTCTCATTTTTGTCTCAAAGATATCGGAACAATATCAGAAAGTGTATGAAGCAGCAAAGCAGCTTACCAGGGACTTCAAGGGACGGCTACTATTTGTGACCGTTGAAACTGAGGAAGAAGACTATCAGCGCATAATTGAATTTTTTGGCATAAAGAAAACTGAATTACCTACAATGCGACTCATTAACATTGAAGAAGATGTGACCAAATATAAGCCTGAAAACCCCGAGCTTACCTTGGAAAACATGAAGTCTTTCGTCCAAGCTTTCCTCAATAATAAGTTAAAGCCTCACTTCTTGTCTGAAGAAATTCCTGAAGATTGGGATAGCAAACCTATGAAGGTTCTAGTGGCCAAGAATTTTCGTGAAGTTGTCCTTGATGACAACAAAGATGTCCTTGTGGAATTTTACGCTCCGTGGTGCGAACATTGCAAACAACTGACCCCTATTTATGAAAAGCTTTCCGAGAAATACAAGGACAACCAAAGTATTCTTGTAGCCAAAATGGATGCCACTGTAAATGAATTAGAAGACATCAAAATTCAATCCTTCCCTACTATTAAACTGTACAAAAAAGGAGACAACAAGGTTGTGGAATACAATGGTGAGCGCACCTTAGAAGGGATGTCCAAATTTCTTGAAACTGGTGGAGTATATGAACAGGCTGCTCCTGATGAGGAGGAAGAAGAAGAAGCTCATGCTCCTGATGAGGAGGAAGAAGAAGAAGCTCATGCTCCTGATGAGGAGGAAGAAGAAGAAACTCATGCTCCTGATGAGGAGGAAGAAGAAGAAGCTCATGCTTCTGATGAGGAGGAAGAAGAAGAAGCTCATGCTCGTGATGAGGAGGAGGAAGAAGTTCATACTCATGATGAGGAGGAGGAAGAAGAAGAAGAAGAAGCTCATGCTCCTGATGAGGAGGAAGAAGAAGATGCTCATGCCAAAGGCGAATTGTAAGTGGGTGGACGAACTGTCAACCCACTCGTTCTTTTTATATGAATTCTAAATTTCTGTAACTTTCTCTTTTTTTACACTTCATTTTTATGTTGGAAGAAAGAAAAAACAACTGGCTCTAGAGAAGGGGTTGTATTTTGTTAGTTAAAGATTTGTTAACTTTGATAAAAAAATTACGAGTCGCCTGTGGTATACATTGCCGGATTTATTCTTTAATAAACGGCATTCTAATTACAAAAAAATAAAATACGCCGATGATCATGATATTCTCCAAATACGGCATCTTTTTTTTCTTTCCGTTTTTTTTCCTCGGCTAGCTGGGCACTGAAAAATTATAGAGAGCTGTATAATGGCTCATTTTAAAGGAAAATGCTACATCTAGTCACTTTTGAAATTAAAAATAAAATAGTTTTTACAGTAGAATCAATTTTGTAAAAAAAAAACTGCATTTTTGATGTATTTTCATACTGCCTGCCGTCTTTTCAAAGATATTTGACTTTTGAAGCAATCAAACAGTTCATGGTAATGAACTGTATAGTAATAGCTACTCGTCTCAATAGTAACCGATCATGGCTGTAGAGATGGCTTAAACCTAGTAAAGAACAAACCATCCGGGTTGCAGCGGTAGCTAGCAACCTAGTAAGAGACGATCACGTCCAATGTTAAGAAATATAAAAACCCATAGCTCCTAAAAAAGGAGTCAGATCAAAACAAAAAGTACACCATTAGAACCGCCTTATCCGAAACCCCCGTATAGTAAACTTTCTGTCCCTTGGCTTGAACAGCAAGGGAAATATATTGGCTTGAAAATCAAGAAAAGTGGCAGCTACTACAACATTCTGCCTAAACGGGATATTTTTTTTTTATTTTTTTTCCAGAGATAGCTTGGCACTGGAACATCGTAGAGAGTTGTTCAATAGCTCATTTTAAAGGAAATTAATTGGGTTACAAATCTATAGTAACTAAAATAAATTATTTCTAAAAGAGAATAGATTTTTCTACCAAAAACTGCATTTTTGATGTCTTTTCACACTGCAGTCTTTCAAACATTACATAAAAGATCGATATAACTCATTATAAATTTGAACTATGTAAGTTTTATCTGATATAGCTGAAATTAATCCGGGTTGCAGTGGTAGCTTCCAATCTAGTGAGAGATTATCCGAGTTGCAGTGGTAGCTAATATCCGGGTTGCAGTGGTAGCTATCAACCTAGTAAGAGACGATCCGCGCGTGTGATAAGACCTTATTCAAGAAACCAGCAATACCCATTTAAAATTAATCGGAAAAATTACCCCGGGTGAGGCTCGAACTCGACTTTAGGATTGTATTTTGTTAGTTAAAGATTTGTTAACTTTGATAAAAAAAATTACGAGTCGCCTGTGGTATACATTGCCGGATTTATTCTTTAATAAACGGCATTCTAATTACAAAAAAATAAAATACGCCGATGATCATGATATTCTCCAAATACGGCATCTTTTTTTTCTTTCCGCTTTTTTTCCTCGGCTAGCTGGGCACTGAAAAATTATAGAGAGCTGTATAATGGCTCATTTTAAAGGAAAATGCTACATCTAGTCACTTTTGGAATTAAAAATAAAATAGTTTTTACAGTAGAATCAATTTTGTAAAAAAAACTGCATTTTTGATGTATTTTCATACTGCCTGCCGTCTTTTCAAAGATATTTGACTTTTGAAGCAATCAAACAGTTCATGGTAATGAACTGTATAGTAATAGCTACTCGTCTCAATAGTAACCGATCATGGCTGTAGAGATGGCTTAAACCTAGTAAAGAACAAACCATCCGGGTTGCAGCGGTAGCTAGCAACCTAGTAAGAGACGATCACGTTCAATGTTAAGAAATATAAAAACCCATAGCTCCTAAAAAAGGAGTCAGATCAAAACAAAAAGTACACCATTAGAACCGCCTTATCCGAAACCCCTGTATAGTAAACTTTCTGTCCCTTGGCTTGAACAGCAAGGGAAATATATTGGCTTGAAAATCAAGAAAAGTGGCAGCTACTACAACATTCTGCCTAAACGGGATATTTTTTTTTTTTTTTTTTCCAGAGATAGCTTGGCACTGGAACATCGTAGAGAGTTGTTCAATAGCTCATTTTAAAGGAAATTAATTAGGTTACAAATCTATAGTAACTAAAATAAATTATTTCTAAAAGAGAATAAATTTTTCTACCAAAAACTGCATTTTTGATGTCTTTTCACACTGCAGTCTTTCAAACATTACATAAAAGATCGATATAACTCATTATAAATTTGAACTATGTAAGTTTTATCTGATATAGCTGAAATTAATCCGGGTTGCAGTGGTAGCTTCCAATCTAGTAAGAGATTATCCGAGTTGCAGTGGTAGCTAATAACCGGGTTGCAGTGGTAGCTATCAACCTAGTAAGAGACGATCCGCGCGTGTGATAAGACCTTATTCAAGAAACCAGCAATACCCATTTAAAATTAATCGGAAAAATTACCCCGGGTGAGGCTCGAACTCACGACTTTAGGATTGTATTTTGTTAGTTAAAGATTAACTTTGATAAAAAAAATTACGAGTCGCCTTTGGTATACATTGCCGGATTTATTCTTTAATAAACGGCATTCTAATTACAAAAAAATAAAATACGCCGATGATCATGATATTCTCCAAATACGGCATCTTTTTTTTCTTTCCGTTTTTTTTTCCTCGGCTAGCTGGGCACTGAAAAATTATAGAGAGCTGTATAATGGCTCATTTTAAAGGAAAATGCTACATCTAGTCACATTGGAATTAAAAATAAAATAGTTTTTACAGTAGAATCAATTTTGTAAAAAAAAACTGCATTTTTGATGTATTTTCATACTGCCTGCCGTCTTTTCAAAGATATTTGACTTTTGAAGCAATCAAACAGTTCATGGTAATGAACTGTATAGTAATAGCTACTCGTCTCAATAGTAACCGATCATGGCTGTAGAGATGGCTTAAACCTAGTAAAGAACAAACCATCCGGGTTGCAGCGGTAGCTAGCAACCTAGTAAGGGACGATCACGTCCAATGTTAAGAAATATAAAAACCCATAGCTCCTAAAAAAGGAGTCAGATCAAAACAAAAAGTACACCATTAGAACCGCCTTATCCGAAACCCCTGTATAGTAAACTTTCTGTCCCTTGGCTTGAACAGCAAGGGAAATATATTGGCTTGAAAATCAAGAAAAGTGGCAGCTACTACAACATTCTGCCTAAACGGGATTTTTTTTTTTTTTTTTTTTTTTTTTTTTTTTTTTTTTTTTTTTTTTTTTTTTTTTTTCCAGAGATAGCTTGGCACTGGAACATCGTAGAGAGTTGTTCAATAGCTCATTTTAAAGGAAATTAATTGGGTTACAAATCTATAGTGACTAAAATAAATTATTTCTAAAAGAGAATAAATTTTTCTACCAAAAACTGCATTTTTGATGTCTTTTCACACTGCAGTCTTTCAAACATCCGGGTTGCAGCGGTAGCAACCTAGTAAGAGACGATCACGTCCAATGTTAAGAAATATAAAAACCCATAGTTCCTAACAGAGGAGTCAGATCAAAACAAAAAGTACACCATTAGAACCGCCTTGTCCGAAACCCCTGTATAGGAAACTTTCTGTCCCTTGGCTTGAACAGCAAGGGGAATATATTGGCTTGAAAATCAAGAAAAGTGGCAGCTACTACAACATTCTGCGTAAACGGGATATTTTTTTCTTTTTTCTTTTTTTCTTTTGTATCCAGAGATAGCTTGGCACTGGAACATCGTAGAGAGTTGTTCAATGGCTCATTTTAAAGGAAATTAATTGGGTTAAAAACCTTTTGTAACTAAAATCAATTATTTCTAAAAGTGAATAAATTTTTCCACCAAAAACTGCATTTTTGATGTCTTTTCACACTGCAGTATTTCAAACATAATCGTATACCAGCGGTAAGATTTGAACCCACGCCTCCGAAGAGACTGGTGGCTAACACCAGTGCCTTGGACCACTCGGCCAGGCTGCCTCTCATAAATAATATATATGTGAATCTGGGTTGCAGCAGTAGCTAGCAACCTAGTAAGAGACGATCAGTCCAATGCTAATAATTATAACAAAACTCCTAAAAATAGAGTCAGATCAAAACAAAAGTACATCATTAGAATTACCTTATCTGAAACCCTACTAGATAAATAATGAATGTCGTCATAGCTTTATATTAGAGCTATGACGTGAATAGAAAAACACGATATTATGTTGTGGTTTCTGAAGACGTCATGAAATAATATCATTGTGCCATGACGTCATCATGAAATAAAATCATTACGCCGTGACGTCATAATTAGTATATAAGAAGCGTCAGGACTGTAAATTCTCATTCATAATTACATAATGGTTTCAATCAAGCAAGCTGCACGCAAGTTGAAAAAACAGTACTACACAAACAACAGAGATAGTAACTTGAAAAGAAAAAAGCAAAGGCATTCAACCAAACAGGCGCATCGAGAAGTAATAATTGAGAGAGCAAAACAAAACAGCAAGATGTGTTATCACAATGATGAAGATTATAGACATGCAAAAATTGAGACAGCCAAACAAAAGATCAAGGAACGGTATGGTAATGATGAAGATTACAGAGAAGCAACAATTGAGCAGGCTAGACAAAAGAGCAAGGAACGGTATGATAATGATGAATATTACAGAGAAGCAAGAATTGAGCAGGCTAGACAATATAATAAAGAACGACCTTTTGCCTATATTAAGTTATATTAAAGTTTTTATATTTAGATAGGAGGGAGCTAAACTGAGTTTCTTTTAAACTTTAATAACTGTAAGAGACAAGAAAAACGCATCAAAACTGAACCTTTTTTTCTTTTCTTGAAGCAAACAAAGAAGAAGAAAAAAAACGAAAACAAGACAAGAATAAATGAATGAAGGGAAAATAAGAGAAACATTTCCTCATTTACTTTTAGCTATTGTGGAACAAAATAAAACTCAAATAACAAAGTACTATTGTGATCTCTCGTCCAGTGCTTATCTCTATAACGTTGTGGTTTATTTCAGTAGAATTTTTTTTTTTTAGTCCTCAGTTCAAGATCGCTTAAGTTATTATGTAAACTGTAAAAATACTTATGGTGTCGGAGCAATAATTTTAATTTTTTAATTAAAACTAGAAAAATACCTGAAAGTTTAAAACTTAGTTTCACTTATTACGTCATATAAGACGTAATAAGTGAATGCAATGTTTATACACGTTTATTTTTTGACAAGATAATTTTATTTTGTTTTAGAGGTCAGTTCAGGATTTAGAGGAAGCCAAAGGACTGTAAGTTTGCTATATAGAAATTTTGGACAAGGAAGTTCTAATAGTGTACTTCTTGTTTTTATATGAATCTTTTTTCAGGAGTTATGGGTCACTTTAGTTTTTACTATGGGGCGTGATCGTCTCTTACTAGGTTGCTAGCTACCGCTGCAACCCGGATTTATGTACAAAAATCAAACATCTTTGAAAAGACTGCAGTATGAAAAGACATCAAAATGCAGTTTTTAGTGGAAAAATTTATTCTCTTTTAGAAATAATTTATTTTAGTTACAAAGGATTTTTAACCCAATTAATTTCCTTTAAAATGAGCCATTGAAAAACTCTCTACGATGTTCCAGTGTCAAGCTATCTGTGTAAAAGAAGAAAAAATATGCCGTTTAGGAAGAATGTTGTAGTAGCCACAACTTTTCTTGATTTTCAAGCCAATATATTTCCCTTGCTGTTCAAGCCAAGGGACAGAAAGTTTCCAATA
This sequence comes from Artemia sinica, assembly GCA_027921565.1. NCBI lineage: Eukaryota > Metazoa > Arthropoda > Branchiopoda > Anostraca > Artemiidae > Artemia > Artemia sinica. The sequence goes on from CM051258.1 coordinate 75,939,503, forward strand.
CAGGGGTTTGGGACAAAGCGGTTCTAATGGTGTACTTTTTGTTTTGATTTGACTTTATTTTAGGAGTTATGGGTTTTTATATTTCTTAACATTGGACGTGATCGTCTCTTACTAGGTTGCTAGCTACCGCTGCCACCCGGATTCACATACATAGTTATGAGAGGCAGCGTGGCCGAGTGGTCCAAGGCGCAGGTGTTAGCCACCAGTCTCTTCGGAGGCGAGGGTCCGAAGATTACCGCTGGTATACAATTATGATTTATGTACAAAAATCAAATATCTTTGAAAAGACTGTAGTATGAAAAGACATCAAAAATGCAGCTTTTAGTGGAAAAATTTATTCTCTTTTAGAAATAATTTATTTTAGTTAGAAAGGATTTTTAACCCAATTAATTTCCTTTAAAATGAGCCATTGAACAACTCTCTACGATGTTCCAGTGCCAAGCTATCTGTGGAAAAAAAAAAATATGCCGCTTAGGCAGAATGTTGTAGTAGCCGCCATTTTTCTTGATTTTCAAGCCACTATATTTCCCCTGCTGTACAAGCCAAGGGACAGAAAGATTCCTATACAGGGGTTTCGGACAAGGCGGTTCTAATGGTGTACTTTTTGTTTTGATCTGACTTTTTTTTAGGAGTTATGGGTTTGTATATTTCTTAACATTGGACGTGATCGTCTCTTACTAGGTTGCTAGCTACCGCTGCAACCCGGATGATGGGCAAAAGCAAACTTGATGAAACTTATATATTTAAACTAAGCATAAAAATCCAATTCTTTTGATGTATCTATTGATATTAAATTTCCATCTTTTAGACTTTCGGCTACTATTGAGACGAGTCGCTCTTACTATACAGTTCATTACCACGAACTCTTTGATTAAAATTATTGCTCAGATACCATAAATGCTTTGCATTCTATAACTTTATAGATTCTGAACTAAAACTAAAATAAAATGAAAACTGATTTTTTCAGTTTTTACGTAATGTCACTCATTACGTCATATATGGTTAGTAGTACACAATCGGTGTTAGATCTTACGTCAAGTCACTTATTACTTCATATATGGTTATGATTGATTGAAAAATCAAATATCTTTGAAAATATGAAAAGATACCTAAAATGCAGTTTCTTTTGCAAAAAGTGATTCTGTTTTTTTTTATTAAAAAAGGCACTAGAACTTTTATTTCTGTTCAAATAACCCCTCTCACAAAATTCTAGGACCTCTGGTTCGATACGATTACCCCTGGCAAAAAAAAGGGTAAATAAACACGCATCCGTGATCTTTCTTCTGGCAAAAAATACAAAATTCCACATTTTTGCAGATAAGAGCTTGAAACCTCTATATAAGTTTCTCTGATACGCTGAATCTGATGGTGTGATTTTCATTAAGATTTATGACTTTTAGGGGGTGTTTCCCCTTTTTTTTAATATAATGCAAATTTTCTCAGGCTCTTAACTTTTAATGGATATGAGTAAACTTGATGAAACTTATATATTTAAAATCAGCATAAAAATCCAACTCTTTTGAAGTATCTAATGATATTAAAATTCCGTTTTTTAGAGCTTCGGTTGCTACTGAGACGAGCGAATCTTACTATACAGTTCGTTACCACGAATTGTTTGATTACAAACAGGAAAAACCCTATGACTTTTTCTTAATTGGAACAATAAGAGACAACCTGGCTACAACCTACGATTATGACATCCTTGATCAATCTTTAACATGATTATTGCTCAGATACCAAAAATATTTTTGCAGTTCATAACTTTAGCGACTCTGAACTGAAAACTAAAATAAAATAGAATTGATTTTCTCAATTTTTACGTTTCGTCACTCATTACGTCAAATATGGTTATTAGTACACAATTGGTGTTAGATATTAGGTCTTGTCACTTATTACGTCATATATGGTTATTAGTAGACAATCGGTAGAAATATTCGTTCTTTATTATAACTTTTTATAAAATGTAGCTTACTTATACTACCATTTACGTTTCTGCCGTAATTCCTTCTTTTCAAAATTAAATTAGTTACTATGACCTAGAGTTAGTTCTTTACCATATGGTAAAAACTTATTTTATAATAATTATTATTTTTGTTAATTTCAAAAGGTTTCTATATACAGCAATTTCCCTTAAAATGAGCCATTACACAGCTCTTTATTATGACCACAAACTGTTTGATTGAATACTTCAGCTACTATGGATTACAGCTACTATGGAATGCAATTCTAATGATCGTCTTTTAATGTAATTATTATAAAAACCTAACAAATAATAAAACTAATTTTAAAATTTTCAGGTATTTTCTAGTTTAAATTAAAAGATTAAAATTATTGCTCAGATACCAGAAATATTTTTGCAGTTTATAACTTTAGCGATTATGAATTGAAAACTAAAAAAAAATTAATTTTTTCAATTTTTACGTAACGTCACTCATTACATCATATATGGTTATTAGTACACAATCGGTATCAGATATTACGTCACGTCACTTATTACTTCATATATGGTTGTGACTGCTTAAAAAACAAATCAAATATCTTTGAAAAGACTGCAGTATGAAAAGACATCAAAAATGCAGTTTTTTAGTAAAAAGTGATTCTATCTTTAAATATTTTTGTTTTTTGATTAAGAAAGGCACTAGAATTTTTAACTTCTGTTCAAATGAGCCCTCTAGCAAAATTCCAGGACCTCTGGGTCGATTCGATCACCCCTGGTAAAAAGAAAAAGGCAAACAAATAAACATGCATCCGTGTTCTTTCTTCTGGCAAAAAATACAAAATTTTACATTTTTGCAGATAGGAGCTTGAAACCTCTAGAGTAAGGTTCTCTGATGCGCTGAATCTGATGGTGTGATTTTCATTAAGTTTATATAATTTTAGGGGGTGATATTCCCCTTCTCTGAAAATCTGGCCAATTTTCTCTGATGCATCTATTGATATTAAAATTCCGTTTTTTAGAGTTTCGCTTACTATTGAGACGGTCACTCTTACAGTTCGTTACCAGAACTGTTTGATAACACTCCTTGATCTTTTGTTTGCATCCCTCAATTATTGCTTCTATATAATGTTCATCATTGTGATAACGCTCCTTGCGCCTTTGTTTGGCTCTCTCAATTTTTACTTCTCGATAAGCCTGGTCTGTTAAATACCTATGCTTTTCTCTTTTCAGGATACTATATTTATTAAATAATTTCTGAGACCACACTGGCTAATCATGATTAAACATAAAACCACGAAGAAAGAAAGAAAACGAGTACAATAAACAGCCAGTGAAATGTTTTCACTGGCTGTTAATTGTCCTCGTTTTATTCCTTTCTTCGTGATTTTATATTTAACTATATTTATTTTTTGTGAAGTAATTTTTTTTTAAGAAAAAGTTTGGATTGCCCGGCTCTGATACTCTGCTCAATTTTTCTTACGTTTAGCTTGCGCAGAAGAAACCATGTTACTTCTAAGCTATGTATTCTAACAACCCCCTTATATAATAATGAAGACGTCATAACCGATGTCATCAGAGCTAACGTCATAATATGGTTCTAATAAAGCTATGACGACATTTATTATCTAGTACATGAAAATGGAGTTGTTTATAAAAAAAACTGATTTACAAAAGCACGTAGATGTGACAAATTCCTGATGTGGATAACATTAGCTACTACAGTGTTATAGAAAAATTGTTTTGTTTTTTTTTTTAATTACAAAAAGTTTTTAACCACATCAGTTTCCTTTAAAATGAGCCATTAAAAATTCCAGTCCCAAACTATCTAAGGAGTAAAAGAAAAAAAAGAAAAAAAAAGATGTCGTATGTGCAGAATATCGTGGTTTTAGCCACTTTTCTTCATTTTCAAGCCATTACTTTTCTGTTGTTTTTCAAGCCAAGGGACGGTAAGTTTCCTATACAGGGGTTTCGGACGAGGCAGTTCTAATAGCGTACTTCTTGTTTTGATCTGACTCTATTTTTTTGAGTTATGGGTTATTATATTTCTTAGTATTGGACGTGCTCGTCTCGTACTAGGTTGCTAGCTACCGATGCAACCCGGAAAAGAAGAAAAAACATTTTGTTTTCACCTGAATGGGCGGAAGTGAGTTTAATTATCAAAGTCAAAGAATAAAACAAACTCTCGAGCGCCATTTATCCTGCCCAATTCCTTAACATTTGACCTTCAACTCGTTTAACAATTACGTCATATTTGTACTACCTACCCAAGAAGCCATTAGCTATTTTTCGGTGCTTGGGCATAAGATAATTTTTCGTTTTTATTATACAGCAAGAAAAAATCCGCCAAACAGTTCTAATACAATCTTTGAATCCAATAATTTATCTCACGCATGCTCAATTCAAAATGGTCTTTGTATGTAGCAAATTACTTAGTATGGTGATATTTTTTAGACTGAGAGATGTTTTGGACAAGTTTTAAGAGACAAACAATGCGGTTTTAGGAATGGTAGAGGATGTGTCGACCAAATTTTCACTCTTAGGTTAATAATTGAGCAGGGTCTGAGTCATCTAACACCTTTAGTCCTTTATGAGCAAGCGTTTGATTCAGCTGATACAATTGCTTTAGCGACGGTCTTATTGTTGTATGGTATACCAGACAAATACATTAAAGTAATTGCTACTATGTACGAGAATGACACTGCTACGATTGAGGTAGGAAATGAGGTTAGTAGCTTGTTCCGTATTAAATCAGGATTTAAGCAGAGTTGTATTCTATCCCCTTTTATATGGATCATTTTGATGGAGTTTGTCTTAAGGAACACAGGAAGGCAATGGGAGAACAAGCTTTCCAGTACTTAAATTATGCTAATGATTTAAGCATTCTAGATGAAAGTGTGAGCAAAATGAATGAACTTTTAGAGGTTTTGCAAGTTCAGGCTCCTAGAATAGATTTGAAAATGAATGCTAAGAAGACTAAGTCGCTATGGTTAGGAATAAGTGAAGATGAAAAGGCGACATTGGGTAACGAAAAGATCGACCAACTGGACAGCTTCAATTACCTTGGTAGCATTACTAGTAAAGATGGTGGGAGCAGTGAAGATGTTAAAAGTAGAATAGCCAAGACTCAGGGTGTTTTTCACAGCCAAAAAAGGTTAGGAGGAATAGGAAGAAAAGTATGCAAACCAAGATTAGAATATTGGAAGGGAAAGTGATGACAGCGGTCAAATATGGGTCTGAAGCATGGGCACTCCGAAAAACGGAGAAAGATTTGCTAGATGTTTTCCAGAGAAATTGCCTGCACATTGTTGTGGCCCACAGCTGGTGTACCCTTAACTTGTGGGTACCTCGCTGACTTTCCAGAGATTTGCTAGATGTTTTCCAGAGAAATTGCTTAAGGATTGTTCTGGGTACCCGGCTGAATGACCGTATTTCAAACAGTAGGCTTTACGAAAAGTGTGGTTCAATCCCACTTTCTAGGGCTATAATGAAAGAAAGGTTGAGATGGCTAGGGCACGTTCTGCAGATGAAGGATGACAGATTGGCAAAGATTGTCCTTTTTGGTCAACCGTCTAGGGCTAAACGGAAAGTATTTCATCCGCGGTTGGGGGTGGGAGGATGTCGTGAAGAAATATTTAAGAAAAATCGGAACTTCACGGGAGGGTGTAAAGAGGGAGGCTTTGAATAGAATAGGATTGAGGAGGAGCATGCATAGTTGTGTTGACCTCAGGCGACTTAGTGCTGTGGTGAGTTGATATTAGTAGCAATAGGAGTAGTAGTATTTTTGTTTTGTTGGTATCAGTGTACAAGTAGGCTGGTTGAGAAAGTAACATGTTAGGAAAACAATTCTTACTTCATATATGCAGAAAAAATTACAATTAATCATTCCTAAAAGCGCCCCCCTTAAAACTACCCCTCCCCCCTAATGTGCAAATCTATAGCCAAAATCATATTCTTCCCGTGCATTTTTTCGTTTCTTGATTTTGCCATGATATCAAACAGTTTGTAGTAACGAACTGTAAGTAAGGAGCGACCCAGCTTAATAGTAACCGAGACTCTCAAAAACGGAGTTTTGATACCAATAGATACATCAAAAGAATTAATGCTGATTTCAAAAATATAAGTTTCATAAAGTTTAACCCAACCCATCAAAAGTTAAGCGCCTGAGAAAATTTGCCTTATTTTCGAAAAAAGGGAGAAACACCCCCTAACCGTCATAGAACTTTAATGAAAATCCCACCATCCGATTCAGCATATCAGAGAACCCTACAATAGAAGGTTCAAGCTCCTATCAGCAAAAATTTGGAATTTCGTATTTTTTGCCAGAAGAAAGATCACGGATGCGTGTTTATTTGTTGTTTTTCCCAGGGGTGATAGTATCAAACCAGTGGTCCTAGAATATCGCGGGAAAGCTCATTCGAACGGAAATTGGAGGTTCTAGTGCCCTTTTTAAGTGACCAAAAAAAAAATGGAGGGCAACTAGGCCCCCTGACACGCTCATTTTTTCCCAAAGTCATCCGATCAAAATTTTGAGATAGCCATTTTGTTCACCATGGTCGAAAAATACAATAGCTGTGTCTTTGAGGATAACTTAGTCCCCCACAATCCCCGGGGGAAGGTATGAAAGTTATGAAATTTCCCAATGTTTACATATAGTATTGGTTATTGGGAAGTATACAGAAGTTGTCAGAGGGACTTTTTCTGGTAGTTTGGGGGGGAGGGAGGGGTCGGGGGTTACGTGGGAAGTCTTTCCATGGAGAAGTTTTCATGGGGGAAGGGACATTGCTATTTAGGGGGCGCCAAATTTCCCAGCATTATTTAAAAAAAAAACGATGAGAAATTAAATAATACAAAAAAAAAATTTTCAACTGAAAGTAAGGAGCAACATCAAAATTTAAAACGAACAGAAATTATTACGTATATGATTGGGTTCGTCTCCTAGTCATTAGCTCACTCTTTACGCTAAAGCATTTTTGTACTTTCATCAGAGCTATTTATTCTAATTAACGGCCTTTGTGATTAAGGGTTCATTCTTAAAGAATAGGAAAAAAAATTTGAACTTTAGTGTAAAGAAGAGGTATTGACTAGGGGGTGAACCCCCTAATAAACGTAATAGAAACTTACGAATATACAATTTCTTTACGTAAGTTAATTTGTAAGTTACGTCAGAACAAAATTTCGAGACAGCCATTTACCCAAAAAAAGTAACATTAATATGAAAATTTCGTTTTAATTATTCATGTACGGTGAGCCAAATTCAAAGCTGCATTAATTCAAAAACGTTCAGAAATTAAATAAAAAAAAGAAAAGTTTTTTTTAACTGAAAGTACGGAGCGACATTGATCTAAGAAAACCAGTTTCGTACCCACAAAGACAAATGACTAGTGACAGAATACGTTGGACTTATATAGTTTGGGCTTTATATTTGCAAATTAGGGAGGTGGGGTAAGGTCAGGTTCCTTTATATATTTGTAACCAACTTTTTTTTAACTGTGTTATATATTTGTTGTTAACTTTTTTTAACTGTACCTTTTTTGTAGGTTCTCAGACCTCGTCACCAGTGGACTCTTGGGTTTCCTGTTTCGATTTAAGCATTCGAAATGAATGCAGGAACCCTTTATTCCATTTTGGAACTCATATCTAATTCACTAATATTGGGTTTTTCCTGAAACCTCTCCCAGAATGTACTCTTGCAGATGTTTCTGGTATCAGTCCGAACTTTTTCACGAGTGTATCTCGGCGGAAAATTCGATACACCCTTTTAGCAAATAATAAGATAGGCGAAACGAAAATTATAAACAGGAAATATTTCAAATGTATTTCTGCGCCATTTTAAAACTATGAATTTTATCCAAAATTATTTCTACGGTTTATTTACATAGAATTTTTTTTTTTTTTTATAACTAAGCCTTTGATTATACACAACGTTCAAAAACAACTATTGAATTCATTCAGGTTTTACTGGGATAAGTTAGCTGGCGTTAATGATTTTTTCTCTGGAAATAAAATTTTCCCATCTTCTTAATTTCCCAGGTTTTCAGAAAAAAATTTACTTACTTCATAACCTGAATGACAGTAATTACAATCCATTTCCCTCTGGTTCCTTTTAGTTGCTCTGCTCCAATTTCCAAAAATGCTGACATATAGTCAACTACAGTAAAAAAAAGTTGAAATCTGTACTTTGCATCTTCAAATCTGCCAGGTGACCCCAGATGTGCTTTCAAGACAATTTGACTATTTACCAGCGTGAAAGTATTTGAAAATGCATAAAAAAGTTCAGAAAACAGAGTTGAGTTTGGTAGTTTGCCTGCAAAAATGTTAAAATATTCAGAAGAAAAGAAATACAGCAATTATAATGTAAAAAGCAAAGTTTCATCAACTTCATCATTCCAAGCAGATATTACTTTAATTTAAATGATCAGTAAATCTGCATAACACACAACCAATCATTGCTCCGAAAACAACGACCTTATCTCATAAACGAATTACATATATTTCATGAGATGTTTTAAACTCTATCTGTTGGTTTCCTGACAGGGGCGTTAATTGGGGGAGGGAGGGATTTGATTGCCCTAGATTTTAGATTTTTTCAGTATTTCCACTGAAAAATTGAAAATGATAAAATTGATCCCCCCCCCCTTAGATATTGAAAAATACAACCACCCCTCCTAGATTTTCACTTTTGATACCACTATTTCCTGACAATCAAAAGGAGTAAAAGTTTTTTTTTTTGTGCATGAAGGAAGAAATCATTGCATACAATTTAAAAAGAATGAACTTCGAAACAGTCATATCAAATTGCAAAATTTAAAAAAAGGACTAAGTCATTGAGATTATTGCCCTTGCAAAGGATGTTTGTATGGTAAACTGGCAATTACCAGGCCTTCTGCAGTAACCAGAAACAAAACAATACCATAATTTTCCACACAATTTTCTATACCATTTCAGTCAAGAAATCAAAGTTGCCTGCATAAATCTAAACACAAATTAAAAATGGACTGAAATTTTCAAAACACAAAATTCTTTAACTTATTTTTATTTTCATATAGCATCCTGGTTCCCAAAATGGTGCTGCACTTGCTGTTGAAAACACTAAGATAATTCCTGAAAGTGATAGGTGTTCTTTGGTGTTTAAAAGTATGTTAGTTAGAACTCAAACAATTTAATTTAGGTAATAAAGTGGTAGGATTTTTGAAATACTAGTAATCATATTAAAATTTCTGATAGTAGTTGAGTGAGAAACAACATGTGTGAGGTTTTATCTGAAGTAAAAAGTATACTTATTATATGAGGCTTTTACTAACAACAAGCAATTTCTCAGCAGAAAAAGTGCCACTTGCAACAACAAAAAAAGAAAAAAAAAAGGAAAACAAAGTTGGCTACTTAGACCAGCTAGTGAAAATTATACTGGGTAGCTGCTAATAAAGACTGGAAAAGCAAGCTATTATTGACGACACTTCCACTTTCATCAACAAAGCAGCATTGAAGATGGGTTTCAGTTATCATTTTGTAAGGTTTTCAAAAATTTCATCTAATTTCTTAAGGTTGTTGACTATAGAGTGAAGACAAAAGTCAAAACTTGAAGTTTAATTCAAGTTAGAAGTGTTATAATTTCATTTCAAAACACAGAATCACTAGCCAGAAACACTTTCCACTAGCAGGCTGGATTGGCTTTCCAAGCTAAGCCAATTCTTGTCTTCTTATGTATAAGGGTTTGGCAGCTATCCAATATTCCCGAATAATAAAAATAAAAAATAGAAAGCTAAGCTGGCTTCACTTTCCAGCTTACAAATAACAGCCTATGAAGTCAATTTCGCTAAAAACATCTGAATTTCACACCCTAAAATTAGCAGCAAATGGACACAGATATAATCAGGAATGGACAGTCCAAAGGTTAAAATTGTTATTTGGACAGGTAAATGTCCAGGTGGCATCCCTGGGGGGGGGGGGGGGGGGGGTAAAGCCAACCTATTAATTGCCACTGATTGCATAAGAAGACAGAAATTACCATTATTTAATTAAGCCAAGACTACATACTATCTTTGTGGTGCACCTAAAGAAAAAAGAAGTCCTAATTTAAGCAAAAATGATTCAGATAAAGCTACATGCCATACACAATGTTACATATCTAATTCAAGTTATAGCAAGCGACAGGTTTACAAATTGGCAGTACTAAAGTCATTGTAGTAACTGAATTTTACTACAACTGGAATGTAGTTTCAACTTCAAAATTTAATCTACCCCCTTAATTGAAAGGAAAATGACAGAGTAAATATCTGTAATTCCTAAAATGTTGGTAACCAATTATTCTTTTTCATTTCAAAGTGTAATTTCCGTTTGTCCTGGTGAGTAGCCTAATGGAGACTAACTTAATAATTTAAGATATTGAAAAAAAGTCCTGCTACCTTTATGACCACTAAAATGGATCATATTTTCAAATAAGTATGTTCAATAGGGATACCCCTCCTCCCTATAAATTTTTTCGACACCTGAAGATTTCTTTACAGAAATCTATACCTTGCTTAAACAGGACTAACAATTATTAAAAGACCTAGATGAATCTAATAAAAAGACATTAAGGAAAAACCCATTATATATAAATGTATAGTTAATATTTTCCTTTAAAAATTAAATGACTCAAATATGAATTTATTTAATTATTTATTAATATTAGACAGGAAATTTCATTTCATGAAAGTAAAACCCATATTCGTAATGAATGGTTTTATCCTGGCTAAGACCCTACAAAATGTCAACATTTTCAGAGTTTCCACTTCAACTCCTTATTCTTTATCCATGAAAACAATTTTTTTTTTTTTTTTAGCAATATGAGATGCGTAAATAACAGTTGAGTATAAGTATAAAAGAAGCATAAATAAATAAAAAATAAAAAAATCATATAAAATATTTCAGGTATAAATCATTTGATATTAAACAAATATATAACATAACTGTATTTAAGATATAGAATCAGTGAATCTAAACTGCTTCAACCTTGAAGGTTGTTTGTAAAAAATCCCAAGTTTCTGAATGAATATAAGGTGTGGATTGTTGACAATGTATATTGTCAACAATCCTTGTCAAATATTGTCAACAATGTTGACAATGTAAATTGTCAAAATTAAATGCTCTATAAATACCTTTTCCCTTCCACATGACAGTTAATGTAGTGTTTTTACACTTTACTTTTGTTTTGTACTGTTATTATACAAATAAATGAATAAACCAAAGTTAAGTGATGTTACTTACTTGGTAAAATAAGAGCCAATATCTTTGAGAGACTTTCCAGTTCACCAGCAAATACTGGGTTCTTCAAAACCCATGCTGTGTAGTTTGAGCATATATCCATTACACTCCTTTTTTCACAAAAAGAAAGAAGGATTCATGAAAGAGGCTGAACTAATTTAAATGCCAATTACACCTTTACAATTCTCTTACTTTAGTGTTGTGAGGAATCTGTAATAGATATTTTATAGTGAAAAAATAGATATTAGAGAGAATGGCTGGATGATATAAATAATAAAAAATGATCCTAAATTGATTTGATTCATGTGAAGAAGCTTTTTTAAGCAAATCAAAATACACTAAAGATGGTTCTCCAGATCTACACCCAAATGTGAAATACACCCACTTGCACTCTATATTTATTTAAATTGTAAGAGAAGAAGTAGTAACAGTAGGCTAGTATCCCCAAAAGTTTCAACTTAATACCCCCAGTCGTTCTCAATATATCCCTGAGGTGTCTTATTGCCAACCAAAAAACACAATGCCTTTTGCTTTATTTTAAAGCAATATTAAGTTTTAAAGGATATTTGGCCAACTGCATAATTGTGGGGTGTTAACATGCCTAATGTCCCTAGACATAGTTGCTGGACCATTCTACTATGCTGAACAAAATGGATGTCACAAAATGTTGACTTTTGATGCTTTTGAATGAGCTTGCTTAAAAAGGGGACAAGAACTTTTAATTTTGAATCAAATTAGCTCCTTTAAAAGATTCAATGATATTTCTAGCTATTATAGAGCAGTGCTGCCTATAATATTGCTTATATACCCTTTTTAAAACTTCTATGCATACAGTTTTTTTTGTTTAATTGAAACTCTTCCTAAACATGCCCTAAAAGTTTCATCTTGATACCCTTAGCATCATTAGTTACAGTAATCTTAGAGGTAGTATTAAAAGTATACACATAGTGCCTTCTGGCTAGTTCAAAATCCCCCACAACTTACCCTTAAAAGTCTAAATTAATAATATAAGTTCTTCTTTAGATATTGCTTTGTCACCTTTTTAAAAGTCCACATGCTCATAGTTTGTTTTGATTTAGTTCAACATCCACCCACCTAAACATTCCTTAAAAGCATCACTTAATACCCTTGGCTTGTGCAGCAGCAATAGTTTTAGCAGCATTAATTGCAGTATATGCATAGCACCTTTGGGTTCTTCAACATCCCCTTCAACACATGCTGGAATTTTCAGCTTAATACATACCATCAACCAGTCCTGAAGCATTTCTGATGCGTCTGCTTGACAACCTGTGCCAGCATAATGTGTTTCGAATTAGTTCCATACAGTTTCTATATATCCCAAATTATGTGCCTTAATATCCTTAGTTTTAATACCAGTTGAAGTAGTAGAAATTAATTATAGTGGCCTAAGCTTTAGTGGCAGTAACAGTAGTAGTACTGTTAGTACTGTAGTCTACTCATATGACAGTAACAGTCGTATGAGTAGAAGCAGTAGCATTAGGATGCAAATATTTTCTTTTGGTTAGTTCAACATCCCTTGCAACAAGCCCTGTTATTTTCAACTTCACACACTAAACTATTCCTAAGATATTGCTGTTACACCCTTTTGACAACCCGCATACAGAGGGCATGTTCTGATTCAGTTCATCTTCCCCCCCTTTCAATTTTTTGAAAATTTCATCTTCATGCCCTTAGGCATAGCTGTAATAGTAGTCACATTAGTAGTATTGATATCACTAGTAACAGTATTGAATAGCAGTATTACTACTAGCAGCGGTAGTATTAACCTATTGCCTTTTAGTCAGTAGAACTTCCCTCTCATCAAGTCCTGGAAGTTTCAACTCAATACAATTAGCCATAGCTATGACTTTGCTGATATGTCCTTTTGATAACCTGTATGTTCATATACTTCTTGAAATCTTCATCTCAATGCCCTTAAACCTACAAGGAGTTGCAATAGAAGTAGTAGTAGTAAATATAGCAATAAAAGTAGTATTAGCAGTAGTGTGCACATATTGCCCTTTGGTTAGATGATTTTCTCCTTTAAGTATTCTCTGACAGTTCCAACTTAATACCCAAATCAATTCTTGAGATACACTATTTTGACAATGTGCATACACATAGCATCTTTTGATTTAGTTCAAATTTCCCCTTAATAGTGTAAATGAAATAGTGTGGCAGTAGTAGTGGTGGTCGTTGTAGTAGTATTGGTAGCATGTAAATATTGCCTTTTTAATCATCTTCCTTATCATTTCCTAAATTTTCCAAATTAATCTACTCAGTTATTCCTGGGTTGCACCCTTTTCACAATCCATATACAGATAACACGTTTTGACTGAGTTCAACCCTTCCCTCAACATTATCTGAAAGGCTCACCTGAATATCCTTCGTCTTCTTGAAAAGTCAAGTTCAAACATGCATACATTTCATAATAGTATATACTATGTGTAAACAACAAACAAATTACCTAACTAACTTTGCTTGTCCTGAGGACTGTGGAGAGGTTAACATCCACAAAGACATAATTACAGGACCTTTCAACAATGCTGAACAAAATAGCTCTCTTAATACTTCGATTGGATATGTTTTGGGGAATGATAGGCTGGGGGGGGCAATTGCCCTCCATTCACTTTTGACTCTTAAAAAGGGCACTAAAACTTCTTGCTTCCAATCAAATGAGCTCCATTCAATCCAAAGTTTATACAAATACTCATTCAATAAAAACCTTGTATGCCCTGGGCATAACTTACAACCCTTACCCATGTGCTCTGGGAGATTGTGTCCACCCTAAATACATTGTTATATGATTTTTGGACTACTCTAACAAAATGGCTATCTCACAATTTCAATTGAATGCATTTTTGGAAAAAAAGGATGTCAGGGAGAGGGGCTAGTTGCTCTCCATCATATTTTACTCATTTCAAAACAAATGAGCCTCTTGTAAAGTTCACACAACTACCCCTTCAATAAAACCTTTTATGCCCTTGGGGCATAATTTACAACCCTTACCCCCAAACTCTGGGGGATTTTGTTTACCCTAAAGGCTGTATTATATGATCTTTCAACTATTTTTGAACAAAATGGGTATCTCAAAATTTTATCAGATGTACTTGGGGCAAATATGACACGGATGGCGGGGGGGGGGAGGGCGGCTGCCCCCAATCACTTTGACTCTTATACAGGTAACTAGAAAATCTAATTTCCAATCCAATCCAAGATAGATAGATATTTTATTTATGAAATATACCTAACACTACAAAATACACCTGCGAACATGCCTAGTGGCATAATTGAGCGCATTAAAAATTAAAACAAATTATTTAAACACCATTAGCAATTTAAATTAAAAAAAAGAAAACAAAACGAAAAAAAAAGCCTCTTGGACAACTGCCCAAATACAAACAAGGTAAATAAAACCAAAGTCAACTTTCAGAGATAAACTTCCTCACCATTCTGCAAAACTGCTGGTAATCAGCGCACTCTCTAATATCCAGGGGAATATAATTCCACACTTTCGGACCAATATGCCTCAAACTAAATCCTGCTCCAGTTGTTTGCCTAAACTCGTGTGAGAAATTGAACCTGAGTGATGTCAGATATGAATGATGCTGCAAGTTAAGAGGGAAAATTCCATGGAAATGTGATGCTAACTGGCCAAAAACGTAATTGTGACATATCTAGGATATTGCAATGAAATGAAGTTGATGTAAAGAAAAAATTCCAGCTGATCCAAAAAGATGAGTAACAGAAGACCTATTATCAATCCGAAAAAGTATCCTCATTGCTTTATTTTGTAAAATTTGAAGGGGTTTATAAAGTGAAGGAAAAGTTGAAGCCCACACTGAAACACAATATAGAAAAAAGGGTGGACCAGAGAAAAGTAAATTGACTTAAGTATACTAACTGGAAAAACATGGCGGAGATGGCACATAATCCCAACATTCCTAGAAAATTTTACTGATAGAGTTTTAACATGTTCATGGAATGACAAATTTTCATCAATAATTATCCCAAGATATCTAAACTGTTGTACCCCTTTCAATTCCATATTATTTAAATAAAAAGAAAAAACATCAGAATTGGCTGAACCAACTCGTGAAAATAGTATTTACTGGCATTTCCTTTCATTTAATAGAAGAAGGTTTTGACAATACTACTCTGAAGTAGTTGATAGAGTACTTTGGATGTTCAGGAAAAGCTGTTTTAAATCAGAATGGGAAGAAAAAATCACAACATCATCTGCAAACATAACAATTTTGCAGATAGGAAGAAACTCAGGCAAATCAATAATAAATAGAAGAAATAGGGTAGGACCCAAAACAGAGCCCTGAGGAACCCCACAATTTACAGAAAATGACTTAGTTTGGATTCCATTTTTACTATCATGGCATTCAATTTTTCTTTCAGCAAGGTAAGATGCAAAAAAAATTAAAGATTTTGAAGAAAATCCATATTTTTTTAGTTTATTTAGTAAAAGACAGTGAACCACCAAGTTAAACACCTTGGCCACATCCAAGAATATAGCCAAGGCGTCGTGACCAGTGTCTAGTGCATTATTTACTTCAATTAAAAGCTAATGTATTGCTAGTTCTGCTGATTTTCCTTTAATGGAATCCATACTGCAAAGGATGCAATATTTTGTTATTATATAAATAATTTTGAAGTTGTTTATGAGCAATTTCTTCCAAAATTTTACTACAAACAGATAACAGTGAAATTCCTCTATAATTTGAAGGATCCGTAGAAACACCACCTTTATACAAAACTAAAACATGGGCATTTTTTTAAAAGATCAGGAAAAACTCCATTTAGTAAAGACAAATTAAAAATATGTGCCAACAATAGGGCAATATTATGAGCTATTTGTTTCACAATTTGTGTAGAAAACCCAAAATCATCCAATGAAAAACTTTGCTTTAGTTTCATTATATGTCCTTTAACTTCCTGAGGTGCAATTTCAGAAAAATCAAATGAGTTTGGTGCTTCATCTTCAACAACAAAATCAGTCGACTGACTCTCTTGCCTATTTGTACTCAATACAATCCTATACCCAATAGTACTGAAATGCTTTCCAAAAATATCCAAAATTTCTTTTGGATCTGTCACTTTTGAACCATCAAGTTCAAGACAATTAACTCCCGAACTCAAATGATGATTGGGACGGATTTTTTCATTGATTAGCTGCCATGTCTTTTTCATATTTGACTTATACTGTAAAAATTTATCGGAAAAATATTTTCATTTAGCATATCTTATAATAGAATTCAGTTTATTTCTATAAGTTCTATAATCCTCATAAAATACATCAGATTGGGCAGCCAGATACTGACAATGTTTTTTTCTTTTCATCTTTAATGACATCAAAATACCATCTGTAATCCATGGGTCAAATTTTTTTGAAAACTTTCTTTTGCAAAAATCTTGTTGATGCTGCTTGATCTCGGAGTTGCATCATATCATGGATAAATTTCGAAAAAGCATCATTAACATCATTTGAATCAAAAATGGGGGTCCAGTCTTTATTATCTATCAATTCATGCAAAAGCTTAAAATCAATCAATTTTTTCTGTTGGTAAGAATTTTTATTTCCATATTTTTTAAATGCAGGTTGAGATAAACTTTGGGCTACATCTAAAACAACACTAACTGGAAAATGATCAGAAATGTCACACATACTAACAGAAGACTTTATCACTTTAAAAGAAACACCAGAGAAGAAAATGTTATATAGCAAAGTTGCAGTAGACTTTGTTACTCTTGTAGGTAACAAAATACTTGGAAAAAGGCCTGAACACAGCATAATGTTCAAAAACTCTTTATAAAAAGCCATATCTAAATTCAAGACTTTATAGTTTGGCCTGCTATTTGTATGCTGGAGAAAAGTTTTCTGCAATGTTTAACAACATATACCCTTTTAAAAATCTGGACACAAATAGTAGTGTTTAATTTAGTTTCATACCTCCTCTAGTTGACCTGAAATAGAAAACTTGATACCATTTGCAAAAAAATCTATTTACTTTCTTTGATAGCTTAGATACACTTATGCTATCTTGATTTGGTTAAATTTTAAGAGCAGAAGTAGCCCCAAAAGTTTGAACATAATACCCTCAGTCATTCTTGGGATACTACTGAGATGCCTTATTGGGAATTAGTATTAACACAGTGCATGTTGATTTAATCTTAAGTCAACATTTAGTTTTTAAACATAATGGGCAAATGGGAGGGTGGGCGTGGGACTAGTTGTCCTTCAATCACTTTTGACTATTAAAAAGTAGCCCTTTCTATTTTCAATTGAATGAGCCTTTTTCAAAGTTCCTAGGCTACAACAACTCATTCAATAAAAAGTGCCCTGGTCTAAAAAAAAAAAAAAAAAAAAAAAAAAAAAAAAAAAAAAAAAAAAAAAAAAAAAAAAAAAAAAAAAAAACATTGTACCCATATCAATATTTACTATAATTAATTAGAAAAACTTTTTCCACAAAATAAGTTTTTCAAAGAAAAGTAAAGAACCCCATTAAACAAAATATGAGCAAAAATAAAATCAAATAATCTACCAAGCATGAAATTACCACAAATCAGCATCAATAAATAAATGAAACCCAAAACAAACAGAAATTGCAATAAATAACCCAATCAAACTCAAAATGAGCAGAAATTAACATAAGTTGGGCTCAAAACCCCTATGCCTTCCTAAGGCCAGAACATAAATTGCACTTTACTGAAAAAATATAAATGTTTTTACTTTTATAACTTTAATAAATCAAATAATATTAACATTTTGATTACTAAATATCAGTATATGTATATTAAACTGACAATGCACATTCATTTGCAAAATTTTAATTGGATGTGTTTGGGAAAATGGTAGGTGTGAGAGGGGTGTTAGTTGCTCTCCCATCACTTTCAACTATTAAAAAAGCCACTAGCCCTTTCAATTTCCAATCCAATGAGTCCTTTTGAAGTTTCTCAACAACACTTTCAATAAAAACTTATATGCCCCCAGGGTATAACTTACAACCCTTGCCCTGAGGGCTGTGGGGAGGGGGTTGTCTTCCTCAAAGACCTAATTTCTAGAACTTTCTACTATGTTGAACAAAATGGCTATCTGAAAATTTTGATTGGATGTGTTTGGGGGAATGGTGCACATGAGAGGTTGGTTAGTTACCTTCAAATCACTTTTGACTACTGAAAAGGGCACTAGCCCTCTCATTTTCCAATTGAAAGAGCTCTTTTTTAAGTTTCTATGACAAGGATTTCAATAAAAACTTATATGCCCCCAGGACATAACTTATAACCCTTGCCCTCAAGACTATGGGGGGGGGGGTGTCCTACTCAAAGGTATAATTTCCTGAATTTTAAACTGAGTGAAAAAATGACTATCTCAAAATTTTGATTGGATGTGTTTGGGGAAAAGGTGGGCATGAGAGGGGGGTTAGTTTCCCTCAAATCACTTTTGACTATTAAAAAGGGCACTGGCCCCTTCAATTTCCAATTGAAAGAGCTCTTTTTCAATTTTCTATGACAAAGATTTCAATAAAACTTATATGCCCCCAGGGCATAAGTTATAACCCTTGCCCTGAAGACTGTGGTGGGAGTGTCCTGCTCTAAGGTATAATTTCCTGAACTTTAAACTGAGTGAAACAAAATGGCTATCTAAAATTTTGATTGGATGTGTTTGGGGAAAAGGTGGGTATGAGTGGGGGGTTAGTTGCCCTCAAATCACTTTTAACTATTAAAAAGGACACTGACCCCTTCAATTCCCAATTGAATGAGCCCTTTTTGAAGTTTCTCTGACAATGCTTTCTATAAAAACCTTGTATGCCCCAAGGGCATAACTTACAACCCTTGCCCTGAGGGGTGTGGGGGGTTTGTCATCCTCAAAGACATAATTTCCAGAACTGAAAAAATTCTTTTAGATGTTTTCACTTTTATAACTTTAAGAAATCAAAAATTAATCAAGATTTTAAGGAAGAAATATCAGCATATGTATATCAAACTGACAGTGCACATTTTTTTGGTAAATTCATTTGAATTTTTTTTCAGTAAAGTACAGATTATATTCTAGCATTAGAAAGCATGGAGTTAAAAACCCTACTCATATTAATTTCTGCTCATTTTTAGTTTGACTCTATTATTTATTTTAATTTCTGTTTGTTTTAGGTTTCATTTATTTATTTATACTGATTTGTGGTAGTTGTATGCTTGGTAGATTATTTTATTCCATTTTTGTTCATTTTTGGTTTAATGGAGTGTTTTTCTTTTTTTGCAAAACTTATTTTGTGGAAAGTTTTTTTTAATTAATTGTAGAAAAAGCCAAGACAGATAGTCCAAGTGAGTGAAATGATTTTGAATCAAAATCAAGTAGTTATGGACATCAAATAATACACTAATCATAGGCAGTGCAATAGCACTACCTAAGTAAAGAACAATGTGGGCACAATATATTATTATTTTTTTTTTTTTGGGGGGGGGGTGGTCTTCAACCAGGGCACTTTGTATCAAAGGAGTTGTCATAGAAACTAGGAAAAGGATTCATTTGATTGGGAATCGGAAGCATTTGTGCCCTTTTTAATAGTTAAGAGTGATTGGAAGGCAACTAACCCCCCTTCCACAACCACCATTTCACCAAACACATCCAATCAAATTTTGAGCTAGCCATTTTGTTCAATGTAGTTGAAAGATCTAGAAATTATGTCTTTGAGGAGGAGGACACTCCCCCCTCAGTCCTCAGGGCAAGGGTTGTAATTTATGCCCTGGGGGCACATAAGGTTTTTATTGAAAGCACTGTTGTAGAAACTTCAAAAAGGGCTCATTCAAAATTTTGAGCTAGCCATTTTGTTCAATGTATTTAAAAGATCTAGAAATTATGTCTTTGAGGAGGAGGACACTCCCCCCTCAGTCCTCAGGGCAAGGGTTGTAATTTATGCCCTGGGGGCACAGAAGGTTTTTATTGAAAGCACTGTTGTAGAAACTTCAAAATGGGCTCATTCAATAGGAAATTCAAAGGGCTAGTGCCCTTTTCAATAGTTGAGTGATTGGAAGGCAACTAATCCCCCTCTCATGTCCACCATTTCCCAAAACACCTTCAATCAAAATTTTGAGATATTTGTTTTGTTCAACACAGTTGAAAGTTTTGGAAATTAGGTCTTTTGGCATAATATCACAAAATTTATTTATCCAACTTAATTGTAGAAAATCAGTGCTTGTGGATTATATAACATAAACAAATAGATTTATAATGAAACAGTAAGTTTTAAACCAATGTTTTAAGCCTTTTTATACCCAAAAACTGGACATATTTTTGTTATTTTCAAGAGCTCAAAAAGGGCTTAAATTTGAATTTGCAATAAAAGTGATTATTATATTTGTAAGGAGCATAAAAAAGGCATCAAGTGGTATGTTCACTTTATTTGTAAGTCAATAATATGATTTGTGAAAAATTTACCAAAAAAGGTACCTAGGTTAGGTTATGTATTTAATATATGCTTTGCCCCCCCCCCCCTGCCTAATGTGCAAATATATAGCCCAAATTTGTTTCTAAACTATTACATTTTCATTATAATTTTGTTTTATTAGATTAGAACAATTTGATGAACAATGAAAAATTTACTTAAAAATGATGTCATTTTATTTGTTGATAAATCTATCTATTATCTGTCTATACATCATTTCTAGTGAAAAACTAAGGTAGATAGTTGATTTTGAATTAAAATCAGGTAGTTGCAGATGTCAAGCCATATGCTAATTGTAGAAAAAACTGAAAAGACAGATACTACAAGTGAGTGAGATGGCAAATCTGGCATAAGCCCTTTTTAGGATTGTATAAAAATGATGTCATTTCATTTGTTCATAAGTTTATCTATCCTCCATCCATACCTCATTACTAGTGAAGAACTAAGGTAGATAGTCATAGAACTAAGGGATGAAAGATTGGATTGATTTTGGGTTGAAGCATGATGAACAATGCCTACTGGACTTGTATGCAAAATCTGGGACTCAATTTGTTTGGACTCATAGGTAAACAAGTCAACATTGAAATATTTACCCTCACTTTACCCTACCCTCTACCCCTATAATGGTGAAATATATAACCCAAATCTGTTTACTCTCTATGAATTTTCTATATATGACTGGTAAAATTCCACTTTAGCTACTTTTGGCTATCTTGGAAAGGAGTGGAAGTTAGGAAAATGAAACTATCAGGAATGGGTCTACAGGCTAAAGTACATCCTAGGAAGAGATTTTGAAGTACCTATCTCTACTCCTTCTCTCTCTAGAGGGTTCTGATTGAAATTTTGACAAAACAACATTTTACCTTAATTTTCAGTTATCAGGTTCTTTTCCTCTGGCTTTAGTTAGGAAAAATGAATTCTTGTTATTTGCATGTAATTTTAAACCATATTAATGTTTTTCTTTATAATTTAGGAAATGTATTTGCATATTTTTAAAGCCTTATAAATTGGGATTGAGCAAAGTTTTGAAGCCAAAAATAATTTTGTTGTACTTCATTTAAGCAGAAGATCTATTTTGCAAGGTTTCACTTTTATAACACAGATTTTAAAAGGTTATTAAAGGTCAGGACCCTCTAGAGAAAGCAGGAGTGGAGGTAGGTACTTCAAAATACCTTCCCAGGACATACTTTAGCCTGCAGACCCATCCCTGAAAGCTTCATTTTCCTAACCTAACCCCTTTCCAAGATAGCCAATAGTAGCATTTTACCAAGACTTTTTTCAATTTGACTTAATGACAAATAACCTTTTAGGAATGAATAGGCCCGTTTTTTAGCACTAAGATCTTACATCTTTCTGCAAAGATTATTGTTTTTTAACTCATCTACCACTGATCAGAGCAGAATGATGAAAGATGTTTGCACAAAAACAACCAAAGATGTAATATCTTTGTTCAAAGATTTCACTTTTAAGCATTTTCTGACAAAAGATGTAAGATCTTAGCACATTGATGAGTGAAAAAACGCCCCTATTTAAGTTAGTTACCTATTTTGGCTTTTTTACAATTATTAACGTCTTCTTCTTCTAGAACATCATGATAAATACCAAGGAAATTTAAAAATACCCTAAAGTTCACACGCGAAAAATACAACATTTTGAGCACAATCGAAGATGTTACATATTAACAGCATTCATATTCATAGAATATTAAAATATCTAATTTATTCTTCATCAACGTCTTCATACATGAATACAGGATAGTTTTCGAAAACTCCATTGATTTCAACGTATGTGCACAAGAAACTATTGGGAAGGGGTAAAAAGATGATAAAGATCCATAGAGGGTATACAGCAAGAAAAAGAGCTCTTCAGAAGGAGGCATGATTGAACAAAAAGAGAAAAATTTTAGATTGCTAATTTTATGCTTATTTTTATATGCTTGTTTATGTTTTTCACAATTTATCCAGTAGCTGTTTTAGGCTTCATAATCTAGGAGGGCAAAATACCTTAATAGGAGTGTAAAAACATAAAAAAAAAGGAATTCAATTTCAGTTACCAGGAAAACAGGGTGACAGCTACCCTCCTATCCACGCCTAAAACCACCTCGGAATTCATCCCCATAATCCCTCCAATGGTCTCATATAGCCTAGGCTATGTAAAAAAAATAACATAATAATTGAATGTTGCTCCTTACTTTAAGTTCAAAAAGCTTGTATTTTTATTTAATTTCTGGTAGTTTTTCAAATAATGCCGGGAAATATGGCTCTCCCTCCATTTAAATGCTTTCCCCCTCACAGGGAGCTCATTCGTAGAAAGTTTTTTCTACGTTAAATACCCTCCCCCCTTAAAAATTCCCTTCGGACAATGCCATCCTCTCCAGAAATTCCCGCACAGAATTTCTTAAGGAGGGTTCCCCTTGAAAAATTCTCCTGATCATAATTTAATTATGATAAAGACTTTAATTTCCAATTGCTTTCCAGATCATGCCAAAAAATCTCTTTCTGTGGAATTTTTTCCAGAAATCTCCCCCTCCCCATTGGGAAATTGCTCCAGCAGAAAATTGTCCCATGGAGAATTTTTCCTGCAGAAAGCTCCCCCAGGGAGAATTTCTCCCCCCTCCCCCACCAACGGAAAAATCCTCCGGGCAATTCCAACCCCGCTGAACATTTATTCTGGACAATCCCTTTGGAACATTTCCACATGCAAAATTGAGTTGGCAAACAGAAAGTAAGACAAATAAAAAGAATTTCCCCAGTTTAAAGTTTACCCTGGAAAATTCATCCCCGGAAATTTCCTCCCCACAGAAAATTCTCCCTGTGGCAACCCAACCCATCAGAGAACACCTCACGCAAAAATGTCTGAATACTTTTCAGTAACAAATACTATACGTAAACAATGGGCAAATGTCATAGGCCTAAATTAAAGCCCTTTTCCCAGGAGCTGTGAGGGGGGGGGGGGGGTCGTGTCATCCCCAAAGGCACATCTATTGGACCTTTCAACTATCCCAAAATTTTGATCGGATGAATTTGGGGGAAAAGGGGTGTGGGAGTTGGCTAGCTGCCCTGCAATCGGTTCCATGCAATCACCCCTTGAAAAAAAGACAACAAATAAACATGCATCCATGATCTTTCTTCTGGAAAAAATACACAACTCTATATTTTTGCACATGGGTGCTTGAAACCTCTACAGTGCATTATCTGATATGCTGAATCTGATGGGTAATTTTCATTAAGATTCCTTGACTTTTAGGCGATGATTCTCCCCGCTTTTGAAAATCGGGTAAATTTTCTCAAGCTCATAGCTTTTAATGAGTAATCGTAAACCTAATGAATCTTATATAGTTAGAGTCAGCATAATAAACCAATTCTTTTGATATATCTCCTTACTTAGAGTAACTCCTTACTTACAGTTCGCTACCATAAACTGTTTGATAGTCAAGGAATAGACAATCTACTTAATTGACCGTTCGATACTCAATCTTTCAGAGCTCGTATTATTACTATTAGTACGTCTGCAATTGCGGCTGGTTCCGGCTACGACAACTTCAGCTTGCGACTACTTTCATGAAATGTTGAGGGAGATTTTAAACAATGTCAAAATTAATTACCTACATGTTGGTTGTCAAAAGGGCACAACAGCATATATCTCTGGAGCAGATGTGTGCATTAAATTGAAACTTTCAGGGATTTTGAAACGTGCTTGTAGGGAAAAAGGTTCTCTTGAAATTTCAAATATTCCATCCTTTTAACACTAGTCAAAATTTTGAAATACCTACTTTGTTCAAAATAGTCGCAAGGTCTAATAGTTGTGCCTCTGGGGATGCCATGCCTTCCACATCCCCCAAGGAAAGGTTTGTAGATTATGCAATATGCTCATTGTTTACATGCAGGATTTATCATTGGGAAGGTGGGGGGACAGTTTGATCTTGGATGTGTCTGAAGCGGCTTTGGGTATTACGATGAAAATCCAAGGAATATGGAGGGGGATGTTAAGCTAAATCAAAATACACTATGTACATCAAGGTTATCAAAAGGGTGTATCTACAAAATCTTAAGAGCAGCTAAGGGCATTCAACTGAAATTTTCAGGATCAATATTTCTGCTAATGTTCTGCCTGCAACTGCAACCACTTTCGACTGCGCCAATGAATACTTGTGACTACTTGCAAGTGTAAGTTGTGACTTTGACTACGACTGCTTGTGACTGGGACTTCGAACGCTTGTGACTGCAACTACTTGCGACGGCTAATGTGATTACGCGTAGCGGTGACTGCAATTGTAACTACTTGTGACTGCGACTACTTGTGACTGCGGCAGTGACTACTTACATCTGCGATTGTTACTACTTGCGACTTTGACTACTTTAGACTGTTGCTACTTGTGACTGTGAATACTAGTGACTGCGACTACCTGTGACTGCTACTGCCGCTAAAGCTAATTGTAATAATGACTCCGACTCCTCTTAACTATGATTTCTTGTGACTGTTACTATTTGTAACTGCGACGACTGTCAACTGTGACAACTTGTAACTACCACTACTTAGGACTCTGACTAATTAAGAAATTGAGTACTTCCAGCTACGACCGCTTGTTACTGCGACAGCAACTACTTGCGACTGGGAATACAAAAGCAACTCTGCTGCTATTGCGGCTCCTTGCAAATGTGGCTAAGTTATCAAAAAGGCGAATTTGGTCAAAAAGGCGAGTTATCAGAAAGGCTACCTATACTGATCTCAGGAACGACTGTGTGTAATAAGTTGAAGCTTTCACGGAATGTTAGAAGTGATGTTAAACAAAATCAAAAGATACTATATGCATCCAGGTTATTACAACGGTATATATTAGATATATATTAGGCTCTTCAGATAAAAAGTAGGAAACTTTCTTCGTTTTTGGAGAAAATAAAGACTGTTTAGGGGTATTTAGCCTTTTTTGCTTTTCTTCGAAGCTTTGAAAAAAGTGTTATAATATTCCAAATGTTACTTTTTTTTTTTTTTTTTTTTTTTTTTTTTTTTTTTTTTTTTTTAATTCGGCTAGACGTCAGTTTTACAAACTAATGTTGAGTTATATTAAATAAGAAAGCCAAAAAGTCTTCTGTATAACTTTGTTCATACTTCCCTATAATAATTTGATATTTAAAAAGTCATACAGAAGACTATACCATTTCCATGTTTAAAGGAAACATAATATTTTGAATTAATTTTATTTTTATGTTCCTGGCCTCCCCCAGGCCATTCAGCGTGTCTCCAAATGGCGATAGGGGAACGCTCTACAGATATGTAGGGTACCTCCATAGGAGGTACGGACCAAGGGGGGACCTTGTCCCTGGGGGTCCATAATAGGAACTGGGACACCCTCGCCCGGGGTCATAAATACAGGCAAAGGACGAAGAAGGCCCCTCAAATGTACACTCAAAAGGGCCAACTGGTTTGTCCACAAGTCCCATGAGTTGCAAACCTTCTCCCAGTAATGGGTTAAATTGAATGGTGATGCAGAACACCATCGCGGGAGGATCCTCTATAGGAGGGCAACTTCGGCAAGTTCCAGGCCTATGGACAACGGCCTCAGCAAAGGGCTGCCTCGACCTTTTTGGGGTACCTGCAAGACTGGGGACCTTGCGGTCAACTCTATTCCCACTTGAGGAGTGGTGCCCCTCGAGGAAATTATAGCCTAGTAAACGACACAGCATTCGCAAGGGATTCTGACTAATGGACAATTTTTCTGGGCTTGGTATGTTTTGATGGGCGTCTTTGGGCTGAAAAACCTCTTCCTAGCTAATTTATCTATTATGGGTTGCCTCCCCGTAGTAGCATAATATTTGTAGGCATGAATATATAATGAGTCGGAGGTAATAGGCTTGAGACTGTCTGTGCAGGATTTCGACTCTTGTTGATAGAAGAGCATCACCAAGTGCTGAAAACCATATTGTGACCAAGATGGGCCCAGGATTGCACAAAGCCTCCATTCATGGAGGTCCCAGGGACTTCTTGCTGTCCGGTTCTAAGCTGGCTTAAGCACTTCGGTGTAGACTTGAGAAGATATGTGATCCCCGTCCTGCACTGGTATCCGGGATCATTGCTTTTCCTGAGGCGAAAATAATTTCAATGATTTAAAGAACATGAACATGAAAATTGGAACTTGGAATGTTACGACATTAAAAAATGACTATCGTATCGACATTTTGACCGACGAATTCAGGCGATTCGAACTGGATTTATTAGGAATTTCAGAAACTCATATCCCAGGGGTAGGAAGCATGAAATTAGGTGATATAGAATTTGTTTACTCAGGCAGGAAGGATGGGGTACATAGACAGGGAGTAGGGCTCATGATGAATAAGGAATCTGCTAAGTCTTGTTTAGGGCGGGAAGGTATTAATAATAGAATACTAATTGCTCATTTTATGACTAGAAAGTTCAGGGTATCAGTTATAGTAGTATACGCCCCTGTAGAACCCTGTATACTAGTGACTCAGATGAATTTTACTTACAGTTACAGGAGCAAATAGACAGGGTCCCAGGTCAAAATATGATGTTATTACTGGGAGATTTTAACGCCCAGGTTGGTAGAAACAGGGATAGATGGTATCCCAGCCTAGGTAAATTTGGTGTAGGAAAAGAAAACAGTAATGGATACAGACTTTTGTAATTTTGTAGGTATAACAATCTAGTTATAACCAATACAGTGTTTGGTCATAAGGTTAACATGGTATTCACCTGATGGTAAGACAGCAAACCTTATTGATTATGTTATAGTAAACCGAAGACTGGCAGGATCAAACAAGATACTAGGGTATATAGGAGTGCTGTTATTGATGTTAAAAGTAAAGATCACCATCTAGTAGTGTCAAGGGTTAATTTAAAGCTGAAATATCGGAAGGGTAACTACCTCCCGGGAAGTTATGATGTTGGTAGACTCCAGGATCAGAATTTGAGAGAAACTTTCCAGGAACAGTTGAATACTAAACTTGAGAGTTTAAAATTTGATAATGTGGAAGATGGTTGGAATAATTTTGGAAAAATAATTTGTGAAGTTGCTGAAGGTATGTTGGGGAAGAAAGCTAGAACTGCAGCTAAGAATATTAGTGAAAAAGCTTTATGTTTAATAGAAAGGAGAAAGGACTTGTACAAGAATTATCTGAGTGATAGATCGTATGAAAACAAAAGAAATATAAAGAAAGTAGAGAAAGCATTAAAATATGAACTAAGGAGGTGTGAAGTGGAGGCTGTGGATAAAATTGCCGAGGATCTGGAAGATGCAGCTAGACGGCATAATAGTAAAATATTATACTAGCACTTTAACAAATTGAGAGGGAGTAGTCAATCCGGACTTGGCCCAGTTAAAGATAGGAATGGGGTCGCAATTAGCGATAAGGAAAAAACTAAAGATAGATGGGCCGAACATTTTGAGAATTTGCTTAACCGAGATAGAGTTGCAGGAAAAAATAGAGAGGAAAATGAAAAAGTTTGTGATACCTTGGATGTGAAGGAAGATTTGTTTTGTGAGGAGGAATTGGCAACAGTACTAAAAGGATTAAAGAATAATAAGGCTCCAGGTGCTGATAGGGTGGTAAATGAGTTTCTCAAATATGGTGGCTCTGAGAATAGAAATAAGTTACTGAAGATTATGAATATGATTTTTGAAAAAGGGGAAGTACCTAACGATTTTAGGAAAACCTCAATTAAGCCACTTTATAAGAAAGGTGATAAAAGTGAGTGTGGTAATTATCGAGGCATTAGTCTGGTCTCTGTAGGTAGTAAATTACTTAGTAATATGATACTTTTTAGACTGAGAGATGCCGTAGACAAAGTTTTAAGAGAAGAGCAATGCGGTTTTAGAAAAGGTAGAGGATGTGTCGACCAAATTTTCACTCTTAGGCTAATAATTGAGAAGTGCCTGAGTTTTCAAACACCTTTGGTCCTCAGTTTCATAGATTATGAGCAAGCGTTCGATTCTGTTGATAGAAGAGCTTTAGTAAAGGTTTTATCCTTGTATGGTATACCAGACAAATACATTAAAGTGATTAGCGCTATGTATGAGAATAACACTGCTGCGGTTAAGGTAGGAAATGAGGTTAACAGCTGGTTTTGTATTAAATCAGGAGTTAAGAAGGGTTGTGTTCTATCCCCCTTTGTATGGATTATTTTGATGGACTTTGTTTTAAGGAGCACAGGAAGGGCAATGGGAGGCCACGGAATCAGATGGGGAGGAAAAAGTCTCCTGGACTTGGATTATGCTGATAATTTAAGCATCCTAGATGAAAGTGTAAGCAAAATGAATGAAGTTTTAGAGGTTTTGTGAGTTCAGGGTGCTAGAATTGGTTTGAAAATTAATGTTAGGAAGACTAAGTCACTAAGGCTAGGAATAAGTGAAGATGAAAAGGTGACGTTGGGTAATGAAAAGATTGATCAGGTGGGCAGCTTCACTTACCTTGGTAGTATTATTAGTAAAGATGGTGGGAGCAGTGAAGATGTTAAATATAGAATAGTCAAGGCTCAGGGTGTTTTTTCACAGTTAAAAAAAAGTCTGGAAGAATAGGAAGATAAGTCTGCAAACCAAGATTAGAACATTAGAAGCTACAGTGATGACAGTGGTCAAATATGGCTCTGAAGCATGGACGCTCCGAAAAACGGATGAAGATTTGCTAGATGTTTTCCAGAGAAATTGCTTAAGGATTGTTCTGGGTACCCGGCTGACTGACCGTATTTCAAACAATAGGTATACGAAAAATGTGCTTCAATACCGCTCTCTAGGGCTATAATGAAAGAAAGGTTGAGGTGGCTAGGGCACGTTGTGCGGATGAAGTATGACAGATTGCCGAAGATTGTTCTTTTCGGCCAACCATCTAGGGCTAAACGGAAAGCAGGTCGTCCCCGTCTGGGGTGGGAGGACGTCATAAAGAAAGATTTAAAGGAAATGGGAACTTCGTGGGCGGGTGTAAAAAGGGAGGCTTTGAACAGATTGGGGTGGAGGAGGAGCGTGCTTAACTGTGTTGGCTTCAGGTGGCTTGGTGCTGCGGTGAATTGTTAGTAGTAGTAGTAGTAGTCAAGAAAAGTTGGGGGAGGGGTATAAAGTTTAAACAT
This sequence comes from Artemia sinica, assembly GCA_027921565.1. Lineage (NCBI taxonomy): Eukaryota > Metazoa > Arthropoda > Branchiopoda > Anostraca > Artemiidae > Artemia > Artemia sinica. Next base: position 75,969,212 of record CM051258.1, read on the forward strand.
TCAGGGGATGTTGAACTTAAAGACGATATCTACATAAGAGCTACCTTTAACCATAGCTGCAATATCTAAGGAGCGGCTAAAATTAGTAAGATGAAAAAAAAAAAAAAAAAAAAAAAATACAACTAGGATGTAGGACTGATTCAAAAGATACCGCATGCACCCTGGTTGTTAAAATGGCAGAGATAGAATATCTCTGGAATAGTTAAAGGTATTAAGTTGAAACCTCCAGAAAATGCTTAGGGGGTGTTGAATTATTATTAAGTTAAAACTTTCAGAAAATGTTGAGGTTGGATTTTAAAGTCAATCAAAAGACACAATGGGCATCCCAGCTGTAAATAGGGTGTATATGCAATATATCAGGAACGGCTAATGGCATTCAGTTGAAACTCTTAGGGGATGTTGAGGGAGATTTTGGAATAAATAAAAAAAGAATATTTATAACTAATAAATTAGAATCAGATATTCTAATTCTTAAGCCAAAGACATAGAAATATTAAAAACCATAGCGTAGATAGGTTAACCAACAAATAAACTTCGGCAATCAAAGACGAACAAAACTAATTTTTAAAAAATCTTATTTTTATTACTACGAAGTTGAATTTTGTTCAATTTGAAATCAAGCCCCGGAACCGTTCTTGAACGAATATTTTAATTCAACAGTAACTTACAGATAATGCACTGAAAGCCTCCTGGAATGACGTTAAAAATATCACATATGAAGGAAAAATAAATAGCAGAATGTAATAGAACAAAAGTCAGTTCTCTTTATTTCTGATTCTTTCAACTTTTTTATTTGCGGCTTTTGCGTGAGCGTTTGCAAAGTGTTGCGTGGAAAATATGTCATTCTGACAACATGGACTTACACAGTGTCATTTTATTAAGTTCAAAACATTCCTCAGCATTCTCTGAAAGCTTTATCTTTACCAGTCTAAAAAGGGGCTATGAGCCAGACGCGAAATCTCAACAACAACCAAAGTCAGAGTATACATTGCACCTGTTTGAGCTGTACTGGTGTACGCATTTGAGATGTGGCCATTCATGACAAAAGAAGTGAGAGCTTCGAACGCTTTGAATCACTACTGCCTTTGCTGCATACTTCAATATATATTTGTCTTTAATAAAGCAAGGAGCCGTTGTGACCAGTCCGAAAAGCTATCTCTCGTCGTCAAAAGACTTCACTTCAAGCTCCTTGGCCAGACCTTGTTTTGCCCTGCAGGTACGTTGTGTTGAAACGCCTTCATCTGCGAGCCAATACCATTCAGAAGATGACAGTAGAGAGGACAGAAGAACAATCTTCAAAAGAAGTTTAAAAAAAAAACCTAAACCATTGGGAGGCACAATAAGAGATGGAAAAGGGACTGTTTGAAGATCAACGGGAAGCTGTAACCAACAGATCAAAGTGGTTGCTTGAAGTAATTACAATACCTGTTGGTACTGGACAGGACAGTTTGACGTCTGGTTCCCACCGAAAGTAAGTAAGCAGGCAAATATTCCCAGTCGAAATCGCAAGTAGCCATAGTCTCAATCACATCAACAAGTAGCTATAGCCACTAGTAGATGCAGTCACAAGTAGTTGTAGTCAGGGTCGTTACTTGCCACATTTTTTTTGGTAGGGGGGAGCAAGAGATTTTACCGACTGGTTGGTCATTTTTAACGACTGTTTTTGTCAAAAATTAGCATAATGTCCGTTTCGAATACAATACGTAAAATCACTGCACGAGTCGGTAAAACCGTTGCATTTACCAACCTAGATCCAGATTTTGGTACATATCATGTCACTATTTTAATACTGTTTGTTTAACCAAATGGAAGATTGTCGCACCATCTGTAAAATCACGGCAGGAGTCGGTAGAACTGCTGCGTTTACAAACCAAGTTCAAAATTTCTGTAGATGATATGACAGTATTTTCGTGGTCTTTATTGAACACAACAAACAATTTCACCGACTTCTTTTTTTTACCAAGTTACCAAAAACTATGGGAGGGGGTGCCCCCTCCCCCTTACATTACGGCCCTGGTTGTGGTCGCAAGTAGTCATAATCTCCAGCATTCAAACAGTTCGTGGTAACGAACTGTAAGCAAGGAGTGACTCGACTCAATATTAACCGAAACTCTAAAAAACAGAACTTTAATGTCCATAGATACATCAAAAGGATTAACTTATTATGGTGTTTCCAAATATATAAGATTCATCAAGTTATGTGTTACCCATCAAAATTTTACGAGCCTGAGAAAATTTGCCTGATTTTTGAAATAAGGGGGGGGGGAACAGCCCCTAAAAAACAAGGAATCTTAATAAAAATCCCGCCATCATATTCAGCGTACCAGAGACCCATTTTGTCTCTGCTCCTATCTGCAAAAATGTGGAATTTTGCTATTTTTACCAGAAGACAGATCACGGATGCGTCTTTATTTTTATTGATTTATTTTTTTTTCTCAGGGGTGATCGTATTGAAATAGTGGTCCTGGAAGATCGGGAGGGGGTACATTCGAACGGAAATTTAAAGTCCTAGTGCTCTTTTTAAGTGACTAAAAAGATTGGAGGGCAACTGACCCCCCCTCCCACCAATTTTCACCAAAGTTATCTGATCAAATTTTGAGATAGCCATTCTGTTCAGTATAGTTGAAAGATCAAATAACTATGTCTTTGGGTGTAAAATCACCCCCACAGTTCGCGGGGAGAGGCCTGTAAGTTATGAAATATGCCTGTCGTTTATGTATAGTATATTTTGTGATTGGGAAGTATACAAACATTTTTCGGGTGGGGGAGGGCTGTCCTTGGGCTGTATTTCTATAGGGAGAATATTCCTTGGGGAGGGATATTTCTGGGGGGGGGTGAATTTTCCAGGGGAAAGGTTACACTGGGGGAATTTGACAGAATTACTATACGAAATTATTTTTGATTGTCTTGCATTCTCTTTGCCAAATTTTTCATGTGGAGATGTTCTGGGGGAATTAATTTCCACAGAAGGGGGTATTTTTGGAGTGATCGAGAAACCGATTAGAGATTATAGTCTTATTCAAAGGAAAGAATACTAAAGAGAATTTTCGGACTGTATCATCCGCAAGCAATTTTACAGGGAAGTGGCATTCTCAGCGGTGATGGAGCTGTCTGGAGGAATTTAACGGGGGGGGGGGTGCACCTTAATTTGGACGAAATTTCCACAAAGAAGTTTCTGTGAGGGAGAGGGGTGTATTTCATAGAGTGTTAGCCAGATTTACGGGCATTATTTGAAAAAAGAACGGAAATTATTCCATATATGAAAGGTTGCCCCTCCTCAATACCTTGCTCTTTACGCTAAAGTTTGACTGTTTATCCACGGCTGCTGAAACACGGGGGCTGCTTAATTAGAGTAGGCAGCTTCTTTAAATATGCTAACAGCTTTAGCGTAGAGAGCAAGGTATTGAGAAGGAGGCAACCATTCATATACAGAATAAATCTTCCAAGATTAATATACAACTTTCGTTTTAATTTTTCATGTACGATGAGCGAAAGTCGAACCTGCATTAGTTGAAAAGCGTTCAGAAATTAAATAAAGAAACAAGTTTTTTTGACTGAAAGTAAGGAGCGACATTAAAACTAAAAACGAACAAAAATTATTCCGTATATTAAAGGAGCTGTCCAGTCTTCAACGCCTCGCTCTTTACGCTGAAGTTTGACTCTTTGTCATAACTCTAATTTTTAAAACAATAAAAACTTTAAAGTAAAGAGCGAGGCGTTGAGGAAGGGACAGCCCCTTTCATATACGGAATAATTTTTGTTTGTTTTAAGTTTTGCTGTCGCTCCTTACTTTCAGTTAAAAAAGCTTGTTTTTTCTATTTAATTAAAAGTAGTCACAGATGCAAGTAAACACAGTTACAAGCCATTACAATTTTAGTCACAAGTAGTCGCAGTAATCGTCACAAGTAGTTGCAGTCGTAGTTTCAGTCGGAGTGGCAGTAACAGTAGTAGTGTCCTAAAGTTTCAAGTTGATACCCTTAGCCATTCCTTAGATACTGCAGATAGGCCTACAGCTTTTTGATGGCTTAGATGCTTCCTATAATGGTGCAGTGGGTTTGGTCTCAGCTTGGTAATAGGGTATCAAGAGCTTGACCTCACGGGTAGCAGTACACTACAATGCTTGGAATTTGACTCCACTGATAAGATTTTATGAAAGCGTCTCCATATTAATCAAAATATGAAGCAGAAGAAGAAGAAAATTTCGACTCACATAGTGTCTTTTGATTTTATTTGACATCCCCCTAAATATTCTTCGAGGTATGGCTTTAATACCTATGTTTTGATTGAATACATCCAGAATTATACATACTTCTCTTTCCTAATGATAAATCCTGTATTGAAACAATGGGTAAATTGCATAATTTACAATCTTTTCAACGGGAACAATGAGGGTCACAACATCCTCAGAAGAATAGGCATTAAATATTTTGACTATTTTGACCACAATGGCTTTTCTAAATTGCGATCAGTTTTTAGGAGGGCATCTAAAAAGGGTAATGGGGGGAGGGGCTGTTTTGCGATCACTCTTTAACATTCCTATTAACATGACCTAAAAGTTGCATTTTAATGGTTAAAACCCCTCAGGTAGATGTCGCTGATGTGCCATTTAGGTATTGCTGATACACCATTTTGACAACCAGCACGCACATAGTGGGTTTTGATTTTGTTCGACATCCCTCTCAATATTCCGTGGAAGTTTCACAATAATGACCTAAGCCGTTTTGGAGCCAAGGATCAAACATTCCTTCTTCTTCCACAGAAAAACCTTTAACGCAAGCAACGGGTATCTTGTGCATAGTTTACAGCCTCTGCCTCATGGGATGCGAGGTTTATTTTTTCTCCGGAGGTATAAGTATTTGATGTGTGTAGCTATCTCAAATTTTAATCAGATGTCTTTGGAGGGAGGGCAGCTAATAATCACTTACCCCCTCATTACTTTTTCAAAGGCAACGCTATAGCGTTGCCTATAGTAAAGGCCATACTGCTCCATGTTTGATTATTTTTTTTCCCCAGAGGCGCTTCATATAGAAGGGGTTGTATAAACTTCAAAGGGGGCTCATTCGATTGGAAATTGAGAGTTCTAGTGCCCTTTTTAAGGGTCAAAAGTGATTGGAAGGCAACTAACACCCCTTCCACCCCACTATTTCCCCAAACACATCCAATCAAAATTTTTAGATAGCCATTTTGTTCTAGGTAGTTGATTTCCAGATAGAAATTATGTTTTTGAGGAAGAAACTCCCCGGACAGCCCTCAGGACAAGGGTTGTAAGTTATGCCCTGGGGGCATATAGGGTTTTTATAGAAAGCTTTGTCATAGGAACTACAAAAAGAAATCATTCGATTGGAAATTCAAAGGGCTAGTGCCCTTTTTAATAGTCGAAAGTGACTAACCCCCCTCTCACGTCCACCTTTTCCCGAAACACATCGAATCAAAATTTTGAAATAGCCATTTTGTTCAATGTAGTTGAAAATTCGGGAAATTATGTCTTGGAGGATGACACCCCCCTCCAGCCCTCGGGGCAAGGGTTGTAAGTTATACCCTGGGGACATATAAGGTTTTCATAGAAAGCATTGTCGTAGAAACTTCAAAAAGGGCTCATTAGATTGGAAATTCAAATGGCTAGTACCTTTTTTAATAGTCGAAAGCAACTGGAAGGTAACTAACACCCCTTCCACACTCACCATTTCCCCAAATACATCCAATCAAAATTTTGAGATGGCCATTTTGTTCAACGTAGTTGAAAGTTTTGGAAACTATATCTTTGAGCAGGACACTCCCCCACAGTCTTCAGGGCAAGGGTTATAAGTTTTTGCCCTGGAGGCATATAAAACGCATCGGATGAAAATTTTGAGATAGACATTTTGTTAAAAATAGTTCAAAGGTCGGATAAGAAAAAATCCGGTGTCAATAGAACCCCCAGGGTACAGGGGAAGGTGTTCTAAGTTATGCCCTAAGGGCATGTATTGTTCTTATGAAAGGGATGCTTGTATAAACTTCATAGAGGACTCATTTGATTTTTTAAGAGTCAAGAGAGTTAAACTAGCCCCCCTCCCTACGCTCTTTTTTCCCAAACCCGTCCGATACAAATTTTGAGATAGCCATTGTTTTGGAAATTGTTCAAAAATTAGACAACAAAACGACCCCCCCCCTCCAGAGCCCGGAAATAGGTGTTGTAAGTGTTGTCCTGGGGGTATATGGTTCTTATGAAAGGGATGCTCGTATAAACTTCAGAGGGGGCTCATTTGATTGGAAATTGAAAGTTCTAGTTCAATTTTTAAGAGTCAAAAGATATCCGAGGGCAACTAGCCCCCCCCCACACACCCTTTTTCCCCAAGCCCATCCGATAAAATTTTTATAGTAGCCATTTCATTAAAAATGGTTCAAAGGTCAGATAAGAAAAATTCCTGTGTCGACGCAACCCCCCAGGGCCCTGAGGCAGGCGTTATGAGTAATGTTCTAGGGGCATATATAGTTCTTATGGAAGGAGAAAAGAGATCAGAGGGCAACTAGCCCCCCCCCCCTCCTCCACGCCCTAAATGCATCAGATAAAAATTTTGCGATAGATATTTTGTTAAAAATAGTTCAAAGTTCTGATAACAAAAAACTCCGGTGTCGACAAAACCCCCCAGAGCCCAGGGGTAGGCGTTTTTAAGTTATGCCCTGGGGGCATATATGGTTCTTATGAAAGGGATGCTCGTATAAACTTCCTAGAGGGCTCATTTGATTGGAAATTGAAAGTTGTTATTCGCTTTTTAAGAGTCAAAAGTGATTGGAGGGCAGCTAGCCTCCCCCCCACACTCCATTTATTTTTTCCCAGAGGCACTTCGTATAGAAGGGGTCGTCGTATAAACTTCAAAGGGGTCTCATTCGATTGGAAATCGAGAGTTCTAGTTCCCTTTTTAAGAGTCAAAAGTGATCAGAGGGCAACTGGCCCCCAAGCCCTTTTCCCCCAAATACATCTGATAAACAATTTGAGGTATCCATTTTGTTAAAAATAGTTCAAAGATCATATAACAAAAACTCCTTTACGTATGGTCATTTCGTTAAAAATAGTTCAAAGGTCAGATAAGAGAAATGCCTATGTCGACACAACCCCCTCCCCCCCCAGGGCCGGGGCAGGCGTTGCAAGTATTGCTCTGGGGCCATATACGGTTCTTATGGAAGTTATGCTCGTATAAACTTCAGAGACGGCTTATTTGAATGGAAATCAAAAGTTTTAGTTCATTTTCTCAGAGCAAAAAAAGATCGGAGGGCAACTAGCCCCTCCCGCCCTTCACGCCTTTGGGTGTATCGGATGGATAAACCCATCAGATAAAAATTTCAGGTGACCATTTTGTTAAAAATAGTTCAACCATCAGATATTACAACTCCAGGGTCGACACAACCCCCAAGGGCCCAGGGACAGGCGTTGTAAGTTATACTCTGGGGATATATATGGTTCTTATAGAAGGGATGCTCGTATAAACTTCAGAGAGGGCTTACTTGATTGAAAATAGAAATTTCAAGTCCACTTTTAAAGAGTCAAAGGAGACCGAAGCTTAATCTAGTCCCCCCACGCCCTTTTTCCCCGAACCCATTCGATAAAAAATTTGAGATAGCAATTTTGTTAAAAATAGTTCAAACATCAGATAATAAAAACTCCGATGTTGACACAAACCCATTTTTTCACTTTGATATTGTTACTTTGATATCAGTTTTGATACTTTGATGAATATTTGATTTTTTTTTAAGTTTGATTTTGAAATAAGGAATTTTTAAAAACTTGAAATTTTTGGCAATCAAAAACGAACAAAAATTAATTAAAAAAAAACTTTCCGAAAAATAAGTTTTTCAAAGAAAAGTAAAGGCCATTTTAAACTTTAGCTCAGCAGATACAAATACCTTTTAAAATTCAAACCCAAAACGAACAGAAATTAAATAATCAATGCAAACAAACATACAATAGATATTAATGTAAATTAATAAATAAATCTTAAAACGAGTGAAACTTAAATTGAATATGCAAATCAAGCTTGAAACGAACAAAAATCACCACAAACAAGAGTTTGGGTATGATCTCCTTCTCTCACTGTAAAAGTCTAAAACCTACTGCGTCATTGGCGCTTTACTGAAAACTATATGCATCTTGAACAGTCTTGGAAAGTATAAGAATTTATTTCACTGTAATTGTATTTTTATTTTTAATGCTGTAAGAACTGGAAAAGAAAATATTTGTAATATAATCTGTTTTCAGTTAAGCGCCAATGACGCAGTAGGCTTTTGGTTTTTATTTACAGTTAGGAAAGGAGGCAGTATCCAAACACTTGTTTGTAGGGAAACTATATTCGTCTTTAACAACTTTAAAAAGAGCTAATAAATTAAACTGAATATTTGATGTATAATGATATTAATTGCTGAAAGCTCATCAGTTCAAAATTTTACTATAATTTTAATGTTTATTTTCAATATTAAGTACAAAAGAAAATATTTTTCATAAAATTGGTTTTCAGTAAAGCGCCAATGAAGCAGTAGGTTTTAGACTTTCACAGTGAGAGAAGGAGGTCATACCCAAACTCTTGTTTGTGGTGATTTTTGTTCGTTTCAAGCTTGATTTGCATATTCAATTTAAGTTTCACTCGTTTTAAGGTTTATTTATTAATTTACAGTAATATCTATTTTATGTTTGTTTGCATTGATTGTTTATTTAATTTCTCTTCGTTTGAAGTTTCATTTATACTTCAATAGGAAAATATTTTTTTTTCATTTTAAGCTTGATATTCATATTCAATCTAAGCATTACTCGCTTTAAGATCTATTTATTCATTTATATTATTACTTGTTGTATGTTTTTGCTATGATTGCTTCTTGAATATACTTACAGTAATATCTAATTACTTACAGTAATTAATTTACAGTAATATCTATTGTATGTTTGTTTGCATTGATTGTTTATTTAACAGTCAAAAGAGATCATAGGGCAACTAGCCACCATGCCTTCTTTTTCCAAACCCATCTGATGAAAATTTTGAGATAGATATTTTGTTAAAAATAGTTCAAAGGTCTGATAAGAAAAACTTCGGTGTCAATACAACCCTTCAGGGCCCGGGGGAAGGCGTTCTAAGTTATGCCCTAAAGGCATGTATGATTCTTATGAAAGGGATGCTCGTATAAATTTTATAGAGGGCTCATTTGATTGGAAGTCCTAGTTCACTTTTTAAGAGTCAAGAAATTTAAGGACAACTAGTCCTCCCCCAAGCCCTTTTTCCCCAAACCCATCCCCTACAAATTTTTAGATAGCCAGTTTTTTGAAAATTGTTCAAAAATTAGATAACAAAAACTCATGTGTCAACAAAACCCCCCAGGGTCTGAGGGGTAGGTGTTATAAGTGTTGTTCTGGGGTTGTATATGGTTCTTATGAAAGGGATGCTCGTATAAACTTCAGAGATGGCTTATTTGATTGGAAATTGAAAGTTCTAGTACACTTTTTAAGATTCAAAAGATATCCGAGGGTAACTAGCCCACCCCCCTCCCCAAACACACCCTTTTTTCCCCAAACCCGTCAGATACAAATTTTGAGACAGCCATTTTTTAAAATAGTTCAAAGGTCAGATAAAAAAAAAACTCTGGTGCCGACATAACCCCCAGGGCCCGGGGGGCAGGTATTGTAAGCTATGTCCTGGGGTCTTATATGGTCCTTATGAAAGAGAGGCTCGTATAAACTTCAGAGAGGGCTCATTTGAATAGAAATAAAAACTTCTAGTTTAGTTTCTCAGAGTAAAAAAGATCGGAGGGCAACTAGCCCCTTCCGCCCTCCACGCCTTTGAGTTTATTGGATGGATAAACCCATCCGATAAAAATTTGAGGTGACCATAAAAGAGTTCAAACATCAGATATTAAAACTTCGGGGTCGACAAAACCCCCCAGGACCCAGGGACAGGCGTTGTAAGTTACACTCTGGGGGTATATATGGTCCTTATAGAAGAGATGCTCGTATAAGCTTCAGAGTTAATTGAAAATAGAAAGTTCTCGTTCACTTTTTAAGAGTCAAGAGAGATCGGAGGGCAATTTTAATCTTTATTTTCAATATTAAGTACAATAGAAAATATTTTAATAAAATTGGTTTTCAGTAAAGCGCCAATGACGCAGTAAGTTTTAGACTTTTACAGTAAGAGAAGGAGATGATACCCAAACTCTTGTTTGTAGTGATTTTTGCTCGTTTCAATCTTATTTTGCATATTCAGTTTAAGTTTCACCCGTTTTAAGATTTATTTATTCATTTACATTAATATCTATTGTATGCTTATTTGCATTGATTGTTTATTTAATTTCTTTTCGTTTAAAGTTTCATTTACACTTCAATAGCAAAATATTTTTTTTTTCGTTTTAAGCTTGATTTTCTCATTCAATCTAAGCATTAATCGCTTTAAGATCTATTTATTCATTTATATTATTACTTTTTGTATGTTTTTACTATGATTGTTCATTTAATTTCTGATCATTTTGGGTTTCATTTATTCTTTAATTGTAATTTCTGGTCGTTTTGAGTTTGAATCTTAACAGGTATTTGTATCTGGTGAGCTTAACTTTAAAATGGCCTATGCTTTTCTTTGAAAAACTTTTTTTCGGAAAGTTATTTTTAAATTAATACTCTTAAAAAGGGCACCGAAACTTTCAATTTCCAATTAAATTAGTTCCGTCTGAAGTTCTTATTACCACCTCTTCCACGAAAAAGCGGTTCTAGGAAAAAAATTGGTAGTAAATGTGTAATAAGTGTTAAATTGAAGCTTTGTCGGTCTTTACTGTAGGCAACGAAAAAGAATTGTCTCTGATATTTTAATTTAAGTAGAGCAGCCAAGAGAGTGAAGTCATCACATGGAACTTTGTGGAACTTTATATTTGTGGAACTTTGAAAACAAACTAGTGATTTACCGAAAGCTCGAGCTTTTTTTTTAATTTGTATACTAAAAGCTAATGGAATCATGACCAGTGAAAGACTATTGAGAGCCTTACAAATTAGTTTTTTATTTTTTGCAGGCTAGTCAAGGACTTATCTACTGTTAACAGAATTCATTCGCCCTGCTTTTTCAGAACTCTAAAAAATATTGTGAGCCGGTTTATTTGTACTAGTTTTATAAATATAAGCTGCATAAACTACAAAGGAATAATTTGTGTTCGTTTGAAGTTTCAACGTCGTGCTTCGCTACCTTCAGAAAAACGTTTTTTTTTTAAACTGATTACACGTTCTTTAGTGATCACAACACAGCAAAGTATAATCACCTACGGAACAAGTACTGACAAAACCTATCCTCTCCACACAAAAAAAGTGACCCTTTGTCCGCGTCTCCGGAGACGATTCCATACCTATGCGAACCTGGCAACTAAATACCGTAGTTACACAATTCAATACAACTTAGGAGAATAGAATGGCTTATTGGCTCGGAGCGATTAAGTAGAACAGCATTTTGCGTCTAGAGGCACTGAGGTACGCGGGGTCACTTTTGGAGAGTTTTGTCAGTACTTGTTCCGTAGGTGATTATACTTTGCAACACAAGTGGTTCTCTTAACTACTACTACTACTACTAACAACTCACCGCAGCACCAAGCCGTCTGAGGCCAACACAGCTACGCACGCTCCTCCTCCATCCCAATCTATTCAAAGCCTCCCTTTTTACACCCGCCCACGAAGTTCCCATTTCCTTTAAATCTTTCTTTATGACGTCCTCCCACCCCAGACGGGGACAACCTGCTTTCCGTTTAACCCTAGATGGTTGGCCGAAAAGAACAATCTTCGGCAATCTGTCATCCTTCATCCGCACAACGTGCCGTGAGAGCGGTATTGAACCACATTTTTCGTATAGCCTATTGTTTGAAATACGGTCAGTCAGCCGGGTACCCAGAACAATCCTTAAGCAATTTCTCTGGAAAACATCTAGCAAATCTTCATCCACTTTTCGGAGCGTCCATGCTTCAGAGCCATATTTGACGACTGTCATCACTGTAGCTTCTAATATTCTAATCTTGGTTTGCAGACTTATCTTCCTATTCTTCCAGACTTTTTTTTAACTGTGAAAAAATACCCTGAGCCTTGGCTATTCTATTTTTAACATCTTCACTGCTCCCACCATCTTTACTAATAATACTACCAAGGTAAGTGAAGCTGCCCGCCTGATCAATCTTTTCATTACCCAACGTCACCTTTTCATCTTCACTTATTCCTAGCCTTAGTGACTTAGTCTTCCTAACATTAACTTTCAAACCAATTCTAGTCCCCTGAACTCGCAAAACCTCTAAAACTTCATTCATTTTGCTCACACTTTCATCTAGGATGCTTAAATCATCAGCATAATCCAAGTCCAGGAGACTTTTTCCTCCCCATTTGATTCCGTGGTCTCCCATTGCCTTTCCTGTACTCCTTAAAACAAAGTCCATCAAAATAATCCATATAAAGGGGGATAGAACACAACCCTGCTTAACTCCTGATTTAATACAAAACCAGCTGCTAACCTCATTTCCTACCTTAACCGCAGCAGTGCTATTCTCGTACATAGCACTAATCACTTTAATGTATTTGTATGGTATACCATACAAGGATAAAACCTTTACTAAAGCTCTTCTGTCAACAGAGTCGAACGCTTGCTCATAATCTATAAACTGAGGACCAAAGGTGTTTGAAAACTCAGGCACTTCTCAATTATTAGCCTAAGAGTGAAAATTTGGTCGACACATCCTCTACCTTTTCTAAAACCGCACTGCTCTTCTCTTAAAACTTTGTCTACGGCATCTCTCAGTCTAAAAAGTATCATATTACTAAGTAATTTGCTATCTACAGAGACCAGACTAATGCCTCGATAATTACCACACTCACTTTTATCACCTTTCTTATAAAGTGGCTTAATTAAGGTTTTCCTAAAATCGTTAGGTACTTCCCCTTTTTCAAAAATCATATTCATAATCTTCAATAACTTATTTCTAACCTCAGAGCCACCATATTTAAGGAACTCATTTACCACCCTATCAGCACCTGGAGCCTTATTATTCTTTAATCCTTTTAGTACTGTTGCTAATTCCTCCTCACAAAACAAATCTTCCTTCACATCCAAGGTATCACAAACTTTTTCATTTTCCTCTATATTTTTTCCTGCAACTCTATCTCGGTTAAGCAAGTTCTCAAAATGTTCGGCCTAATCTCTCTTTAGTTTTTTCCTTATCGCTAATTGCGACCCCATTCCTATCTTTAACTGGGACAAGTCCGGATTGACTACTCCCTCTCAATTTGTTAACGTGCCAGTACAATATTTTACTATTATGCCGTCTGCTGCATCTTCCAGATCCTCGGCAATTTTATCCATGGCCTCCACTTCACACCTCCTTAGTTCATATTTTAATGCTTTCTCCACTTTCTTTACATTTCTTTTGTTTTCATACGATCTGTTTTCATACGTTCTCTTAACGATATAGAAAATTTCATTCAATTCTGGGCAAGGATTTCTGGCCAGTGGAGTGGAGGTTTTGGGTTCATCCAAATTTTCAAGTACAAGATACAAGATGAAATTTGCCGCTATTGGCCATGTGTATAAGGCTCTCAAGGTTGAAAATCTTTGTTTGGCTATATTCAATTGTTTTCCACTAGGCTACCCTAATTCTTGAAATAAGGTTGAGAAATAGGCTAGGCTATAACCATTGAACAAGTTGTGACAAGATTGAGAACCAGAAAACACATGATAAATATATAATTTGGGCTATGTAATTTATATGCTAGCAAGCTATTCAGATAGTTAAGAAATAACTTAGGCTACTTCTAGCCTATAGTTGGAATTGCATCCTGAATCCAAATCTAACTTGCATTTGCATCACAAATAAACTTAGTAAAATCTTTGATGAACTTTAAGAAGTTTTTTGTTTTAAAAGTGAAACCTTGTAAAAAAAATATTCTGCTTAAATTAATTACAACAAAACTGTTTTTGGTAAAGTTCTACCAAATCATATTATTGAGTTAGAAATAAAGTGAATACACTATTCAATGCCTTTTTTTATGCTGATTACAAATATAATAATCATTTCTATCAGAAATGAATTTCAGCCCCCCCCCCCCCCTATATATACCTAACCCAACCTAACCCTGAATTGGCATATATAAAGGGGGGGGGGGGCTGAAATTCATTCCTGATAGAAATGATTATTATATTTGTAATCAGCATAAAAAAGGCATTGAATGGTGTATTCACTTTTCACTTTTGTCCTAACTCAATAATATGATTTGGTAGAACTTTACCCTGTTTTCAGCTTCACAACTTTGCTCAATCCCAATTCATGAAGTTTCAAAGATCTGCAAACACATTTCCTAAATTTAGAAAAAAACCATTGGTAGGCTATGGCTTAAAATTCTACTCAAATGACAGGAACTGCATTTTCAGAGCTAAAACCAGAGAAAAAGAAAGTGATAACTGAAAACTAAGGTAAATGTTGTTTTGTCAAAATGTCCCTAGGTAGTAGCCCCCCCTCCCCCTCAAGAAAAAAAATTATGCCTATATTTTGTTTTTAAATCTTATCTAATTTACTCAAAAAGCTAAAATAAACAAAGTAATGCCTTAAAATAAAGGTTTTTTAAAAAGAATTTATAAAGTTTTCTGTTGGTTGGCCCAGGGTAGACCTGTCTAGTAGGCAAATTTTTAAGACTTAGAAATCAGAAGAGGGTTAACATAGAAGCTTGATAATACCTTCTCAGAGTGGTAAAATTCTAGTTTAGGAGCTTCTTGCTAACTTAGAAAGTTGTTTAGTTAGGTGAATGAAACTTTCAGGAATGAATCCAAGGGCAAAAATATACCCTAGGAAGGTATTCCTGAGCCACTATTTCAACCCTTGTTTTGTTTCTAGGGCTTAGAAGATTGCATACATGAAAGGTTTTACAGAGGGTGAAAGCTGAGTGTGTTTTCTCTACAGGTCTGAACCTGTAACTTAGTATAACTTGTAAATAGGATTTTAGTAATTTTGTAGATAAATTTTTCTGGACTTAGCAAAACCATTTGATAAAGTTGCTACAGGAGACTGCATATTAAGCTAGAAGCTATTGTTATTAATACATTTAAAAATGTTTTCCACAAAACAAGTTTTTCAAAGAAAAGTAAAGAGCCCCAAAAGCCAAGAATGAGGAAAAATATAGTCAAATAATCTTCCAACCATAAAACTACCACAAATCCCTATCAATAGATAGTGAATTAGTTCAAGAAGTTTATAGGGATCTTAGGATATTGCTGGCAGCAGGTCTTCACCATTTTTATATTGTACTACGGTAATTACTTGGCTAAAAAAAAAAAAAAAAAAAAAAAAAAAAAAAAAAAAAAAAAAAAAAAAAAAAAAAAAAAAAAAAAAAAAACTGTCTTCCTACTTTAGTAACTGAAATAAATGAGCACTTGAACAAGGTCTAGACCCTACTCATCCATCCAGTTCCCCAGGACAAAACAGTATATCCAATCCGACAATCCAAAAATCAAGTCCAAAACATAGCAAAATCAGCATCAATAAGTATACGTCAATGTTCCAAAACCAAGCTATAACACCTTAAATCTACAAAAACATTATATTCCTAAGGTGATCACCACATATCAGGGCTCATCAGATGAAAACTCATTGCCTAAATGGGTTTCAGCGCTTAAATTTCATTACCCAGGCAATATGAGCGCGCCATGCCATAATCTGGCATACCCCTATGTAGTGACACCTATGGAATAAACATAAACAAAATTCAAAATATCTAAGAAATAAAAATATGTACCCCAGAAAAATTATTTCAAGCATCCTTAACCAACCTTCAAATAACACTGAAAGCCAAACCTTCATACTTCTCCTCCATCCCAACCTATTCAAACCCTCCCAGGAAACTCCTGTTTCCTTTAAATCTTTGTTTATGACATCCTCCAACCCCAACTATGGACAACCTGCTCTCTGTTTAGCCCTAGACAGTTGTCAGAAAAGGACAATCTGTCATCCTTCATCCACAGAACGTGCCCTAGCCATCTCAACATTTCTCTCATTATTGCTCTAGAAAGTGGGATTGAACCACAGTTTTTGTACAGCCTACTGTTTGAAATACAATCAGTCAGCTGATTACCCAGAACAATCCATAGGCAATCTCTGGGAAACATCTAGCAAATCTTCATCCACATTTTTGGAGCAGCCACTCTTCCAAGCCATATTTGACCACTGCCATCACTTTACCTTCCAATATTCTAATCTTGGTTTGCGTACTTATCTTTCTATTCTCACAAAAAAATTTAACTGTGAAGAAAACCCTGAGCCTTGGCTATTGTACTTTTAACATCTTCACTGCTCCTACTTTCTTTACTAATAATGCTACCAAGGTAAGTGAAGCTGTCCATCTGATCATTCTTCTCACTACCTAATGTCACCTTTTCATTGTCACTTATTCCTAGCATTAGTGACTTAGTCTTCTTAACATTTATTTTCAAACCTGTTCTAGCACCCTGAACTTGCAAAATATCTAAAAGTTCATTCATTTTGCTCAAATTTTGATCTAGGATGCTTAAATAATCAGCATAATCTAAGTCCAGGAGATTATTTCCTCCCCATTTGATTCCATGGTCTCCCATTGCCTATCCTGTGCTTTTTAAGACAAATCCATCAAAATGATCCTTATAATGGGGGATGCAGTGCAAGGATAAAACCTTTGCTAAAGCTCTTCTATCAACAGAATCAAACACTTGCTCATGATCTATAAAACTGAGGACTAAATGTGTTTGATAACTTGGGCATTTCTTAATTATTAATTAAAAAAAACTTTCCAAAAAATAAGTTTTTCAAAGAAAAGTAAAGGCCATTTTAAACTTAACCTCAGGAGATACAAATACCTGTTAAAATTCAAACTCAAAACAACCAGAAATTACTATTAAAGAATAAATGAAACCCAAAACAAACAGAAATTAAATAAACAATCATAGCAAAAAACATACAACAAGTAATAATATAAATGAATAAATAGATCTTAAAGCGAGTAATGCTTACATTGAATATGAAAATCTAGCTTAAAACGAAAACAAATATTTTGCTATTAAAGTATAAATGAAACTTAAAACAAACAAAATTAAATAAACAATCAATGCAAACAAAACATACAATATATATTAATGTAAATGAATAAATAAATCTTAAAACGAGTGAAACTTAAATTGAATATGCAAATCAAGTTTGAATCAAATAAAAATAACTACAAACAAGAGTTTGGGTATCGTCTCACTGCAGAAGCCTAAAACCTACTGCATCATTGGCGCTTTACTGAAAACAATTCTTTGAAATATTTTCACTTTTGTAACTTTAAGAAATACAAAATTAATTAAGATTTTAGGGAATATATATCAGCATATGTACATTAAATTGACAATGCACATTTTTTTCAGTAAACTCATTTGAATTTTTTTTCAGTAAAGTACAAATTATATTCTGGTTTTTAGAAAGCATAGGGGTTTTGAACCCTACTCACATTAATTTATGCTCGTTACTCTAATATTTATTTTAATTTTTGTTCGTTTTGGGTTTCATTTATTTATTGATACTGATTTGGGGTAGTTGTATGCTTGGTAGATTATATGATAGTCCGGACGCCAGGTGTTGACAATGTGAACCATACCACAACGGAATGGGGCTGCTATGAGAATTAGCCTACCCTCCACCCCCTAAATTGACCATGCGGATTCAAAAATACCAATGGCACTTGCTTGCGAGTGGTGGAACACTCCAAAACGTGACATTTTATTATATTTTGGTGTTTCATGCAAGAAAATACATGTTCCACAAAGTTTGAGGTGCAGTTTTCCGCTCAAATAGAAATGCCTAGAAGCCATAGAATGTTTTCATTACAAAATAACACAATTAGTTAAAAAAAATGGCACAGTTAAAAAAATGGCAAAACTTTGTGTCTTGAACAGTCTTGGAAAGTATAAACAAAATCAAATTGAATATTAGATATATAATGATATTAATTGTTGAAAGATCAATCAGGTCAAGTTTTTTTTTCACTGTAATTTTTATTTTCATTTTCAATGCTGTAAGAACTGGAAAATAATAAATTTGTAATATAGGAGTAATTCGTTTTCAGTGAAGCACCAATGACGCAGAAGGCTTTAGGTT
The DNA here is from genome assembly GCA_027921565.1 of Artemia sinica. Taxonomy (NCBI): domain Eukaryota; kingdom Metazoa; phylum Arthropoda; class Branchiopoda; order Anostraca; family Artemiidae; genus Artemia; species Artemia sinica. Next base: position 75,987,332 of record CM051258.1, read on the forward strand.
TTCAAACAGTTCGTGGTAACAAACTGTAAGTAAGGAGCGACCCAGCTCAATGGTAACCGAAACTCTAGAAAACGGGTTTTTGATACCAATAGATATATCAAAAGAATCAGATTTCAATGCTGATTTCAAATATATAACTTTCATCAAGTTTAGAGCTACCCATCAAAAGTTACGTGCCTGAGAAAATTTGGCTGATTTTCAAAAAAAGGGGGAAAGACCCCCTAAAAGTTATAGAACCTTAATGAAAATCACACCATCATATTCAGCGTATCAGAGAACCCTACTGTAGAGGTTTCAAGCTCCTATCTACAAAAATGTGGATTTTTGCATTTTTTGCCAGAAGAAAGATCACGGATGCGTGTTTATTTGTTTGTTTGTTTGTTTGTTTGTTTGTTTGTTTGTTTTTTTTTTTTTTTTTCCCCAGGGGTGATCGTATCGACCCAGTGGTCCTAGAATATCGTGGGAGGGCTCATTGGAACGGAAATTAAAAGTTCTAGTGCCCTTTTTAAGTGACCAAAAAAAATGGAGGGCAACTAGGCCCCCTCCCACGCTCATTTTTTTCCCAAAGTCACCCGATCAAAATTTTGAGATAGCCATTTTGTTCAGCATGGTCGAAAATATGATAAAAATGTCTTTTAGGATGACTTGATCCCCCAAAGTCCCCAGGGAGAGGGCTGAAAGTTATGAACTTTACTCAATGTTAACATATAGTATTGGTTATTGGGAAGTATACAGACTTTTTCAGAGGAGATTTTTTCTGGTAGGTGGGGGAAGGAGAGGGTCGGGGCTATATGGAAGGATCTTTCCATGAAGGAAGTTTTCATGGGGGAAGGGACATTGCTATGAAGGGGGCGCCAGATTTCCCAGCATTATTAAAGAAAAAGATCAGGAATTAAATAAAAAAAAACAAGTTTTTCAACTGATCAACTGATTGTGATTAAGAGGTCATTTTTAAAGAACTGGAAAAAAAATTCGAACTATAGTTTAAAGAGCAGGGTATTGACTAGGGGGCGAACCCCCTAATATACGTGTTAAAAATTTATGAATATAGAAGTTCGTTACGTAAGTTAATTCTAAGTTACGTATATTTATTACTAATAAAAACGTTCGTAAATAAAATTAAACAAGTTTCGAGAAAGCCATTTAACCAAATATGATATGCAAATTTTGTTTTAATTATTCATGTACGGTGAGCCAAAATGAAAACCTGCATTAATTCAAAAACGTTCAAAAATTAAATAAAAAAAACAAGTTTTTTTAACTGAAAGTAAGGAACGACGTTAAAACTTAAAACGAACATAAATTATTCCGTATATGAAGGGGGCTGTCCCCTCCTCAACGCCTCGCTCTTTACGCTAAAGTTTGACTTTCTCATAACTCTATTTTTTTAAACAATAAAAAAACTTTAGCGTAAAGAGCGAGGCGTTGAGGAGGGGACAGCCCCCTTCATATACGGAATAATTTCTGTTCGTTTTAAGTTTTAACGTCGTTCCTTACTTTCAGTTAAAAAAACTTGTTTTTTTTATTTAATTACAGTTAAAGAAGGGGGCAGTATCCAAATTTTGCTTGTAGTGAAACTATATTTGTCTTGACCAATCTTGAAAAGAACTAATAAATTAAACTGAATATTTGATGCATAATGATATTAATTGCTAAAAGCTCATCAGTTCAAAATTTTACTTTAATTTTAATATTTATTTTCAATATTAAGTACAAAAGAAAACATTTGTAATATAATTCGTTTTCAGTAAAGCGCCAATGACGCAGTAGGTTTTAGGCTTCTGCAGTGAGATGATACCCAAACTCTTGTTTGTAGTTATTTTTATTCAATTCAAACTTGATTTGCATATTCAATTTAAGTTTCACTCGTTTTAAGATTTATTTATTCATTTACATTAATATATATTGTATGTTTTGTTTGCATTGATTGTTTATTTAATTTTTGTTCGTTTTAAGTTTCATTTATACTTTAATAGCAAAATATTTGTTTTCGTTTTAAGCTAGATTTTCATATTCAATGTAAGCATTACTCGCTTTAAGATCTATTTATTCATTTATATTATTACTTGTTGTATGTTTTTTGCTATGATTGTTTATTTAATTTCTGTTCGTTTTGGGTTTCATTTATTCTTTAATAGTAATTTCTGGTCGTTTTGAGTTTGAGTTTTAACAGGTATTTGTATCTCCTGAGGTTAAGTTTAAATTGGCCTTTACTTTTCTTTGAAAAACTTATTTTTCGGAAAGTTTTTTTTTAATTAATTTTTGTTCATTTTTGATTGCAAAAAGTTTCAAGTTTTTTTGGCATGGAGGGGGGGGGGGTACTTACTGTCCGATTATTCTTGACTTTAAAAAACGGATCTAGAACTTTCAATTTAAATCGAATGAGGCTTTTATCAAAGTCTATACAATTACCTCTTTGATAAAAACCTTATATATGAACAATAGACAGCTTGCATAACTTGTGGACAGTGATTGACAACAATGAATGGATTGAAAAAATAGCTCCAATAAGGGGGTTTAGACCATTTCACTTGCTGACACAAAGGGATCACAGCTGTTTGGAATTGACCTTAATAGGAATTTGTGTGCCAAAGCAATTTTGCATCTATCACAGAGTATGTATTTTAACCTTATAATTGGATAATTATAATAGATTTCCTATGTGTTCCTCCTGTACAAAACCCCTTCCCATAAGTTATAAACCCCCCTTAATAAGTTATGCTCCAGGGCATAACTTACAACGCCTACCCCTGGGCCCTGGTGGGCTGTGTTGACACCGGAGTTTTTGTTATCAGAACTTTGAACTATTTTAACAAAATGTCTATCTCAAAATTTTTATCTGATGCATTGAGGGTGTGGAGGAGGGAGAGGGGCTAGTTGCCCTTCAATCTCTTTTGACTCTTAAAAAGTGAACAAGAACTTTCAATTTCCAATCAAACAAGCCGTCTCTAAAGTTTATACGAGCATCCTTCCATAAGAAATAATATGAAGAATTCAGAGAATCCTTAAATTACAACCCTTGCCCTGAGGGCTTTGGGGGAGGTGTAATCCTCAAAGACCTAATTTCCAGAACTTAAAACTACGTCTTAAAATTTTGATTGGATGTGTTTGGGGAAAAGGTGGGCGTGAGAGGGGGGTTAGTTGTCCTCAAATCACTTTCGACTATTACAAAGGGCACTAGCCCTCGGAATTTCCAATCGAATGAGCCTTTTTTGAAGTTTTTACGACACCGCCTTCTATAAAAACCTTATATGCCCCAGGGCATAACTTAAAACCCTTGCCCTGAGGGTTGTGGGGGATTGTCTTCCTCAAAAACATATTTTCTATCTGGAAATCAACTATGCTTAACAAAATGGCTATCTCAAAATTTTGATTGGATGTGTTTGGGGGAATGATGGGCGTGGGGGGGGGGGGCTAGTTGCCCTCAAATCACTTTCGACTATTAAAAAGGGCACTAGCCCTTTGAATTTCCAATTGAATGTGCCTGTTTTGAAGTTTCTATGACAACGCCTTCTATAAAAACCTTATATGCCCCCAGGGCATAACTTAAAACTCTTGCCGAGGGTTGTGGAGGAGTGTCCTCCTCAAAAACATATTTTCTATCTGGAAATCAGCTACACTGAACAAAATGGCTATCTCAAATTTTGATTGGATGTGTTTGGGGAAATGATGGGCGTAGGGGGGGCTAGTTGCCCTCCAATCACTTTTGACTATTAAAAAGGGCATTATCTCTTTGAATTTCCAATCGAATGAACCTTTTTTGAAGTTTCTACGACAACGCCTTCTATAAAAACCTTAGGCCTATATGCCCCCAGGGCATATCTTAAAACCCTTGCCCTGAAGGTTCTGGGGGAGTGTCCTCCTCAAAAACATATTTTTTATCTGAAAATCAGCTACACTGAACAAAATGGCTATCTCAAAAGTTTGATTGGATGTGTTTGGGGAAATGATGAGCGTAGGGGGGGGGGCGCTAGATGCCCTCCAATCACTTTCGACTATTTAAAAGGGCACTAGCCCTTTAATTTCCAATCGAATGAGCCTGTTTTAAAGTTTCTACGACAACGTCTTTAATAAAAACCTTAAATGCCCCCAGGGCATAACTTAAAACCTTTGCCCTGAGGGTTGTGGGGGAGTGTCCTCCTCAAAAATATATTTTCAATCTGGAAATCAACTACGCTGAAAAAAAATGGCTATCTCAAAATTTTGATTGGATGTGTTTAGGGGAATGATGGGCGTAGGGAGGGGGGGCTAGTTGCCCTCCAATCACTTTTGACTATTAAAAAGGGCACTATCCCTTTGAATTTCCAATCGAATGAACCTGTTTTGAAGTTTCTACGACAACGACTTCTATAAAACCTTATATGCCCCCAGGGCATATCTTAAAACCCTTGCCCTGAAGGTTCTGGGGGAGTGTCCTCCTCAAAAACATATTTTCTATCTGGAAATCAACTACGCTGAACAAAATGGCTATCTCAGAATTTTGATTGGATGTGTTTGGGGAAATGATGGGCGTGGGGGGGGGGGTAGTTGCACTCCAATCACTTTTGACTATTAAAAAGGGCACTAGCCCTTTAATTTCCGATTGAATGAGCCTGTTTTGAAGTTTCTACGACAACGCCTTCTATAAAAACCTTATATGCCCCCAGGGCATAACTTAAAACCCTTGCCCTGAGGGTTGTGGGGGAGTGTCTTCCTCAAAAATATATTTTCTATCTGGAAATCAACTAAGCTGAACAAAATGGCTATCTGAAAATTTTGATTGGATGTGTTTGGGGAAATGATGGGCGTGGGGAGGGGGGGGGGGTTGGGAAGGGGGCTAGTTACGCTCCAATCACTTTCGACTATTAAAAAGGGCACTAGCCCTTTAATTTCCAATCGAATGAGCCTGTTTTGAAGTTTTTACGACAACGCCTTCTATAAAAACCTTATATGCCCCCAGGGCATAACTTAAAACCCTTGCCCTGAGGGTTGTGGGGGAGTGTCCTCCTCAAATATATTTTCTATCTGGAAATCAACTACGCTGAACAAAATGGCTATCTGAAAATTTTGATTGGATATGTTTGGGGAAATGATGGGCGGGGCGGGGGTTGGGAAGGGGGCTAGTTACGCTCCAATCACTTTCGACTATTAAAAAGGGCACTAGCCCTTTAGTTTCCAGTCGAATGAGCATGTTTTGAAGTTTCTACGACAACGCCTTCTATAAAAACCTTATATTTCCCCAGGGCATAACTTAAAACCCTTGCCCTGAGGGTTTTGGGGGAGTATCCTCCTCAAAAATATATTTTCTATCTGGGAATCAACTACGCTGAACAAAATGGCTATCTCAAAATTTTGATTGGATGTGTTTGGGGGAATGATGGGCGTGGGGGGGGGGGGCTAGTTGCCCTCCAATCATTTTGGACTATTACAAAGGGCAATAGCCCTTTAATTTCCAATCGAATGAGCCTGTTTTGAAGTTTCTACGACAACGCCTTCTATAAAAACCTTATATGCCCCCAGGGCATAACTTAAAACCCTTGCCCTGAGGGTTGTGGGGGAGTGTCCACCTCAAAAATATATTTTCTATCTGGAAATCAACTACGCTGAACAAAATGGCTATCTCAAAATTTTGATTGGATGTGTTTGGGGAAATGATGGAGGTGGGGGGGAGGGGGGCTAGTTACACTCCAATCACTTTCGACTATTAAAAAGGGCACTAGAACTCTCGATTTCCAATCGAATGAGCCTGTTTTGAAGTTTCTACGACAACGCCTTCTATAAAAACCTTATATGCCCCCAGGGCATAACTTAAAACCCTTGTCCTGAGGGTTTTGGGGGAGTGTCCTCCTCAAAAATATATTTTCTATCTGGAAAGCAACTACGCTGAACAACATGGCTATCTCAAAATTTTGATTGGATGTGCTTGGGGGAATAATGGGTGTGGGGGGGGGCTAGTTGCCCTCCAATCACTTTCGACTTAAAAAGGGCACTAGCTTTTTGAATTTCCAATCGAATGAGCCTTTTTTGAAGTTTCTAAGACAACGCCTTCTATAAAAACCTTATATGCCCCAAGGGTATAACTTAAAACCCTTGCCCTGAGGGTTGTGGGGGAATGTCCTCTTCGAAAATATATTTTCTATCTGGAAATCAACTACGCTGAACAAAATGGCTATCTCAAAATTTTGATTGGATGTGTTTGGGGAAATGATGGGCGTGGGGGGGGGGAGTTGGCTAGTTACACTCCAATCACTTTCGATTATTAAAAAGGGCACTAGCCCTTTAATTTCCAATCAATTGAGCCTGTTTTGAAGTTTCTACGACAACGCCTTCTATAAAAACCTTATGTGCCCCCAGGGCCTAACTTAAAACCCTTGCCCTGAGGGTTGTGGGGGAGTGTCCTCCTCAAAAATATATTTTCTATCTGGAAATCAACTATGCTGAACAAAATGGATATCTCAAAATTTTGATTGGATGTGTTTGGGGGAATGGTGGGCGTGGGGGGGGGGCTAGTTGCGCTCCAATCATTTTCGACTATTAAAAAGGGCACCAGAACTCTCGATTTCTAATCGAATGGTCCCCCTTTAAAGTTTCTACGACAACCCCTTCCATATGAAGTGCCTCTGGGAAAAAAAAAATAATAAATAATAAAACATTTGAGCCGTATGGCCTTTATTGTAGGCAACGCTACAGCGTTGCCTCTGATTAACCCAAGAGTGAAAATTTGGTTGACACATCCTCTACCTTTTCTAAAACCACACTGTTCTTCTGTTAAATCTTTTCTACACCTTCTCTCAGTCTAAAAAGTATCTTATTACTAAGTAATTTGCTACCTACAGAGACCAGACTAATACCTCAATAATTACCACACTCACTCTTATCACCTTTTTTATATAGGGGTTTAATTAAGGCTTTCTTAAAATTGCTAGGTACTTCCCCCTTTTCAAAAATCGTATTCATAAGCTTCAGTAACTTATTTATAACCTCAGAGCTACCACATTTAAGAAACATATTTACCACACTATCAGCACCCTGAGCCTTATTATTTTTTAATTCTTTTAGTACTGTTGCTAATTCTTTCTCACAAAACAAATCTTCCTTCACATCTAAGATATCATAAACTTTTTCATTTCCTTTTATATTTATTCCCACAAGTCTATCTTGGTTTAGCACATTTTCAAAATGTTCTGCCCACTCTCTTTAACTCTTTCCTTATCGTTAATTGTGGCACCATTCTTATCTTTAAGTGGGACAGGTCCAGATTGACTATTTTCTCCCAATTTATTAACACAGCAGTACAATATTTTACTAATAGGCCTATGCTGTTTAGCTGCATCTTCCAGATCCTCAGCAATTTTATACATAACCTCCACTTCACACCTCCTTAGTTCATATGTTAATGCTTTCTCCACTTTCTTTACATTCCTTTTGTTTTCATATGTTCTATCACTCAGATAATTCTTGTACAAGCCCCTTCTTCTTACTATTAAACATAAAGCTTTTTCACTAATATTTCTAGCTGCGATCCTAATTTTCTTTCCTAAGACACTATTAGCAACTTCAGAAATTGTTTTCCTAAAATAATTCCATCCATCTTCCACATTGTCAAGTTTTAAACTCTCCAGTTTAGTATTCAACTGTTCCTGAAAAGTTTCTCTCAAATTCTCATCCTGGAGTCAACTAACATCATAACTTCCTGGGAGGTAGTTACTCTTCCAAATTTCAACTTTAAATTAACCCTAGACTCTACCAGATGGTGACCTTTACTTTTAACATCAATAACAGCACTCCTATATGCCCTACTATATTGTATTAATCCGGCCAGTGTTTGGTTTCATAGGCAGCACAATAGCACTGCCTAAGCAAAGAACAATATTGGCACAACATTTTTTTTTTTTTTTTTTGGTTTCTTGGTCTTAGGCCAGGGCACTTTGTATCAAAGGAGTTGTCATAGAAACTTCGAAAAGGGCTTATTCAATTGGAAATTGGAATGGCTTGTGCCCTTTTTAATAGTCAAAAGTAATTGGAAGGCAACTAACACCCCTTCCATACCCACCATTTCCCCAAACACATCCAATCAAAATTTTGAGATAGCCATTTGTTCAGCATAGTTGATATTCAGATAGAAATTATGTTTTTGAGGAGGACACTCCCCCACAGCCCTCAGGGCAAGTGTTCTAAGTTATGCTCTGTGGGCATATAAGGTTTTTATAGAAAATGTTATTGTAGAAACTTCAAAAAAGGCTTGTTCGATTGGAAATTTAAAGGGCTAGTGTTCTTTTAATAGTCAAAAGTGATTGGAGGGCAAGTAACCCCCCTCCCATGCCCACCTTTTCCCCAAACACATCTAATCGGAATTTCGAGATGGCCATCTTGGTTCAACATAGTTGAAAGTTCTGGAAATTAGGTCTATAAGGATGACAGCCTCCCCCCCCCCACAGCCCTCAGGGCAAGGGTTGTAAGTTAAGCTCTGGGGGCATATAAGGTTTTTTTTATAGAAAGTGTTGTCACAGAAACTTCAAAAAGGGCTCATTTGATTGGAAATCTAAATGGCTAGTGCCCTTTTTAATAGTCAAAAGTGATTGAAAGGCAACTAACACCCTTTCCACGCCCACCATGTATCCAAACTCATCCAATCAAAATTTTTAGATAGCCATTTTGTTCAAAGTAGTTGAAAGGTCCGGAAATTATATCTAAGAGGATGACACTCCCCCCACAGCCCTCAGGGTAAGGGCTGTAAGTTATGCCCTGGGGGCATATAAGGTTTTTATTGAAAGCTTTGTCATAGAAACTTGAAAAAGGGCTCATTTGATTGGAAATTCAAAAGGCTGGTGCCCTTTTTAATAGTCGAAAGTGATCTGAGGGCAGCTCAAATTGCTCACATGTCACAAAAGTGACATGAGAAACATGTCCAATCAAAATTTTTAGATAGCCATTTTGTTCAACATAGTTAAAAGTTTTAGAAATTAGTCTTTGAGGATGATAACCTCCTCAGAGCCCTCGGGGCAAGGGTTTGAAGTTATGCCCTGGGACATATAAGGTTTTTGTAGATAGTGATTTTGTAGAAACTTCAAAAAGGGCTCATTCGATTGGAAATTAGAAGAGCTTATGCCCCTTTTAATCGTCAAAAATGAGTGGAGGGTAACTAAAACCCTTCTCACACCCACCATTTACCCAAACACATCCTATCGAAATTTTGAGATAGCCATTTTGTTCGACATAGTTAAAAAGAATGGAACTTATGTTTTTGATGCTAATTTATGGTAGTTTCATGCTTGGTAATTTTTTTTATTTTATTTTCGCTCATTTTTGGTTTAATGGAGTTCTTTACTTTTCTTTGAAAAACTTATTTTGTGGAATTTTTTTTTTTAATTAATACAAAACATAATTAATAAGGTTTGCTGTATTACCAGCTCATGAAAACCATGTTAACTGATGGGCCATTTTATAACCAAACACTGTATTTTTTATAACTAGATTGTTATACCTACATAATTGTAACAGTCTGTAGCCATTGCTGTTTTCTTTTTCTTCACCAAATTTACCTTGGCTAGGATACCCTCTATGCCTATTTCTACTGACTTGGGTGTTAAAATCTAATAAGAACACAATATTTCTGCCTGGGACCCTGTCTATTTGCTTCTGTAATTGTAGTTAAAATTCATCTGAATCACTAGTATCCCCATCAGTTGGCTCTACAGGGGCATATACTACTATAACTGATACCCTGAACTTTTTAGTCATAAAATGAGTGATTAATATTCACATTATTAATACCTTCTCAGCCTAAACTAGACTTAGCAGCTTCCTTATTCATCATGAGCCCCACTCGCTATCTTTGTACCCCATCCTTCCTGCCTGAGTAAGCAAATTCTGTATCACCTAATGTCATGCTTCCTATTCCTGGGATATGAGTTTCTGAAACTCCTAATAAGTCCAGTTTGAACTGTCTCAATTTTTCAGTCAAAATGTTGATATAATGTTTATTTTTTAATATTAAAACATTCCAATTTCATGCTCTTTAAATCATTGAAATTATTTTGGCCTCAGGAAAAGCAATGGTCCCAGATACCAATGCAGGGCACGGACCAACACATCTTTTCAAGTCTACACTGAAGTGCTTAAGCCAGCTTAGAACCAAAGAGCAAGAAGTCCCTGGGACCTTTAGTATGGAGGGAGGCTTTGCGCAGTGCTGGGCCTATTCTTTGTCTCAACATGGTTTTCAGCACTTGGCAATACTCTTCTATCAACAAGAGTCATAATCCTGCACATTTTGACAGTCTCAAGCCTATTACCACCTATGCATTATATATTCATGCCTACAAATATTACGCTACTATGAGGAGGCAATACATAGTAGATAAATTAGTTAGGAAGAGATTTTTCTGCCTGAAAACGCCCACCAAAATGGACTAAGCCCAGAAGAATGGTCCATTTATCAGAATCCAGTGTTAATGATGTGTTGTTTATTTCAATGCAGTAACCCTTTTGTGAAATTAAATAGAAAAAACAAGTTTTTCAACTAAAATTAAGGACCTACATTGAAACTTTAAATAAACAAAAATTTTCAATTTATGAGGGGGCTTACCCCTCTTGAACCCCTCTTTCTTTATGCTAAATTTTGACTTTTTTCTCAATTCCTTAAGAAAGACTTCATAAACATTAGGGCCATTTAATTGGAATAAAAAACTCCGCAAAGCAATAGAGATGTTAGTTTAATGAGCAACAAATTTAGGAGGGTGCAGCCCCAATCATATATGGACTATTATTTGTCTTTTTCAATGTTGTTCTTTACTTTAAGTTGAAAAAATTTACTTTTCAGAATTTTAATTTCTGTTTGTTAATCAGATCAGCCTGGAAAATCCGGCTCCCCCTATGGTTTTTTCAGGCACCATCCCCTTTCCCCACTCTGTACCCACCAACACTTACAATAATGCCAGTAATCCCCTTCTTGGTGGAAAAGTTTCCCAGCAAAAAGGCAGCAAAAGGGTGTTTTCCAGCAAAGATTTTGTAGGGGGGAGGGATACAAAAGAAACTTAAAAAAAAACGCATCAAAATTGTGAAATTGATATCTACTCCCTTATGATTTCTGAGAATATTTCTGGTCTACGCTGTTATAATGAAAATAAGGAATAACACTTAACCTCAAATTAGCAGAATTTATTCTGTAGAGGAGGAGGACTGTCCCTTCCTCATCCACACCTCCACCTCAAGGTTGCAGAAACTTTGGAGTGTGCTCATTGGATCAGAAATTGGGAGTTCTAGTCCTTTGCATGGGGGTAGAATTTTACGGGGGGGGGGTCCACGGAGGGCTAAGTAAGACTAAAATATGGCTAAATATAAACTAAATATGACCGTTCACAACAAATTTAGTTTCACTACAAACAAGAATTTAGCTACTGCCTCTTTTTTTAACTTTAAATATATAAAGCCTACTGCAGCATTGGCACTTCATTGGAAGCAAATTATATTACAAATATTCTCTTTTCCAGTTATTAAAGCATTGAAATGAAAATACATATTGTGCTATTCAACTTATAGTTATTCAATTTTATTTATTATAAAAAGAATTTTACTTTTTCAATTTTATTTATTCAATTAGAATTAAATCTTTACCCTCCTTATAGTATATTAAACGCTAAATGCATATTAATGCGTTCAATACCTTGTGCCAATTAAATGTTTCTCCTTGTACTATAAAAATACTACCTTCAGATGCCTACTGGAACAGAAATTTTAGTCCACTACGCCACTGCGCGTGTGGGTGGTTCTGACAGACAACAAGCTGAACGTAATTGATGAAATCAGATTCTAATCCGGGTTTTTAGCCTGTTATTAAAATAGCGTCTGACCATAACTGATTTTTGCTAGCCTACTGCCATTTCTCTTCTGGCTATTTAGGATAGGTAAAATTTGATAGAACATACTTTTTAGCTTTGAATTTGTTTTTCTGAAGGAATTGAAGAATAAAGTTGAAAGTTAAAACAAACAAGAATGATTGTTTTTCGTTTTCAAACATCTGGTTGACCACCAAAAAAAGGTATTCTCTTAAGTCCTTGACTAGCCTTCAGAAAATGAACAACTAATTTATAATCCTGTCAGTAGTCTTTCACTGGCCATGATTTTATTAAATTTTAGTGTGTAAATCAAAATCTCTAGAAGAAAAGCTAAAGCAAGCTCAGTTTTCAGTTAAGTAGTCCACTAGTTTTTTTGAATTCTACGAATATAGGAAAATATGACTTCATTCACCTAGCTGAACTGCTTTCTTTAAAAAGTCAGAGGCAACACTCTATTGATGCCAAGAGTAAAGAGCCATAAAGCTTCAATGTATTAGTTATTTATTTTTTGTTTTTTTCCCCAGAGCTACTTCATATGGAAGGAGTGATCATAGAAAGTTCAGAGGGACTCATTTGATTGGAAATTGAAAGTTCTAGTGCTATGTGTCAAAATTGATCAGAGGGTAACTAGCTCCCCTTCCACGCCAGTTTTAGCTACCCTCCCTTCAAAGACATTCAATTAAAGTTTTAGACAGCCATTTTGTTCAAAATAGTGTAAACATCAAATAGCTATGTATTCCTTTTACCTTTTTGTACATCCCCTGGGGCAAGGGCTGTAAGTTATGAAAGTTTCCACTTGTTTACATATAGGGTTTTTTGTTGAAAAAAAGGAACATGTTTGATCCTGTGTTTTTCAAAAAGACTTAGTGTATTAAGGTGAAACTTCCAGGAAATGTTGAACAAAGTCATAACATTGCATGCTGGTTGTCAAAAGAGTGTATCAGCAATATCTATAGAATGGCCGAGAGTGTTAGGTTGAAACTCTAAGGGCATGTTGAGGGGGATGTTGAAGAGCGATCAAAGGGCAACCCTCCTTTTTCTAAGCCTCCCCTCAACAATTGTAATTTTAAAAGAGCCATTTTGTGCAAAATAGTCAAAAGGTTTAATAACTATTAATCCAAGATACCAATTCCCCCACAGCCCCTGGGGCAAAAGCCTATAAACTATGAAACTTTCCCATTGGTTTACATTCAGAATTTATTCATTGGGAAAAGAAGGAATGTTTAATCCAGGATGTGCCCAAAAAAGATAAGGGTATCAAGGTAAAATGCCAGGGAATGTTGAGGGGGATGTTGAACTTAATCAAAAGACACTATGTGCCTCCAGGTTATCAAAAAGACGTATCTGCTATATCTTTTAAGTGACCAAGTGTATTAACTTGAAATTCTCAGGGCCACTACTAATGCTACGACTGCAATGGGGACTACAGTTCATTGCAACTACAATTCCTTCCTTTTGCAGCTAACCGTGACTATGAATGCTACTTCTTCCACTTGTGGCTAATTTCAGGGTATCTTTAGGGGGTTATTGATCAAAATCAAAACACACCATGTGCACGCTGGTTGTCATAAGGATTTAGAAACATGCCTTGAATTAATAGGTTGGGGGGGATTGTCTAATGAGGAAAAGGTCCATTCTTTGGCTCTGATTCATCTAACCTTTAAATAGTAGTGCTGTAACCATGTTTCAGACATTTTTAGAAATCTATGTATCAGAAATATTGATACTCATCTAAGAGGACTGATCTACAAACACAGTACCACAGTGAGTCAATATTTTTAGCATCATATTAAGTATTAGGTACCATTATATCTAGCCAAAAGTTGTTGCTAAATTATTTGTCAGGTATTGTCGAATTAAAAAGAGGTTTAATTTTTTATTATTGTTCAAGCAAAAACTGAGCTGTTATGGGGATTGGACATTACAGACTATTCATTTGAAGGCTATCTGAATAGTTAATTTTCCCTGTTCCTTTCCTTTGGCTTGATGTATGAGTTTGTCTAAGGGAAGCTGGGGATGTTAATGGAAAATTGGTGTTGGTGGAGGACGTGCCCAGGACCATCCTGGGCACTCTCATCAGAAAAACTGAATTTTTTTATAAGACTCCAGTTTTAGCAAAGATTAACACGTTCACCGTTTCCAAATATTTAACTAGTAGGTTTTCAGTTTGGTCTTCCATGTTCTAATATTTGCCTTTGATTTGTAATCACCAAGGTCATAAATCTTTAAATTCCACATTTGGTAGAAATCAAGCTTCATTTGCGAAATATATACTTAGCCTATTTTGGTTTTTTATCTTCATATTGCCATATCAGCCTGAAATTTGAAATCAATTAGTCCGAAAGTCCTTAAATAACAACTTGAATAGTTTCTTTGTTTTTAGTTCCCCTTAAGCTGTTTGATGTCAGCTAGACATTTAACCATGGTGAATATCCCTGTCACAAATAACATCAAGCTTGTCACCTCCTCTGAAAATCCTCTCAAAATTACAAGTAATTCATATCTGAAAGATCCTTCCAAAAATAATGAAGGTAAGATTAGACCTGTATATATGTATATATATATATATATATATATATATATATATTATATATATATATATATATTATATATATATATATATATATATAATATATATATATATATATATATATATATATATATATTATCCTATGTATTTTGTATTGTTATTGGTAACAATATAAATATTAGACTTGTTAGGTGACAATTAAATATCTAACTAGTTATGGGTAGTAGAGCCAATTAGCAAAAATGTTGGGTGGAAGGGGTTGAAGATTTTTTAATTTTTAATGAAGATACATTTTAAAATCGGGGAGGAGGATTAACCACCCTTCTCCCCTTACCCAATTGGTGTCTCTGTTGTCTGTAAATTAGAAAGATCCAATCTTCAAATATTGGATCCAAAGATCTATGTTTGTACACTTGGTAACAAATAAATACAAAATAGATGGATAGCACAAAGTAATACCCCAATGTTGACATACTACAAATTAATAATCTTAGAATATGTAGTAAATCATGTGAATGTCAGTTCAAAATATTTTTTTTTTTACCCATTAATTTTGAAAATGAAAATACACATTTGGTTTTGTATATCCAACAAATTGGCCTAGGGTAGGCTACTACTTAAACAAAAAAACTTAAATTCTGACCTTTAAATCTAACTGGCTAAATCCAGAGTCCTAATATATTTGGCTTGATTTCTGATGACTTTTGTTTAGTCCGACAAATTTCTAGGCTAGAATTTCCGAGGGTCAGAATTAGAGGCTTGGCAGATTTGTATAAATGTAAGTAAACTTAAGTCAAATTCAGGCCTAAAAATGTGATTTTGAAGCTTCAGGCATTCTTCTCCACCCCAAAAAAAATACAGTGACCTCTTCCCTAATATTTAGAGCAACACGATGGCCAAAAGCCTTCTTCAACTCTTCCACGATCAACCTTTCTCATGTGTTTTTTTTTTCAACATTTTTTAAGTTCTTGTATTTATAATTTTTTTCAATAGTTTATTTCGGTCCTTAGTGCATACTTTCATGCTGAAATCAGTAATACAACCATATTCCATTTTTCCTCACCCCCTAGCATTTGCGAACTAGCTTGTCTACTTCTTTTTTTGATGGAACTTTAGTAGCTTGAACTTTATTCAAACTGATAAAGTTTCTTGGATTTTCAATAAAAATTCCGACTTGGATTCTTACCTTTAAATTATACTGGTTAAATTCTGAAACCAAGTAGATTGGCTAGTATTTTAAGGATTTTTTTTTTGTACACTAGCTAGTTTGTTTGTATAAATATAAGTAAAACTGCATCCGATTTTGGCCTTAAAATGCACTATTGTGGCCTCAAGCACCCCTCTCCCCACAAAAAGATACATTGGCATCTCCCCTAAGAATTAGTGCAGCACCCAATACTGCAAATGGTTTTAGGCGGTTACCCCCCCCCCTGCTGAAAATACATCGCTGGAAAATAGCCCCTCCCCTTCCTAAAAAAAATACCCCCTGTGGAAAATAGGACACTACCCCCCCCCCCGCCTCAGCACCAATAATAAAGGTGTAGACTGAAATATACGTGTGACATAAGAAGAATCAGACAACAAGTCCTAGTTTGCATCTGAAGGCTCAGTGAAGCTTAGAAAATCTGGCCATTTAAGTGCACTCCTTTGGGTATCTTAGCCCCCTCCTTATACACAGATCTACCGCCTCTCCTTAGTAGTAGACGAATTTTAAACATGTTTTATTGTTCTTATTAAACGGCCATTGTGGTTCAGGAGTCGTTCTTAACAAAGTCAAAATTTAGCGTAAAGAGCAAGGTCTTGAGGAGGGGACAACTTCTTTGATATAGGTAATAATTTCTGTCCGTTTTAAATTTTTGATGTTGCTCCTTACTTTCAGTTGAAAAAACTTTTTTTAAATTAGTTTCTGATCGTTTTTAAATAATACCGAGAAATCCGGCTCTCCTTCCAGGAAAAATTCCTTCCCCCCACGGAAAAATTCCTCCATAAAAAGTTCTTTTCATGTAAAAATCAACCCCCCCCCCACCCTCCTTCAGGGAAATTCCCCCCAGTACAATTCCATTCTAGCTGAAAATTCCACCTAGACAATTTCTTGCGGACGATCTCGGGTGAAAATTTTTTCTTAGCCTACTTTCATTTGAAAAAGACTAATTTCTGATTGTTTTTAAAATCGTCCCGGTAATCCCCTCCTCGGTGGAAAAACTTTTCCGCGGGGGAGTAAACACCAGCACCCACTGCACATATATGAACGAAGTCGTAATTGGATCAATACATTCATTTGAAGCTTATAAATAACTAGCAAACAGGCCTCTTTATCTCATCCACCATCAACATATCTTACATATGCCAATCTGGATAGCTACATACCTCCCATGTACTATTTTCTCAGTGTACATTCAAAAGTAAATTCATGTTTTTTGAAAGGTACATTTTAAAAGTTATCAAGTCATTTTAATGATGTGCAAACCAAAGACCTGAAAGAGACTGTAAAATACCCTTTGGGAACTTAGGATCTTTTGATTCGGCACCAGTCATGCTGCACGAAGGGAGGGGCGGGGGTCCCTAACACCATCTCTAAGGAGCCTCTTTTCGAAACAGTTGGGCCGGAAAATAAAAATTTTGCCTCTTAACCCCTCCACCAAAAATTTCCCATAATATTTACCTATGCTGATTCTCGGGGGGGGGGGGGGACTAGCTTCCCAACGAGGTGATTCTGCAGATTTTTATAGGCTGTTACTTTCTTTCTAGTTTTCATTTTTGTTTGATAGTACAGAAGAATCTTTGTTCGTTATTGAGGAGTTTATCCTTTTCCATATCCTTTATCTTTTTCTTTTTTAAACGAGGAAAAAACGGATAGAATTTTTCTTAGACATAAGATTAATGGTCTTTGTAAGTGAATTTTGACTAATTGCCTTAGCTGGTAAAGAAAGTGTAATGACTCCATTTTAAAGCTCGCCAGGTGATAGGTAAGTTCCTTATCTATCTATTTCTCTTTGTTTCTTTTCGTCTCTATCCTTTTTTCTTTTTTCACTTCATCAATTCGCTTTTTAGTGTAACAGGAGACTGATCCTGCCTCCTTAGAATAACTCTGATCCTGATCCTTTTACACTGATCCTGGAGATACGGGACTGAACCTGCCTCCTTAGAATAAGGAACTTGAATTAATAATCAAAGCATCAGAATAAGAAAGGAAAAAGCAAGCATTGCTATGTGCCTGCACAATGAAATGAAAACAGGATATTCCCCACTAGGTTAACCCAAAAGAGTCTCAGATCTTTTTTTTTTTTATCAGCAAAAAAATTTTGTCCTTAAGTCCTTGGACCAAGAAGACTTTAATGGTCAATACAAAAATAAATATAAAATATAAATACAAATTTAAATATAAAATATAAATATAAAATATAAATACAAATATAAAATATAAATATAAAATATAAATACAACTATAAATATAAATATAAAATATAAATACAAATATAAAATATAAATATAAAATGTAAATACAAATATAAAATACAAAAAATAGTGGCTACCCCGAAATATGGTTCAAAATTTATTCTTCTGAACGGATAGAAATTTACGCACCTAAGTGTGAGTCAAGGGGACCCTAATCTTAGCTTGCCATATCTTAACTTGCCCTCCTTGCTTCTTCTTCCAGTGTGCGAGAGGGCCGCAATCCAATGTCTAGATGGTGAGAACACTATCTGGGCTCCGAGATATATGACCAAACCAGGTTAGGTGGCGTTTTTTTTTGTATATATGTGGTGGCAGGGTATTCGAATCTCGGTGTTACTCACTTTATCTAATGGTAAGACGTTGAGAATTAGTTTGAGACAGGAGTGGTCGAATATATTTAGCACGTTTGCCACTTTAAGGGGCCACATCTCGCAATTGAATATAAGTACAGATCGAACGTTTATCTCATAAATTTGAATTTTTATTTTTTTTTGCCTTTTCTTTGCTTCCACAAGTTCTTCCTCAATTGTGTGAAGACTACGAATGCAGAATAGATTTTGCTAAAAATATCTTTACTGCAACTATCTGCTATATCTATTAGATTCCAAATATTTAAACTGATTGACGACTTCTAAAAGAGTATCATCTAGAAAGATATCATTTGCCAGCACGTTTTTGGAGTTCAAAAAATTTTTGGTTTTATCCTTGCTCATCTTCACCCGACCACCTCTGACGTGACGGTTATGTTACACAGCATGGTTTTGCACTGTCTACCTTGTTTGCCAGCAAAACAATATCGCTAGAACAGTCCAGGCTGCTGTTTTAGAAGTCATTATCCAATCGATATGAAATTGAACAGTATAGGGAACAGGAAAAGAGAGAGGATACTTTTCCACCAACTAGTTCGCAGGCACGAACGCGGTGATAATATCACTGGAGGAAAGGTGTAAGCTTCTCTGGAATACCGTCTTCCCGCATCACAGCCCATTTGCCATATCCAGTGATTGAGTCGAAACTAGTCTTGGGATCCATGAAGATGGTCCTAGTGGTATGACTCTGTTTCATGCAGTGCTCGAGCATTTGTCGGAGCGCAAAGAGGTCAAATAAAAAGACTAAGGGGAAAAAGGTGACATTTAACGATGTTCTAATGAGGAATAAAGCAAAAATATTTACTATTTATTGTCGTCAACGAAAGATAGGGCTGATGCAGTTAACTGGTAAGTTATTTAAGCACCATAGACATCAAAATAAAAACATGTTTGCCGCCTTGCCATGTTTGAACCTATTCGTGAGAACCTTTTTTCATATTTTATTTTTTCCAACATTATGAAGTTTTTAGGGTAGTACCACACTTTTGTCAGTGTTGTCACGTTCAACCGTGAAAATAAATGAGCAAAACTAAATAGTTAAATTTGACGACGCTTTTCGCTAGTAAAAATTGAAACATTAGCAATCTTCTGATTCTCCAAGAAAACTTCACCTCCTAAAGAAAGCTGTTCCTTCTTAAGCTGTTTAATGCCATATATTTCAGCTTATTTTGTGCTGATTTTTCACCCGCGTTTCTCCTTTTTAATTCGGCGCCTGCTACTAGCAAAACTATTAACTGCATCTGTAAGTTTTCCCATTAAAAATTAAATACTTCTTTTTTTTCTCAATTTTAAAAGATGTATGCGGTTGTTGCATCCACTTAACCAGTTCTAACAGCCAAGTTTTGTTGTCACTGTCCTTGGCACTCTAATAGAACTTTTCTATGAAGTCGTTTGTTAGGCCTGTATATGTATTAAATTATCTTGTATTATCTTATTAATGCTCGTGTTTTCCTCAGAGGCGCAGAAACAGAGCAAGGTCAAAGTGATAACATCAGAAAATGAAAGACCTATAGCTTTGATATTTTCTTGGATGCTTGCCAAGGAAAAGCATGTTACAAAGTTTGCAAAATTTTATATTTCCAATGGCTATGATGTGATCAATATAAGCATCAATCCGATGCAGCTTCTTTTTCCTGTATCTGGCAGCCAGGTTTGTTATATTTAATCATGCTTATATGTATTTTTTGTTTACTGTTTTTGTATCATATACTTATTGTTCCTTCAGAGGCGCAGAGACATAGCAAGGTTAGAGTGATTACATCAGAAAATGAAAGACCCATAGCTTTGGTACTTTCTTGGATGCTTGCCAAGGAAAAGCATGTTGCGAAATTTCAAAATTTTACGTTTCCAATGGTTTTGACGTTATCAATGTAAACGTCAGCCCTAAGCAGCTGCTATTTCCAGTAACTGGTAGTCAGGTTTGTTCATTTTCTTACATTTTTTTGCTGGTTTGAGGAAATTAATCTCTATTTGGAAGGGTTTAATTGCTTTTGACAATGTGAACTTGGTTGCACGCATAAGCATTTTCTTTCTGGTAGTTTTACTGTCAAACTAACCTCTTCTTTTTATCATAAAAATATAAGTTTGTTATTGTTGTGTCCTAATTTTAGCTTATTTGTGCCTTTATCGATTTATTCGATTTCTTGAGGAGATGCTGTATCAAAGCACATGATTGAGGCTTTTGACTTTCTATCCTCGTAAGAAAGCTCCCTAAAAACATTTTTGAACACATTTTTTTTTTTGCTCAAACATATAAGCCAAGTAAACTAAGCCAAAAAATGAGGTTATTTTTCCACCAAATATAGGTGCCTTACAATCTAAACCAACAATTCTTTGAAGCTCTCTGATGTTAGTTTGGGCAAAACTACATAAAGAAACTCGTCCCCGCTGGTTCGGGAGGGTCGTTTCATTCAGACCCCTGAAGCATTCAGACGCCGTCTTTGCCTCTATTAGTCATTGAAAACTTAGACTACGCGGCCTCATTGTAAGGGAGGGTTTAAGTTCTAGATTTTACCTGACCAAGGATCTGCTTGGCTAAAACGCGTAGAGGGTGCCGTAGGGTTAAGATCCCTGCGGTCAAATGAGTTTCCAAGAAACGTTTAAAAATCATAGTGACTCAAACTCCACGATTAGCCATGACCTTGGAACAGGACACAAGTAGGTGGTTTTATGCCACTTCCTCAGTTGACTTGTTAATTGATTGATTTATTCTTTTGAACAACACTGAACGCCTGTTCTGATCTTCTGAACCACTGTCGACCCTAAGGATCCATAAAGATATGAAATTTCGTATTTCAAACAACGTGATATTGAAACAGGGAAGGCTAGAAAGGTCACTCTATATTTCACCCTATTCTCAACGCGAGATTTCCCGATCCGGCTCCAGTTGAGTCTATACAGTTAATGATTATATGTTGCTTAATTTTTTTTTGTCTACTCTTCGACATAAAAATGCATGAAGCACTTCTAAAATAATTTACGACGCCTTATTCATTTTGCTTCTGGTGTTGCTGGGGTAACGCATTGGTTCTGTCGTGTTTTTTTTTTTTTTTTTTTTTTTTTTTTTTTTTTTTTTTTTTTTTTTTTTTTTTTTTTTTATCTAGTCCGCTGATATCTGCTGGTAAGAGTCTAACCTCCACGGTTTTTACAGAAAGTGTGACTTTTCAGACCGGATTGATGAATGTGACGTTTAATTTTGGAAAGCTACGTATCATTTTCGCCTACAGCCAAAAAGGATGGTTTTCGGTATCCATTGAGCCAGAGCCTAGAGTGTGTGAGTTGAATTGGAGACTTATAGTGGAGAGGACGATCTAAAGTTATGCAGTCAAACTTTCTTTCCATGGAGCCATGTTTTTGCTTTCGACTAGAAAGCTCTGTTCTAGCAGGAAAGAAGGGAGGCACCAGTTTCAAATCGAAGTTTGAACTAAAGTACACACATGCTTAAAATGCGCGGTAATTAACTGGCCCTATTGCCAAAGAAAATAGAGCTTTCACTTTGCTTCTTTTTAAGCAGTGATATTAGAAAGTTGGCCCATGGAAAGACAATCAACTTATGAACCACGACAGATAGATTATATTTTTGAAAACGGATCAATAGTCCTTGATCAATTATCAAAGTTAATTACATAATTTTTTTTATACAAAATCCGCTCAAGCAATACACCCTTTTAGAGATTTCGAGGGGTTAGCAACTTTAATGTTGTGGTAACTAATTAAAAAAAATCTGCTTAAAATTTTAAGACAGGGAAGAGACTTGGAAGTAACAATTGGCTGTTTTGCCTTAGTTGTCTGCGACGAGGGGTCAAAACTTCTGCTGCTTGGTGTACCTATTATTTGCTTGTGATATGTTTGAGGGTACGAAAAATTCATTTTCATGTCTACTATGGAGAGGGACGTGCACATAAAATAGGGCCTTAACTTGATTTGACTGTCCAAAAATTATCCGCCTTCAAAAAATGCTACTGGCAGGGCGAATGATGCCAATGAAGATGAAGCTCAAGTATTTTGATGGAGCGATCCAGATTAAATTTTCTTTCATTTCTAGATGAGCTGGTCTTTCCCATCCAGAAAGTAGTTCAATTGATTTCTTCGGGTAATCAAAAATTAGGATACAATATAGTTTCTGTGTAAATTGTAATTTTTTAAAGTTTCCTATCCGTGCAACTTAAATTGGTATATATTTCTTAACTTTTAGTGGACTTTAAGTCAACTTATCTTATTTATTAAAAAAAAAGTTTTTTCAAACAAAATTAAAGAGCTACATTAAAGCGAGGACAAACATAAATAAAGTTCTAGGGCAATATGACTATAAATCATTATCAATAAATAAGTGAAACCCATTCCAATCAGAAATAACAAAAATAATTTAGTCAAACTTACGACGAATCGGAATTACCCCAAAAAGGGGTAGCACTAAAACCCCTATTCCTTCTAAACACCAGTGCGTCATTTTCGCTTTACTGAAAAGAAAATATATTTGAAACGTTTTATCTTTTATAATAACATTAATTAAAATTTTCCACAAAATAAGTTTTTCAAGGAAAAGTAAATAACTCCATTAAACAAAAAATGAACAAAAATAAAATCAGATAATCTACCAAGCGTGAAACTACCACAAATCAGCATCGATAAATAAATGAAACCCAAAACGAACAGAAATTACAATAAATAACCCAGTCAAACTCAAAACAAGCAGAAATTAACATAAGTTGGGCGCAAAACCCCTATGCCTTCCCAAGGACAGAACAAAATTTGCACTTTACTGAAAAAAATATAAATGTTTTTACTTTTGTAACTTTAATAAATCAAATTATTTTAACATTTTGATTACTAAATATCAGTATATGTATATTAAACTGACAATGCACATTCATTTGTATTTATTCAGTAAAGTGCAAATTATGTTCTGGCCTTGGGAAGGCATAGGGGTTTTGCGCCCAACTTATGTTAATTTCTGCTTGTTTTGAGTTTGATTCGGTTATTTATTGTAATTTCTGTTAGTTTTGGGTTTCATTTATTTATCGATGCTGATTTGTGGTAGTTCCACGCTTGGTAGATTATTTGATTTTATTTTTGTTCATTTTTCGTTTAATGGAGTTTCTTTACTTTTCCTTGAAAAACTTATTTTGTGGAAAAAGTTTTTAACTCATTTCTCTTCGTTTTATATTGATATAGTCTTTTCAGAGAAAAAGAAAATAATACTTTAAAAATCTTTTCGTTTTTTTTAAGAATTGATAGTTTGGCCTGCTATTTGTATGCTGGAGAAAATTTTTCAACAATTTTTAACAACATACACCCTCTTAAAATCTGGACACAAATAGTAGTGTTTAATTTAGTTTCATACCTCCTCTAGTTGACCTGAAATGGAAAAATTGATACCGTTCGCAAAAAAATCTGTTTACGTTCTTTGGTAGCTTGGATACACTTACGCTATTTTGATTTGGTTAAATTTTAAGAGCAGAAGCAGCCCCGAAAGTTTGAACATAATACCCTCAGTTCGTTCTTGGGATACTTCTGAGATGCCTTATTGGGAATTAGCATTAACACAGTGCATTTTGATTTATTCTTATGGCAACATTTAGTTTTTAAACATAAAGTCAAATGGGAGGGTGGGCGTGGGAGGGGGATTAGTTTCCCTCCAATCACTTTCGACTGTTAAAAAGGGCATAAGCTCTTTCTATTTTCAATCGAATGAGCCCTCTTCGAAGTTCCTACGAAAACTCCTTCGATACATAGTGCCCTGGTCTAAAAAAAAAAAAAAAAAAAAAAAAAAAAAAAATACATTATACCCACATCGATCTTTACTATAAAAATGTCAAGCTTTCCAATCACTTTCGACAATTAAAAAGGGCACTAGGCCTTTCGATTTCCAATCGAATGAGCCCTTTTTGAGTTTCTACGACAACACTTCCTATAAACACCTTATATGCCCCCAGGGGATAACTTACAACTCTCGTCCTGAGACCTGGGTGGGGGGGGGGGGGGTTGTCATCCTCAAAGACCTAATTTCCAGAACTTTCTACTACGTTGAACAAAATGGCTATCTGAAAATTTTGATTGAATGTGTTTGGGGGAATGGTGGGCGTGAGAAGGGGGTTAGTTACCCTCCAATCACTTTCAACTATTAAAAAGGGTACTAGCCCTCTCAATTTCCAATTGAATGAGCCCCTTTTGAAGTTTTTACGACAACTTTATAATTAAAAACCTTATATGCCCCCAGGGCATAACTTACAACCTTTGCCCTGGGGACTCTAGGGGGTTTGTCATCATTAAATACATAATTCCAGAACTTTCAACTACGTTGAACAAAATGGCTATCTCTAAACTTTGATTGAATGTGTTTGGGGAAATGTTGAGAGGGGGGGTTAATTACTTTCCACTCACATTCGACTATTAAAAAGGGCAATTTCAATTTCCAATCAAATGAGCCCCTTTTGAAATTTCTACAACAATTTTCTATATAAACCTTATATGCCCACAGGGCATAACTTACAACCCTTGCATTGTGGGCTCTGATGGGGTTATCATCCTAAAAGACCTAATTTCCGGAACTTTCGACTACGTTGAACAAAATGGCTATCTCAAAATTTTGATTGGATGTGTTCGGGGAAATGGTGGGCGTGAGAGGGGGGTTAGTTGCCCTTCAATCACTTGACTATTAAAAGGGCACTAGCCCTTTCAATTTTCAATTGAATGAGCCTTTTTTGATGTTTTTAGAACATCGCTTTCTATTAAAACCTTACATGCTCCCAGGGCATAACTTACAAACCCTTGCCCTGAGGGTTGTGGGGGATGGGTTGTCATCCTTAAATACCTAATTTCCAAATATTTCAACTGCGTTGAATAAAATGACTATCTAAAAATTTTGATTGGATGGGTTTCCGGAAAAGGGTGGCGTGAGAGGGGGGTTAGGTCCCCTCAAATCACTTTTGACTATTAAAAAGGGCACTAGCCCTTTGAATTTCCAATCGAATGAGCCCTTTTTCAAGTTTCTACGACAAAGATTGCAATAAAAACTTATATGCCCCCTGGGCAAAACTTATAACCCTTGCCCTGAAGACTGTGGGGGGAGTGTCCTGCTCAAATGTATAGTTTCCTGAACTTTAAACTGCGTGGAACAAAATGGCTATCTAAAAATTTTGATTGGATATGTTTGGGGAAATGGTAGGAGTTGAAGGGGTGTTAGTTTCCTTCCAATCACTTTCGACTACTAAAAAGGCCACTAGCCATTTCTATTTCCAATCGAATGAGCCCTTTTTGAAGTTTCTACGACGACGCGTTTTATAAAAACTTTATATCCCCCAGGGCACAATACAACCCTTACCCTGAGGACTGTGGGGGAGTGTCCTCCTCAAAAACATAATTTCTATCTTGAAATCTACAACACTGAACAAAATGGCTGTCTAAAAATTTTGATTGGATGTGTCTGGGGAAAAGGTTGTTGAGAGGAGGGCTAGTTGCCCTCAAATCACTTTGGACTATTAAAAAGGGTACTAGTCCTTTAAATTTCCAATCGAATGAGCCCTTTTTCAAGTTTCTACGACAAAGATTGCAATAAAAACTTATATGCCCCCTGGGCATAACTTATAACCCTTGCCCTGAAGACTGTGGGGGGAGGGTCCTGCTCAAAGGTATAATTTCCTGAATTTTAACTGCGTGGAACAAAATGGCTATTTCAAAATTTTGATTGGATGTGTTTTGGGAAATGGTGGGCATGGAAGTTGCCGTCCAATTACTTTTGACTATTAAAAAGAGCACTAGCCATTTCAATTTCTAATCGAATGAGCCCTTTTTGAAGTTTGTACGACAAAGCGTTCTATAAAAACTTTATATGCCCCCAGGGATTAACTTACAACCCTTGTCCTGAGGGCTGTGAGGGGATTGTCATCCTCAAAGACCTAATTTACAGAACTGAAAACTACGTTGAATAAAATGGCTATCTCAAAATTTTGATTGGATGTGTTTGGGGAAAATGTGGGCGTGAGAGGGGGGTTAGTTGCCCCCCAATCACTTTCGACTATTAAAAAGGGTACTAGCCCTTTAAATTTCCAATCGAATGAGTCTTTTTTGAAGTTTCTACAACAACGCCTTCTATAAAAACCTTATATGCCCCCAGGGCATAACTTACAACCCTTGCCCTGAAGGCTGTGGGGGAGTGTCCTCCTCCAAAAATAATTTCTATCTGGAAATCAACTACGCTGAACAAAACGGCTATCTCAGAATTTTAATTGGATGTGTTTGGGGGAATGATGGGCGAGGGGGGGGAGCTATTTGCCGTCCAGTCACTTTCGACTATTAAAAAGGGTACTAGCCCTTTGAATTTCCAATCGAATGAGCCTTTTTTGAAGTTTCTACGACAACGCCTTCTATAAAAACCTTAAATGCCCCCAGGGCATAACTTACAACCCTTGCCCTGAAGGCTGTGGGGGAGTGTCCTCCTCAAAAAACATAATTTCTATCTGGAAATCAACTACGCTGAACAAAATGGCTATCTAAAAATTTTGATTGGATGTGTTTCGGGAAATGGTGGGCGTGGAAGGGGTGTTAGTTACCTATTTTCTATCTGGAAATCAACTAGCCTACGCTAAACAAAATTGCTATCTCAAAATTTTGATTGGATGTGTTTGGGGGAATGATGGCTAGTTGCCCTCCAATCACTTTCGACTATTAAAAAGGGCACAAGCCACTCCAATTGCCAATTGAATGACCCCTTTTTGAAGTTTCTACGACAACTTTTTCGATACGAAGTGCCCTGCTCTAAAGGAAAAAAAATAATAAATGATACATTATGCCAACATCGTTCTTATATGCCCTCAGAGCATAACTTAAAACCCTTTCCCTGAGAGTTTTGGGGGAGTGTCCTCCTCAAAAAGATATTTTCTATCTTGAAACCAACTACGCTGAACAAAATGGCTATCTCAAAATTTTGATTGGATGTGTTTGGAGGAATGATGGGCGTGGGGGGGGGGCTAGTTGCCCTCCAATCACATTCGACCATTAAAAAGGGCACTAGCCCTTTGAATTTCTAATCTAATGAGCCTTTTTTGAAGTTTATATACGACAACGCCTTCTATAAAAACCTTATATGCCCCAAGGGCATAACTTAAAACCCTTGCTCCGAGGGTTGTGGGAGAGTGTCCTCCTCAAAAACATATTTTCTATCTGGAAATCAACTACGCTGAACAAAATGGTTATCTCAAAATTTTGATTGGATGTGTTCGGGGAAATGGTGGGCGTGAGAGGGGGGTTAGTTGCCCTTCAATCACTTTTGACTATTAAAAGGGCACTAGCCCTTTCAATTTTCAATTGAATGAGCCTTTTTTGATGTTTTTAGAACATCGCTTTCTATAAAAACCTTACATGCTCCCAGGGCATAACTTACAACCCTCGCCCTGAGGATTGTGGGGGGATGGGTTGTCATCCTTAAAGACCTAATTTCCAAATCTTTCAAACTGCGTTGAATAAAAATGACTATCTAAAAATTTTGATTGGATGGGTTTGGGGAAATGGTGGGCGTGAGAGGGGGGTTAATTGCCCTTCAATCACTTGACTATTAAAAGGGCACTAGCCCTTTCAATTTTCAATTGAATGAGCCTTTTTTGATGTTTTTAGAACATCGCTTTCTATAAAAACCTTACATGCTCCCAGGGCATAACTTACAACCCTTGCCCTGAGGGTTGTGGGGGGATGGGTTGTCATCCTTAAAGACCTAATTTCCAAATCTTTCAACTGCGTTGGATAAAATTCTATGACAATTTCTATGACAACTCCTTTGATACGAAGTGTCTGTCGAAGAAAGAAGAAGAAGAAAAAAAAAACACACATTGTGGCCACATCGTTCTTTACTTAGGCAGCGCTGGCGCGCTGCCTATGATTAATGAAGCCAAAATTGCTATGCCTTTCAGGAATGAATATCAATATATATGAAACTATCAATCAACATTCATTCAGTAGTTTTGGTGATTATGGTGATTCTCGCTCTCTCTTTTTGTTGTTGATGTTATGACAGATAAAAACACACAACTCACAATAAAATTATTTTTTTTATTTCGAGAGTGTGATTAATTTTCGTTTCACGCTTGAATTATTATTTGACTTTATTTCTGCTCGTCTTTGGTTTAATGTAGCTCTTTATTTTTCTTTCAAAAAGTTCTTTTGTCAAAAAAGTTTTTGATTTAAATTAACCGAATAACAAAACATATGTTTAAGGCATCTTGCATAACTTATATCTCTTGTCTTAGGAGCTGTGGGGATCATGTCATTCCCAGAGGCGTAGCTATTCAACCTTTCGACTATTTTGTCCAAAATGGCCGTCTCAAAATTTTGTTTGGATGTCTTTGGGAGAGGAGCAGCTAAAAAGGGCTCCGAAGTTTCTAAGACGACTCCTTCAATACGAAGTGGTCTAGTGAAAAAAAAACAAAAACAATCATTTATTGAAGTCATATACTTAGGTTCCTTAGGCAGCGCTATTGCGCTGCATATGAAAATCAGAACCGTTTTTTTAGGTACCGTTTGTAATATAATTCGTTTTCAGCGAAGCGCCAATGACGCACTAGGCTGTTAGTTTTATTTACAGTTAAGGAAGGGGGCTGTATCCAAACTCTTGTTTGGAGTGAAACTATATTTGTCTTGAACAACTCTAGAAAGAACTAATAAATTAAACTGAATATTTGATGTATAATGATATTAATTGCTGAAAGCTCATCAGTTCAAAATTTTACCATAATTTTAATGTTTATTTTCAATATTAAGTACAAAAGAGAATATTTGTAATAAAATTGGTTTTCAGTAAAGCGCCAATGACGCAGTAGGTTTCAGACTTTTACAGTGAGAGAAGGAGGTCATACCCAAACTCTTGTTTGTGGTGATTTTTGTTCGTTTTCAAGCTTGATTTGCATATTCAATTAGAGTTTCACTCGTTTTAAGATTTATTCATTCATTTACATTAATATCTATTGTATGTTTGTTTGCATTGATTGTTTATTTAATTTCTATTCGTTTTAAGTTTCATTTATACTTCAATAGGAAAATATGTTTTTTCGTTTTAAGCTTGATTTTCATATTCACTCTAAGCATTACTCGCTTTAAGATCTATTTATTCATTTATATTATTACTTGTTGTATGTTTTTTCCTATGATTGTTTTATT